>OX454265.1:2766269-3369376 GCA_949715065.1 Periphyllus acericola | reverse complement strand
TGTAGACTTACGTATATAAAAAAAAATCGTAAAAAAAATATTAACAAGTAGTATTAGATACCTACGTGAATCCTTCGTTTCTTTTATTATTTATGATTATTATTATTATTATTATTTTTTTTTTTTAATAATTTAGTTCTTTACGCACTCTAGTAGTTTAATGTTTAAAAATGCTGTGTTTACATTATAAAACAGAAATAAATAAAAGTAGTATTTGTCAGTAGAAATCCGGCCGATTCGCTTTTGGTTTTTTAATTTAAACTTTTCGATTAATTTTGAGTTGTTTTTAGATCTTTATTATTTAAACCCATATATATATTTATATAATATTAAACCATCCATAGTTATATTATTATATGTGTTTCACACATGGTTCCCATTTATATTAATACATATATATATATATATATATATATATATATATATATATATATATATATATATATATACACATGTATACACATTTATACTATTCATTGATACATATAATATACAGAAACGGTCCAGCCAGCTTACTCCTGTGATAAATTATATATATGAATGAATATTGTATGTATATATATATATATATATATTTATGTAGGTATTCGAGTATTCGACTAAATTATACATGAGAGGAAAATATGTTATCCTTTTTAATAATATCGTAATAATTAATATGTTGTACTAGTTACTGTACATTCATTATATTATACTAATACTCTGCGTGCGTATGATCATGTATGACCGTACACATTGCAATATATAAATTATATTATGATATTGCCATGTACGGTCTGTTCGCATTCCATCCACGACACTGACCTCTCTCTTTTTCTCTCTATATATCTCACTCCTCATGTCTGACAGTTGTGTAATAGAGGCGTCTGTGTACCGACTATTTAGACATTATATATGTATAGTATTATCTAGTAGAGCGATACATATATAATATTAAAAATTTGTACTAGTATCTAACATCATAATTAGTATTAACCCTAATCGTTGTTGTTGTTGATGTTGTTGTTGTTGTTGTTTGAAGTAGTTAAAATATTACTAACCGCATACTATAAACATATACATATACACATATATGTATACAAATAGAAGTACTTCCAAATGTCACATTTTATTAACGTGTCGCTAAGATTAACCCGGAGAAGGCCATTTAATGTAGTATTACTGTCATTGTAATAATAACGCCTCCAACAATATACGTAGGTACTGTTGTATTTATTATAATATTATGTATTAACAATACATACACAGTACGCAAACACACACACACAAAATATGGTACACAAAAAATGAAAACACCATTTTGTTTGATTTGAAACATTGAACGAAATTGTTTAATTTTTTTATGTGCAATATAGGTATATATAGGTATATATAATCAATACCGCCTTTAGACAACATTGCTCAGGGTACAATACAGGTGGTCGAAACAACAATATTATTATAATATAAACTCTGTATATGATATTATTTTACTCACTATAACTTATGCGTTTGCGGTAACAGTAGTGCGTATATGTATAGAATTCGTTGTTGTTGATTCTGCTGTTGCCTGTATATATATATATATATATATTATTATATATGTGCGTGTGAGTGTTCAGTCCACGTATTGTAGTAATAATAATAATTATTATAATTAGTATTATTATTATTATCACGCGTGTTCGGTGTCCGCAGCCGCGAGTCGCCTGATGGTGGTATTTGTGGTCGTTTTCCTTCGTTTTGATCGTTTACGATATTGTTTACCTGTAGAACAGAAAAATTAACAACGTATTATAGTCAACGCTTTTGTATAGAACGTACATACTTAATAGTAATAATAATAATAATACCACGAATTTGCAGAATAATATTCGACAGTGAAAAAAAAAATCAAATTTTAATTAAAACGGTGTTTTTATGCATAAACCTAACACGAATCTGCACGACAAATACGTTGTACGATTCCGTTTAGCCCGACGACGCGACGGTCACCGCGTAGCCTACTATAGGTAAGTATGAGATATAATTTTTTTTTTTTTTTCTACAGACAATCGCTGACGGTTTATGAAAACACTGCCTACCGAGTACTATATTACTGTTTACGGTGATATATCAATTACTATAATATATTTTATTGTTGTCTTCAAAACTAATGCGAATTGTTCAACAGGTCTCTCGGGCGATGCGGCGCGTCGTATATAATATAATATATAATAATATGTGCATTAAAAATGACAAATGATGAGCACTGTTAATCAAAAATTGACAACGTATTAAATATTCATTTTTTTTACAAAAAACCGGCCTAATAACCGTAGCTCAAAAAACAAGTAGTTTATGCCGATTGCATGTGTCCATATCGTTGTTGGAAGTAGTTTTTAAGTAGACATATTATATTAACACCAAAATTATTATTATTAATTATTATCATAGTCTAACACGGGTCTCATGTGTATATATTATATAATATATTTAATAGTAATGTGCCAGTAAAATTATTTTTTTTAACTTTTCTGTGCGCTTCAATGTTATACTATGAATTTTATTCAATTTACACTCGTATTGTAATATTTTGAGGGGGGAAATCGACACTCATTTTCCACCCCTGCCGATTCAAAACGGAAAAAGAAATTAAAAAAAAAAATGAATAAAATTATATTATGTATTTATTATTATCTATATATTATTGCTCAAATAGTTTAGCGATGTAATTAATAATTTATTAGGTGTACCAATTTTTTATAAATTATACATATACATTATACATATGTATATATATATGAATACTATATATAGTAAATAATGCCAGGCTAGTGGCATAATAGCGTATAAAACCTTATTAGTGTAAACATATTAATTTATTATATATATATTTACGTACCTAATAATGTAATGGACGGAAGTAATATTTTAGAAATTTTTTCTTGTTGTTCATCATGTATTTTATATAGTGATTTTAATTAATTAGGCATATATATATATATATACGTACATTAATATACATATATACATAAACAGCATATATATATATGTATCATTTACGGGAATAATACTAATTGTAAAATACGTATATATATTATACAAATTATAATATATGTATATATCTATATGTGTATATATTATATTATAATATTATATGTATTTATATACATATATATATATATACATATATTTGTATATGTTTATTATTATTATTATATTATTATTATTATTATTATTATTATTAATATGATCTTTAAAATATGTAAAATTTGTGATATTTGAACCTTGTACTAGTCGTTTTTTGATCTAGTCTTATTTTTAATCAGTATTTATATTTTACTAATTATTTACGGATTTAATTAATATATCAGATGTCGTGACATATTATTTAAATTTAATATTCGTCGTTTGTAAGTCTTCCTTTGTAATAATAAATTAAAAACGAAACATCATTAGAGAGTATACGAGTAGCACCTAACCATGACTGTCTAACAATGTAAATCGATATGTTATTTTTTATATAACAAGATATATTTAGACGTGTATTTAATTAATATGACGTGTGTAAATTTTGTACAACTATTTTTTGGCTAGGTCTAGTCATGTTTGGTTAGTCGCCTAGAGACAACGTATTTGGTTAGCTTAGGCGTAGATGATGTGATTAGCGTTTGTATTTATTATTATCATTATTATTATTATAACTACTACTACTATTTTTTCTGTTAGTTCGAAAAAGTTACTTCAAAATACATTTTTTACCCCATAAAAAAAAATACAAATTAACCAACCGTGTTTTCTTTTATTACAATATATATATATATATATATATTGTGTGTGGTACCCTTTATGTAGAATATTATCTAACAATATTGTTGTACACTAACACTCGGGACGAAAAACGTTTTAACCGAACTCCCGTGCTCTAAATATTTGCTTGTTTCGATGCGAATGCGAATATGGCGAGTTCGTGAAAACATTTACACCTTGTGTCCGCACCTCGCGACTGTTAAACGTATCAGGACATTTGGTGCCTACTCCGAAATAGTGTTGCGACGAAGCCTTAATCAATTCATTAAAACGATGTTTGTTTTATAGTACCTAGGTGTCCGATTAGAATATGCGGTCTTTGAGAAGAACACGGTTCAATTGACGAGGTCCGTTCCGTTTATTAATTCATATTATTTACTTGATATTGTTTACTGTACAGTATATTGTTGTGGTTTGTGTACCTTTTTTTTTTCTTACGATTTTTCAGGGGCTAGGTGAACACGAGAAAACCAAGAAAATCGATGGCGTTTTCAACGTACATTATATACCTTATTCTTAAGTATTCTTACCGCGTTGGTGTGTTTTTATACGTTTTTAAATAAATCAAAAATTTTTACCAAATGACACTGAGTAATGTTAAATTAAAATATGTATTTTGACCGTATCACACGAAATGTTAGTTTTATGGTGTATTTATGATAAATGTACATGTTAAATATGTCCTTTGAACAGAATATTAATATTATATCATCATTCGTATTTTAAATGTAAAAACTGCAAAGTTATCCACGTTCCGTGAGGAAAAAACGTCGAGTGTGTCGACAAAATGCACAGCCATAGTATAAGATTATACTCAACAAATGTATTGTTAGCCAGCAGCATTAAGCAGCTTACAACGAAAGTAGCTTCTGTCAAATCGTAGAATCAAGTTCAAATCATCCCTGTCGAACTCGCCTTCAAAACCGATAGTTCAAGTAGTACCACACATCGAACGAACTGATCATGATGCAATATTGTTACGTGCAGACCGAATATTTTCACAGTCGCAGCAATCGCAATAGATATAAGTAAAAATATTTTTATCTGGGTAGGTTTAACCGAATTAATTTATTGGAGTTCGGTACAATATTACGTACAGGTACAGTTAGTACAAATGACGTCCACTTACAAAATGCACCATAGACGACGCAAACAACCGACCAGAAAAAATTCTATAATTTTTTTTTTTAATTTGATAATGGTGCGCACAAGCTTTGGAGAAAAAACCGATTTCTCAATTAGGTGCGTATTATACCTGTCTGTGCTGAGTACGTGTACCGTGGTAGGCACGTATACCTTACTTTCGACATGCTATCTAGTCATTCTGGTTGTACCTAATTGAAATTCCCAAAACGATAATATTCTTTAACAATTTTTTTCCACGGAACACACTGTATTACCTACGTTTGAGTGAAACCAATTTCAAAGAGAGTAATTTTGAACGTTGAAGATACAGCCAAAAACTAAAACGGAAAGGTATTTCCCAGCGGTATCCTTGTATATATATTATAAATAAACTTAATTTCAAATCATTATGTGAGCTAAGTCCTGCACGCAAAGCGTGTACATGAAGGTCAGATTGAAGACGAATATTAGGTACATGTATTAGGGTTCATTAGTCAACTTGAGTCTACCAAGACGTATCGAATTATTTGTCTACACTCTTCGCTGTAAATAGGTACTTCGGTGCCATATAGATAGGTGAGTATCAGATAATAATAATAATATTTTGTGAAAGAGTTTATAGTTTTTTGATAAGATGTCAAAAGTGCAATTGTTTTTAAAAGAACATTTAAACTGAATGTTATTGGAAATGGTAATAGATTTTTTAAAACGCCTATTAATAAATCCTACTTGCTTGAAAATAATGATGGACAGTGTGCATACAAATGGGTACATAGATACTGCAGTACAGAGCTATCCGTTTGTGTATGATCGGACAACATGTGTTCTGAACAGTAATTCATTGAAGGGGGTGAAAAATGCAAGGAGTGCAGTACCATAAATACGTGAAGTGTTTATTTAAATTGAGATTTTAAAGTCTGAAGTTCTGAATCAAAGGGCCGCAGGAAATCTGCAGCAGCCCAGCCTTTAAATACCTAGTTATGCCACTGGCTCTGAAATATTTCAGATAAAAATAATAGACGATATCGATTTTCACAACATTACCTAACGAGGTACAAGATCAACATTGGATTCTTTGCTAATGACCCGAGTAACTCCCTGGTGAATATATCTGCCCGCTGCTTAACAACGCCATCGGGAACGAGACCGAAGATTAATGGGAAGTACAGAAAATAAATCCATCGTAATTCCAAGTTTTGTTTTGTTAAAATAAAATACCACTACGATCAGCGTCTATAGTCGCAACTAGGTGAAGGATGATTAGTCTTACTCTAATTAACGACTAATTTAACTTCCGAAATTATTAAAAATATGTACCTATTATGAAAATAAAAACACTAGGATTGAACTTGTAAAATCATGAAAATAAGAAGTAATTAAATAATTTACAATTAAAAATACGAAATAACACGGCCAGTACCGCGTGTAGTCGACAATGCCGCTACAGGATCTGAGGTGCTGGAAAATGGTCTTGAGAAGTTAACAAAGCTGCAATTCCCTTAGAAGAGTGCTGCCCCCGGAAGACTAATTCGTGCTAAAATATATAACGCTTGCGCACCTCTAACCAATCGAGTGTTTATAGTGTGATATCCAAATATAGTGACGTCGTCATTGCGGGGGACGAATAAAATTGTGAGTGCACGTTAAATGTACGTGCTCAAAAATACTCCGTATACTCGAACGAGAGTAAGAAAGGGCTAAAAAAATTAAGGGATAAAAAGACGCAGTGGTGCACCGTGCACACGATATTTGTCCCTGCGAAACGACGTGATAGGTACACAGCTAACGACAGCCTCCGTCGCGACAGTGGTGGACGGCTGCAGTGGCATTGACTCAGACTATAGACCAGCGATCCTCACTACGCGACACGCGGGCCGCATGCGGCCCTCGGAACGACTTTTTGCGGCTCTCAGACTGATTGTTAAGGATAGATAAACATACATTTTTAGAGTTATTGAAACAAATATTTTTTTGAAAAATATGCTAACATAGATTGACGCGGCACTGGTTGTCCTCGGTGGTGGCTGGTGCCGGTCAATAAAAATATATACGCGTAGAGGTTGGTCGGGTTGATAAAACCCACACAAATATATATAAAAGAAATTAACACTGTTCGAAAAAACGTTTATTCTGGTGTAATTAAAAAAATGACAGGTTCTGATGATATTCTTAACACGTGGTTGTGGTGTCGAACGATGACGGGCAAGAGAGCGATCGGTCGGCTCGTGCGACCACATCGGCTCTGGCAAAGGCCTCCTTCCTCTGACCGGTATACGAGGTAGGTGGGGGCTTTTGCCGAACCGGTGCTATCGTTATCCGGGTTGTGGCTGGGTAAAGAGCGACGCAGTCCGGGAGAGTGGTGTACATAATGTACCTACACTACCCCGGACCGTGACAAGATGCCATACTAGAGAGTTGTGAAAGATTTCACCCTTCGACTTCAACGAATTAATAAATTCAAGTAGGCCTATTCATGGAATTGAATAAAAGACATTTCCATACTTTTTTATATGTAAAAAAGTTAATATTTTTGATGTAATAAACTTATGTTATAATCATATTGTTTGTAAGTTATTTAACGCCACTTCATAGTGTATTATAACAATAAGAAAAACATATTTTGTAATTAACCTATACCGTTTAGGTTTAGGCCCTGACTAAACTGTACAATTTGTACTTGCGGCCCTGAGGAAAATTTGATTCGAACTATTTGGCTCTCCCAGAAATCCTAGTGAGGACCCCTGCTATAGACGATATGAATACATTAGTGTATGTTTTAAAACGTATACTATATTGTATAGCGCGAGAACGAGTGGCAGCAGTCCGTGGCGGCTCGTAGGAAAGTATAATATATTCAAGGCGGACTGCGAGGAGTGATAATGATACCCCGTTCGATTCTCTCTGTACAACACGCGGCTTACTCTCCCCGAAAGCCTCCATCAAATCCGCAGAAAACATTACAAGTTACAATGGTGAACCATTTCACCGAGTTGTAGACAGCGAGTGACGACCCGACGTGTGATGACTAATAAGTGAAAACTTTGTGACAAACGCGTATCTAAATAACTATTTACAAACAATGATATAAAAAAAACCACGGTATAGTGTATCGGATATAATCTGTGATTCGGATAAAAATGACCATATAACCGAAGATATTTTAGGAGAAACTCAGTTTCTAAGTATGCCCTGATAGGCCGCCACTGGTAGCAGTATTTTTACGAAATATATAATACGTAGTGAGCACTTTATACACTGAGCCATAGCCGAAATCAGAGGGGGGGAGGGTTCAATGGATTGCAAAATCCTCAAGAAAAATTATGTTATTTAAACACTAAATACATTATACTAAACTCTATTTTGACGTTTTGTAAAATTTAAAAAAAATATGTTACCGGATCACAATATATTTAATGTAGAATAACATTAAATGTGTTACTGCATTATAAAAAACACAAACACTTTTTTAATCAATTATTTATAAAAATATTTACATGATATATTGAAATAACTAACTACGTATAGTAGCTTTATGTCAAAGAAATATGTATATTGTATTAGTTTCAAATAAAATGCATCCCCCCCCCCGCTCACCAAATGAATGCTAGATACAGCCATGGTATGCGCTCTTGTTTGCGAGAAATATATTATTATATTATTATATTATGTTATATTATATATTATGTTCCGGCACACATTAATGCACACGTAGAATTGAAGTATATACGCGGTGAACAGCGATTGAGGGTCCCGTGTTCTCCGGCAGAGGGTATAACGCGCGCAAGCGTCTCCGCCGGTCGTCACGACAACGCCGCCGGTACTCGCATCGCGCGGTCCCTTCAAAAATGGATTTCCCGGCGGCGGCGGTGGCAGCGTAACGCCTCTCTTCTAACCAGATGCTATGATGGAGATCAACCCTACCCTTCCACCACCGTCACGACCGTACCGACTACTTCACGGGTTAAATCGCGCGCGAGCCGTGCTAACCTCAAATCGTCGCGTTTTTCCCGCACCGCCGCCGTCGCTTCCGCGATCCCTTCGGCCAAGAGACCTCCTACCCGCAGCCTATACCAGAAGGCTAAACGCTGCCTCGGTGGGATCCAACGCGGGTTCGCCGACCTCCGTGCGTGAAGTTCGAAGGGTTCCGCGACGTGCGCGTCTATACCGTTCGCGCGGACTTTTCGAGTGGAATAAAAGATAATTCCTGTTGGCCGCCACACTTGCACGCCGCAGGCTCGTATAGAATTGTATTAAACTGCAGCGCGTCGCATGTACGCACATCTCGCTCGTTAAAACAGTACTGCACGTCGAAAAACGCACTAATGGGCAAAAGCGGCTCGTATCTCGTTACTCGTAGTATATACTGCAGTATACACGCGCGCTCGATGGATAACGACGAATTTTAAAACGCGCGACTCGTTATGCCGTCAAAATAATGTACACGTACGATAAAAATATACATTTATAAAAATTCGATATCACGTTGTTTTACGACTAAACGTTTTATGGCTCGATTTTAATAATTGATACGAACGTTTTATAGAAATAGAAATATACAACCCTTATTTTCGAATAATGCTTGGTGTATAATCCATCAAATTCCTACCTACACAGTTTTTGTCGATTTTCTTGTCGAATTTTTTCAATATTTGCGTTAGTTGAAATTTCACCACATGAATTTTAAAAGAGACTACCGCAAAAAATCATCTAAAATTGTTAATAATTTGATAAACATCACTTTCTACCCGAGGAACCGATTTAGAACACCACTGAATAGTAATCAAATCGTTAATCAAGACAAAGAGAGACCACAGTAAACCGGAGGGTTGAGGTCAGCGATGGAAGTACGGCAACGCTGTGTTTTTAGGCTTACTCTCGTGTAAAGTTACACTTGGGGAGGCAATGAAGTACCGGGATATTGATCAACAAAAAAAAAACCATCGATGATGAAAATAAAATGCCTCCATTGTGTGCTCTCATAAGTTTATTATTAATAGTTTTCCGTCCTACATATTATATGAAACTATATATTATATAAGCCTGTGGTAGTACAGTGTTGAATATTTTGTCGTGACGCTCGATTAATTTCGAAAAAACAAAAGGGGTAAATAGCGTGCAAAACAATTTTCCAGAACGAAGAGTTATCGATTTTCCGAGTGCTTTAATTATGCGCTTAGATTACTTTTAAAATTTAATTTAAAACAAATAAAATCTCCCGGTGGCGGTGTATAGAAAGCACTTGCGGTATGACCTTATTAAATTTGACGACTGCGTGTAATCAAATGGCTTTTAACGCTTCCACTCGACCGACGCCCATCGGAGTTTTATGAGTGTGGAAAATAGATAAATATGACGAAAAGGGTGTGACCCGGACGGGGTATATAGAAATGGGAAGAACACGATATTTTCATTACACTAATTCGGTATTTCACACGAAATACGGGGAAATAGAAAACAGGTGGCCGGAAGAACGTGCATCGGAAAGTTCAGCCGTGAGCATACTCGTCCCGCGACCCCCATCCCCGCCACAATAAGCTCCCGCACAGGACATACAAACACCAATACGGTAGTAATAATTAATGTAACATTTTCGCGCTGTAAACCAACTAGGATCTTTTTTCTTTTTACTAATCGTGTTTACCTTCTGCCGGCTTGTAGTCCGGCGAACTGCTCACGGTCGTCAAGTAGGACACCTGCATTCGCTATCAAGTATGTGTTGTACACGCATGACAAACATAGGTCCGAGTCAGAGTTCCTGAAATAAAATTACAATGTCTTAGCAACAGTACGGGCCAGAAACTCGTATAAGAAGTGTACGATTCGCTGACGGCTTCAGAGAGGATGTATAGCGAGTGGGAATTCCGACGTGGAAAATACGAATATGTGATGGAAGAGAGCACACAGCGAACCACGGATAGTAGTCGTGGAGTTGGAATTGACGTTTGTGGACGGTAAATAGGAGTAGAGACAGGGACCGTTCATCGGGTAAGACCGAAGAATAGGATATATAGGAAGAGAACTTGACGAACGACCGGCCGTTTCGCGCTGCAAGCAAACGCTCAAAACTCTTACGTGGTGGTGGTCTCGTGCACATACGCTCGAGTCGTCTTCTTCCCTGTGTCCCTGCAGCAGCCCGGTTGCGGGTCCCCGCCGGCGGTTGTGTCCGAGTCGTCGCAGGTTGCCGCCGGATGATGGGTGTGAACACTCCTCGGTATGGCCCGTCCGCGGTCGCCGTCCGAGTCACACTGAAACCGCTTGCAAAGGAAACGCGGGGCCGTCGGTTCGCGGAGATGTCGTGCCCGGTCGCCGTCGCCGTCGCCGTTGTTCGCGCCGCGGGGCGAGGGCGGACGGGCACGCGCGAGGGTCTCCTCTGCAACTCCCGCGTTCGCACCGTAGCTTTCTCTCCCTCCCCTCGCCACGCGCTCCGAGGCGCGCCGCCCCTCCCCCGCCCGCCGGCTTACGGGGTGCCGCAACACTGCAGGTGGAATCAATAGCTGGACGGGCGGCGGGGCCGGAGTGGTACTTTTCCCTTTTATTCCCTTCCCCACCACGCCTACCGACGCCAGGGCGGCCGCAGGGGAAGGTTATCTGCCTAGTCACACACTCGCGCACACGTGTATACATATACAGACATATCGTACAAAGGGGTGACGGCGGGGGTGAGGCGCGGCCACACCCTTCGGGTACACGCGACCCCTACGCCGCCGGTCGGTTCTCACTCAGCGTGAATGAAAATATTATGACCGTGTACGCGCGTGCACTTTCCGGCAGCGGTAACGGTGTTGGTGGACGGCGGCGGTCCCTTCCATTATTCATAATTAATTTTTCCAACACGACGACGACAACGGGGGGGGGGGGGGGTGGTGGTTGTGCGGGGGTCGAGGGGAGGGCGAGATTTTGTTGGGCGATATTTTGCCGGCGGAATCCCTGTGGAGCTCAGTGCCCCCTAGTGTAAGTGTACACGTTATTATGTATCGTACGCGTGCAAGACGATATCACGGTGTGCACATATATTGGTAATATTAAAATGTGCGCGGGGGTATAGTAAAATATTATTATGCTTTGGTTATAGACAATTGTTGCGTAACCCGATTGATTGACATCCGCGTGCCGTACGCGCATAGACACGAACCCTTGCACGCGGCCCGGTCCGTGACCGGTTCCGCGCGGTTGTATACCGTAAACGTGTTCACGTTTATCCCAGAGTACAAATCGCTGCGGTCTTCCGAACGACGATGGACGTGAAAATCCGTTGGTAAACGCGGTTGTCAACTTACGTCTATGGCAGTGGTTTTCAACCGGTGCGCCGCGATAAGTATCTATCAATAGATTTGATTTTGTATTCACCAGTATTACTATCGGTATTCGATGAAAACTGATATTTTTAATTTAAAGAAATGACAGTTAACGAATTTTGGATATATGCTCAAGCAGAATTTCCTGAAATATCTATAAAAGCAATAACAATTTTACCACCATTCTCCACATCATGTCTATGCGAACAAGGACTCTCAGCAGTCACGACAATAAAAAGTAAAAAAAGAGAACGACTTCGATCCGTAGAAGAAGAACTGAGAGTGGTGAGCTTGTCGACAGTTCGTCCTAGAATAAAACGTTTGTGCACCACACATCAAGCACAAACATCTCATCAATCGGTATATTTTTATTTCATTGTACGACATTATTAATTATTATCATATAAAATTAATATTTCTGCTAACACAGTTTTTCATCATTATTTCACAATAATTTAAAATATATGCTTCGCGTATTATATGAATTGGTGTGCCGCGAAAATTTTGTACGAGAAGAAGTGTGCTACATTGTTAAAAAGGTTGAAAACCACTGGTCTATGGTCACGTCTCCGCAGTACATCATTTAGCGCGCCTTTACGTGCATTGCAAAACCGAGAATTGCGAATTATTTTTCGTATCGTTTGCCGACCGCGCACTTGAATATTTACCGCCTATATATTATCATAACTACCTAACCGTGCGTTCGATGATCAGTGGCTGATGGAAGACACTTTCAAAACAGTATAAGATATTATACATTATGGATTTACGTCTTAAATTAAATATCGTGATCAAATTATAGTTCACCAATGTTCATTAACCTAGTGCAAAACTTCAAAAACGCAGTAGAACGTTTATCGAAACGAACACCGGATTTGCGTAAAACGTTATTTTCAGTAATTATTATTAAATTGTAGTCCAAGCAGTGTCTATTATATTGACATAAATCAGTTTTTATCGAGTCGCGCACTTACAAAAAAAGAGTGACGGATGAAGGAGTACAATTCGAATCCATAAAAATTCGCTCCGAACAATGTACGATGGTATAATAATACAATCGTATTACATAAATATGTATATTGAATCAATGTAGATATTTGATTATTTTCACTCGTAACAGTACACATGTATGATGTACTTAGCCGAAAATGTATAAACTGCCCAAACGCACCTGGCCCTCCCAACTGGTTCGTATAATCAACGATCCTAATGAAGATATGGTACATGGAAATAAATTATTTCTCCTGCATCCCTGGCAGTGTGTGTGTGTGTGTGTGTGTGTGTGTGTGTGTGTGTGTGTGTGTGTGTGTGTGTGTGTGTGTGTGTGTGTGTGTGTGTGTGTGTGCGCGCGCCGTCGGCGGCCAAAAATTACTAGTATCAACGTACGAGTCACCATAATATGATATCATATGTACACGTCAGAGCTTAAGTCTTCGGAAGTGAAAACGATGAAAAATGCTATTCCACTGAAGACTTGACGCCGCCGTCCGATAAACAGCGCTTGACGCACACCCCCTCGGTTACAATACTAACCGGTTCGCCGTCGCCCGTCTCGGTAAATACGGCACGCGCACGAATCTACCCGACGTGCTCATAAAAACACGGTGTGCATATTTACGTCGTAATCCGCGACGTTGCACCACCAGGCCGATTAAATCGAGGCGAGGGGAGGTAGGAAGGAATCGCGTCCGCGAAACCCAAATGGCGGTGTGTATACATAGTATGTACCGCAGTGCCGGATCTAGGACGTTTGACGCCCGGGGTTGGTGAAAATGTAGCGCCCTTAACTGCGCACTCCATATGTGGAGCTACGAGGGCCCCTCGGTGAGGGAAAGAGGGGGTATTTTAATATAAACCTTTTTTTTCCGTAATATTAATAATTTTTATATTATTATAATAATAATTAATTTTACGTATTAAAAAATATAAACATTTTATAAACTTAAAATATATGGAAACTTTGCTATTTTTATATAATGTACATTGTACATATATAAAATATCATATTTTTAAATGTTACACGTGTAAAAACATAGAAAACAAACATAATTTATATATTACTTGGTTGTTTTAATTTAACAAATAACATTTTGATATCTACAAGTTTACTTTTCTAGCCTTTTTTGCAGCGAAATCTTTTATAATTTCATCACAATTAATCTTTCTTGCAATTGTATGATAAGTTATTAAGTCTTGCTTGCTTTGTAAATTGTAGTAGATCGCAAGTATGATTTTATATGGTTATATAATTAAATTTAAATTTAAATTTTTGTTTGTTTGTATTAATTATATTATATAGTCAATTATCTCTTAAGCTTATTATACCACGAGTACAGATCGTTTAATATTCTTAATTCAAAAATAAAAAAATAAAAAAAATATTATATAACTTATACTCGTATATAATATAGCCATATCATTATCGTAGATTATTATTACAACTAACAGTTATTTCCAAATCCCATCAGTCAATTTTTCTCCGAAAACAAAAATTAGATAATATCTACGTTTGACGAATGAACTTTAAAAGATATCTACATCAGACAAAAATAGTTATATCAATTCCTAAATACATACTATGTAATATTATATTAATTTTCAAGTTTAAAAATGTAAAATGAAAAAAAATTTAAACATTGTACATTTTTTATATACCCATACTAAGGCTTTTTGATTTTTCATAAATTCAAGAGCACCCTCATACCGACGGCGCCCGGGGCAATGATCCCCACCCCCCCTTCTAGATCCAGCACTGTATATATGCATGTACTATTTAGTAGACCTACTGTATGTTCTACACTGCGAAGTGTGTACATAGAACAGCGTTTCCTATGTTTTATATATATATCCCCAACATTGTTGAATAAACGTCCCCTATAACGGTGCCCCCTGCCGCCATCCAATGTTAATCCATTTCACATAATATGGATAAGGGCACTGTCCGTTTGATTGTTAAAAATAAATAAATAAATAATATACTGCGCTTCCAAAGTTTCAACGGCAACTCCAAATTTGGACTTCCGTACCGAAGAGTGGAATTCGCTTAATTTATGTAACATGCGGTTTTTGAGTCCTTATTTTCAAATCAACACTTTTTTGAGTTTATGAATAATATAATAATTCATAAAAAATGAATATCGTACACTTATAGGGCGTCAGTTGCGCCAGAAATGACAGGTAAGAAAAAAATGTATACACTATTATTCAATAGTAAATATTATAGTTTAAAAGTCCTAAACGGTTTATGAATATAATATTTTTTCCTTAAGGAAAGTAGCAATTTTCTCTATCAATCTTGAGGTCGAGATTGTCATTTTAAGACATTTGTTCGACACTATCCCGTAGTTTTAATTCAAAATTTTTAAAAACTCTTATTTCAATAATAATTTGTTTAGACGCGTTAAAGATTTCAAATGCAAACCGAAGTGTAGGAAATTCACAGAATTTTAGAAAAATTCTACATCTAACATATGCTACATGTCCGGATGCTTCGTTAATTTGTGCATTATAACACCCGTCCCAAATTCTATTCTAAAAATAAGAAGAGATGTTTGTCTCTCACGTGTATTGTCAATAAAATAAAATAAATTATAGTAAAGTAAGTAAGTATACTAAAAAGTAACAAGACACTGTCATACCATCGAAAAAAAAACCAGTATACACGGTCTCTGCACTCGTTTTTTGAAACTCGCTCTCGTTCACTTTGTCATCACTATATCTCAGTTGACGTATTTAATTGAGAGCTGTGGCCTGTGAGTATACTGTATACGTATACAGCCGTGCGTCACCTAGCTGCGTCTCTGTCATATACTAATTTTCCTTTGGATGAATAAATTAGTGTTGAACTCTAATAAGTTCATTTTAATTGTAATGTTTCTTTCCTTATATACGTCCAAAAATCGCTTCGTTACTAGTTTTAATTTACAGTTCGTACATCTACTCAAATTGGATAATTTTAAAACCAATCGAGAAACATGATAATATATTGATTTTCGTAAGTCAACTTATCTAACCTGACAGATGCCGAATAAATATTCACTGACGTCAATCAAGATATCCAGACTATATGCTTTTACAACCATATATTTATGCGGCATATGAAGAACCCCAGTCAAAATATTTAACTGCACTGATTTTTAAAATATATACTAGTATGCTTGGACATATTGTGGATATGCACGCAATTGTACTAGATAAGTCAAAAACAAAAAATGTCATTGTTGCCATTCTAATATTCGATTACGTCTTGAAACAGTTTTTTTTTTTTTAATTTTTACAATAATATATATACAATCTGTAATTGGTTTATTACAATAAGTATATGGGCTTTTTTTTATAATTATAACATGAATAAAAGGGCAAAGAAATAATCCAGCGATTACACTTTAATTGTTTAATTTCATTTTTTTTTTTTTTAGTTTTTTTTTTATTTTTGTATTTGTTTTATTTTATTTTTTTAATTAATTTGGGCCAGGTCGCGACACCATCTCCTTTTCAGCCTTCTAATAGGGTTTCCCGGAATTTTGTTTGAATTAAGTGCTTGGATTAAAGGATTTGGGTGGGATTCTAGTCGTGATCGGAAGCGTTTGTAAATGATTGAAGATGTTTCGGAGACAGTCTTAATATGGAGGTCGGTGTGAAGAGATTGGTTGGACACGTAGAAGGGGGCTTTTGTTATCATTCGCAGAGTGACTGACTGGAACCTTTGAATTTTGTTTAGATTTGATAATTTAGCCGCACCCCACAGTTGGATGCCATAGGACCATATAGGCATAAGGAGTTGTTTGTAAATGAGGAGTTTGTTATTTAGATTGAGTTTTGAGAAATTCCCTAGTAAATAGTGCAACGATTTCCTCCTGAGAATTAGGGTGATTCGTTTGTTTTTTAAGTGTTCAGCCCAGGTAAGACGTTTGTCCAGGGTTAGGCCTAGGTAGCGGATTTTTGAGACTTGTGGTATGATTTGATTGTTTAGGGTTAGTGTTGGGACTATACCTTGTTTTAGACAGAATGTTATGTGAGATGATTTCTCATTATTAATTTTAATTCTCCATTTGGTGTACCATGAAGATGAACTGTTAAGGTGATTTTGTAAGTGGAGCTTTGCGGTATATGGATCGTTTTGGGAAGTGAAGATAATTTTGTCGTCAGCGAATTCAGCTACTGAAGTATATTGGGTAGTTGGTTGGTCTGCTGTGCATAAGTTATACAGTAGAGGAGAGGAAATTGCTCCTTGTGGGACACCGGCTAGAATGGGGGCGATTGCTGACTATTCGGAGTCTACTTTTGTTACAAAGAAACGGTTTTCGAGATAAGATTTGAAGAATAGAAAGTAAGGCGAAGGGAGAATTTTTTTCAATTTGTAATGAAGGCCCGGATGCCAGACCCGATCAAACGCTTGAGCAACATCCAGCGAAACGGCAGAGCAATACTTATTAGTTTCGAGTGAGAAGGATATGGAGTCAACTATCCTGTTTATTTGGTGTATTGTGGAGTGTCTATTTCTGAATCCAAATTGAGAGTTAGGGATGATTTGATTTACATTAATTAATTGAGATATGCGCTTTAAAATTAATTTTTCAGTTAGTTTTGCAAATAACGGCAAGAGACTTATGGGACGATATGACGAAGGTGCATCCGGTGGTTTATTGGGCTTAGGGATTAAGATTATGACCGAAATTTTCCATTGCAGAGGAACGTACGAGAGCCTTAATACGGAATTCAGAATGTGGGTGAGATGAATTATGGTTTTTTTAGATAATTGGCGGGCAACTTCAGCTGTAATTAAGTCCAGTCCCGGGGCTTTTTTAAGAGGAAATAATTTTAAGTAGTGATGGACTTCCGCTGGGGAGAAAGATTTGGGTGGCAGGTAGAGAGGTAATGGGGTGTCTAAGGAGTTTTCGACTTGTTCTGTGAATGTAGCATCGTTGATATCGTAGTGAGGTTGGAATACTTGCTCGAGATGTGAGCGAAAAACATCGGCTTTCTCTACATTAGATTTGCACCAAGTGCCGTCAGTTTTTTTTTAAGGGAAGATATTTAGGTTTTTGCTTTAAGCATCGGCGAGTTGCATTCCAAAGTGATCCATCTTCCGCTGTAAGGGAAGATGGATCCAAGATATATGGATAAGGGATGGATAAGGGAATCCAAGAGTTGAAGGAGTTATTTTTTAGTTGGCTTAAGGTGCGTTTGAGTGACGATGTAAGGTTGTTGTAGGTATTTTTGTCTGATGGCAGTCTGGTGCGTTGCCAGAGTGCTCTAGCTCGACGTTTCTGAGCAATTTGTTCTCGAACGAAAGAGGGGATTGGAAAGAGGTTTGATTGTTTTTTAGGTAATTTTTTGTGGTGGAATTCCAAGCTGCTGATTGGATTACGTTGGTAAGATTTTGGGTGGCAAGTTCGATATCTTCTGGAGATTTAAGACGAGTTTTCAAATTAATATTTTGGTCTAGGGTGTCTCTGAATTTCTGTTTCTGAATTTTTTAGGCCATTGGCGTTCCATAAGAATATTAGTAGAGACTCTGCAGTGAATGAGTTATTTAACATTGTTGGATATTAGACGATCATGAGGACTGTTGTGAGAAGTGCTATTAATGGGTTTATAATAGCTTGAAAATTATTAAGAAAGGTCGTGAGATCGTTATTGTCTGTATTTTGTTTTGTTGGTAATGCATTTGGCTCATGAGAAGTGGCTTGGGCATACGAGAGGGAATGGTTTGGAGTTGCGTTATTTGATTGTGTTAATCGCTGGGAAATTTCACAGTTATTGTTTTTAAAATTAACATTATTTTTAAAATTGACATTATTTGTTTTACCGTAAGTGCCGTTTTTAGTGGAAGGATATCGGTGTTGTTGGAGTTCCTTGTATGTTTTACACCCCTTGTAGTTGGCCGGGTGATCATCATGGCAGAGTGCACATATAGCGGGAGAATCTTTGGATTTAGTGCATTCAGATGTTGAGTGATTATTTCCACATCGGACACATCTTGGAGGATAAGCGCAGTACTTTTTTGAGTGGCCATAGTCCTGGCAGTTGTGGGACTGGATCACGTCTTTGCGTTTATGTGGTTCCTTAATTTTAATTTTTGTGTGAAGTACAGTCGTTACACCAAAGATATCCTTATTTATTTCGGCTGGCTCTAGGTCGATGAAAAAAATAGGCAGTTTATTTTTAGTCGTATTGTGTAGAACGTTAGTGACTTGTCGAACAGAGAACCCAATTTTTTCGATTGCTACACCAATCTTGACAGTTGGTGTAGATGGGTGGAGGTTGCGAATTACTACTCTAAATGCTTTATCCTCTTGAGGTTGGTAAGTATGATATTGAGCTTTACTATTTTTTAGAAATTTGATTAAGTCGCGATACGACTCAGAATCAGATGTCTGGATTTTTAAACCACTTGCAGAGGATTTAAAGAGAAATTTATCTGCACCGATTAGATGGATAAGTTTGTTGCGGATACCAATAAAATCCAGTATACCGCGTACAAAGATTGGAGGTGGTAGTTTTTTTTTAGTGGTTTGGGCATCGACATCGGCATCGAGAGGTGGTAAGTTGATATTTTCGGCTGTATCATTTGGGTTATTTCCCATTTCGGTATCGTCATTTGAGAGTGGGGCGAATTGATTGACTGTTATAAATAACGGTTTGGGTTTCTTGTTTTCTGAGGTATCAGTTGATGACAGATTTCGCTTAGACGATTTTTTGAGTTTGGGAAATTCGAAGTTATTGTCATTATTTTCATTATTATCCTCCATATCGGTAGAATTAAAGACGTCACTTGATCCACTCTGTATACGAGTGTCGTGTGATATTTTCGGAGGGTTGATTGAGTGGACTCTTGGTTTTTGATTGGAAGTGGAATTAGAACGAGACGAGTTTTGATTATGCATTTGGTTAGTGAGCGTATTTTTACTGCAGTTGTTATTGTTGCTAGTTTGATTTTTCATTATTATTATTGTGCGATAATTGTATGTTATTTAATTATTTGCGAGTCGGACTGTTGAAATATCGCAGGTCCAAAGGTCAACGCGCGCGGCGATGCCTTGGATTGAAGATTAGCGACAGTATATCATGCACTACGCGTAATTAGTTAATATAGTTAATATTTTATATTACTTTTTTTTCTCCGTAAGTGGTTTGAGAGGCTGCTGGTAGAGACTGGCGTCTGGTACAGTATTAAAAGCTGAGTCGATTAGTAAAAAACACGAATAAATCCGATAGGATAGAGTCGCTTAATTTAAACATGATAGTTAGACGATAACAACGTGACCATTCGGTTTGGCTGTTCGCACGCGACCAGTTATAGACATAATAATTATAAAGATTGGAAAGAGAAAATAATTATTTTTATGTGATAAAATGTTCTCGATGTTGCACCCTGATGTCCTGATCATCATTTATTTTATATACCTTTCACAGGTTATTTTTTTTTTTTATTATTTCGTTTGTCAACTTTTTTCAAGTCATTAAAGGTATTGCAAAATATAGAATTTGATCAACAATATATCTACCATTTAAAAAATAACTTACCATTTTGTACACAACGTTAATAAATGCACATTAAAATAAAACCTTGTATATAAATGAAAACGTCAAAACGATATATTTATATACAAATAATAAATAAACTGCAGACAACCATTTTCAATCACAAATTCACTGAAATGCGAATATAATTACTTGAATTGATTGAAACTACCTATCAATCAAGTATATTTTATTCTACGTAATCTTATAAATTATAATACCCAGTTCGGTAGAATAACGTGACATTCATATGTCATCCGTCTATCATATGCAAACCCCAGTCACAGCACTTATTATTTACACCCAGTATAAATATAGTGGATTAATTTGTTTACGTATCTAACATTACTTTAGTTGCATAAAAATAATTACTTTTTCTGGTTAATCACTATACAGTATTTTAGTTTTGTTTCGATGTCTTTAAAACAATGTGAATAGTTTTTTTTTTTAAATGTGTTGATCGAAAAAAATAACATTATTAACGGTGTTCTTCCCATATTCCAGCGCATCGGTCTGAGCGAAAATCGATTTTTCAATTCCCTATACACATTGTATCTAGATTGTTCAACTGCGCTTGAAAAAAAAAAGATTTATGCCTAGTGTTCATTTTTTTTTATCAGCACCGAGGTTACGTGGGATCTACCAAACTCACGTGCTCTATTATATAAATCTAACTTGTGCAAATATTTTCGACGCGTTTCTCGAGAGTAAAAGCCTTATTATAACGTAGAATTTATAAACTCTACTAAAATACAATGACGGGTAATTCGAACAATATAAATAACTAGTTGATCGTTGTACATGACGCGAATAAAAATAATTTCACTTAGCCGGTGAGGATCCACACGATGAGAGTTGCTGTCGCGGTATTGCTATCGTACTAAGTTACTATCGAGAACCATTACTATGTGAACGGAATTGTAGTGATAGTGGAAGCGACTATCACTCTGGTCGCATGCCACAGATGAGACTTGTACAGGCAGAGATCGTGGGGAAATGATGAATGTATGCTTTTTATAAAATTTTTTGTTTTAATAATGTTATACTAGGTTATGGATTTCTTATGTTTGTGACTTATTGCTTCCTACTGAAAATAATGGTGTTATTTAGTGTTTATTCATATTTATTTAAATATAAATTGAGTGATTGATAAATTTAGAAATTACTATAATTTTTGTAGATCATTCGTAACATTTTTCATTTATTAGTCCACGCTGAATTATAACTCTACGTGCCTCTCATAGGTATAATAATATACCTACTATATAATGCACGTGAGCGCAATGAACATAATTTTCCAATGATACTTTAACCATTTTTATTTCTCTAGAAAATACCGGAGGTAAAATTTAAAAGCTCACTAGTCACTATTACGTTTACAATTTTACAACTACCAGGCAGGAATGATAAAAACTGATTTTTATGAAATCATGAAACCCATAAAAACAAAATAACTTGATGGTAAATTTGTTTATATGATAGTAGGTACTATAGTACTCGTAATAAGTAAATAATCGTATAAATAATAGTGTAATAAATTGTAAACATTTTATTTTGATTTTCATCAACCCAGTGAATCTAAATTTTAAAGTTATTTCATCTAAAGACTTTTCTGATTGTTGAGCAGTGTTATTTATTTTATAAACATTTTAAGTCAAAATATCGAAATATAATAAACATATTTATTATATAGCGTGCATTACATATTTTTAAGTAGTTATGAAAATATTTTTGTGTATACGAATAATAGTAAATCCAATAATAATATTACACATTAAATGTGTTTTTTTTTTGTTTTTTAAACATTAACTCTGGGAAAAATCAACACGAAATAATTTAAACTAACTAACCTGTAAGAAATCTATAAAGGTTATTAAAGATAGAATAAGTATAATATTGAATACAACTGGAGTAAAAACGTTTATTATATGAATGGTAAATTGGTACAACCCTGTATCGGAGTGTGGGACGTGGTCGTGGGTATGCGTGCGTGTAGTAAATGGTCATTAGAGTGTATTATACATATACACCATTCTACCAGCAGGTATAGTCGTAATCGTGACTGTCTTACTTGCGCACACAAGTCAATTCAAACAGCTATTGTTCTGAACATTACATCTATGATCTAATGCAACAAGAACTACCGGTCATTCGATGTTTATATAAGTGATAAGAATTCTGAAAACAAATTTGAATTAAGTTCATGAAGTCTACCCAAGAAAGGTCAGGTGACTTTTTAAAATTTAGAATTACTTTTTTATTCTTAATATTTTCAGTAGTTTTCAAACATTAAAACTAAATTTATATATATATATTATGGAGGGTAGAGACTATTATAGCTGGGTATACGAAATTTTAATTTACAAATAATTAAATTCGAAATAAATTTTAAAGAAATTATTTAAAAAGTGCTTTCACACGTAAATTTTTTTTAAGAAATTTTAATGGTACAAAAAATTTATTTTATCTATAAAAATGGCTGAGAAAACTGACATTAATATTAAGACTTGATTATAAATCTTGAATAAAATAAAGTGCAATCAAATTAGGTACCTGGATAGTTATGAATTTTGATCAAAAGGTTAAATTCTGCATGAATTAGTATGATAATCCCAACTTGCCGATTTTTTTTTTTTTCATCACTTTCACGATTTCAAAATGTTCAATTCACTACGTAGAAATAGAAGAAAGTTTTAAAATGTTATGTTATATAGTAAAATAAAATGGACACTAAAAATATCTTTTTCACAAGGCAATCTAAATTCTAGACAACACTTACCGTAATCCATTGCTGCAGGGCCACAGGGGTAGGGTACAGGAAGTACGTCAACAATTTATGATGTGTTTAAACACTATAAACTACCAGTGCGTAAAATATAGAAAATAGTGGTAAAGTACACGTAATGGAAATTACGAAAAACCAATAAGTCAACATTTTATTTACTTATTTTTTTTTTATTAAATTAAGACTTCAATATCTAGATATTTATTATAAATTATAAATTTAAAACCACTAGCTATTATATACAAGGCATACAACATATAAGTCCACCTCCACACGTCCAGTGTCTATCAGCCGTATTATATTATGGGGCAGAAAGATTCAGTCATCAAATATTGTATAATAATAACGATTAGCAACCATCAGACACCACACCTATGATAACAAGCATTGAGTACTCTAGGTAGACTGTGTATAATATAATAAAATATGTATTTTATATCTGTTGCAATCCGGTAACTCGGAGGAAATTCTAGGGAGCAGATATTTTTTTAAGCAAAAAGTTCAAAAATATAGTGGGGTATAAAAGCCGGTGCTAAACAAATTTTAGAATTACCTACATCCTGTTTATTTTGCGGGACTGAAAAACATTTCCACTCGCTTATAAATATTCATAAATTTACATTTGTATATGTATTATAATATTTAACTATAATATCATGAAAATACCTATTATAAATTATTTTAAAATAAATATTTTCTGCGCATATATTAACAATAACACTATAGCCTATAGGTACCAAGTTTTATAAATTATATTTTAAAATAAAGTGTATTAAATAAGTACCTAAACATTTTATTACATATTATTGAAGTGTGTTGATTGATGGTTATTTTATCAATTGAAAAATGTAAAGCATTATGTATAAATTATAATTATTACAAGCTACATGTCTGCATAAACATTAGTGTTGCTATAAGTTAACACTTTAAGTGTTCTATAATTGTTTTAGAGCATTATAAAAATTACGCAACAATAATTTTTTTATTCGTAGGAAAAGATTTTTTCTACTGAAAAATGTATACGCCACTGGGCATGTGTACGCGCAATACACGTATCGGCGTATATCTATCTAGCATGATGGATTGATAAATAATGATGCTATCTATAATATTTATATTTAATACTTTATAAGCACGGTCTTAGAAGATATGATCCGAATACTTAGAAACCCCCCCCCCGGCGACGGCTTAAAAAAACGAAAAAATTTCCAATTATGACCTTATAATATAATAGAGGGCTGATGGTTAGACGTTCTTGAGACAAGGAAATTAATATTTCATTGGATTACAATAGTTTATTTGCTTACAAAATATTTTTAAAGAGTAACATAAGCCGTAGGTAGTTCGTAAATGTTGAATGTTAATTAATTAAATTTACTTGATTCAAAGTTCGAATGATAACACAATTTTCAGCCTGAAAAACGTCTAATCGGCACACAAAAATCAGCAGTAGGATTGAGAAATATTGTGGACATCGTAAGCGGCACACGGATTAAGCACGGTTGTCGGGCCTTATGGCTTTTATAGCGTTTTTAAACCTTAGGGTCTAACGGTCTACGATTTCGTTATGCGCGCGGCATTCGGTTTGCCGGTGAATGATATTGACGGTTGGTCACAGTGAAAACGTTATCACACGCGGTGGCGAGAAATGCGGCCTCGCGCCCGGTGGCAGCACTGCGCGTCCGTGTTTATCGTCGCTTCGCGTACACGGTGCGTGTGTCTTTCACAAACGTCTTTACACCAACTCGTACGGGACACAGCGGAAAAGCATTATGGTGAGTTTTCATCCGTTTCGATCCACGTTTGTGGCCGTCCAATTGACTATTTCGTAACGACAATTTTGTTCCTCAGGGTATCGACATCGATCACAGGCGCGGGCATAAGGCCAAGCGGACCGCACCGAAGTCCAAAGATGTGTATCTGTTGCTGTTGGTCAAGGTACGTACGGCGCGATGCGATTTATGCGTTCTTCGACAATGAATAAAACGTAATCGTATTTTTTTTCCCCCCCGAATTCACAGTTGTACCGTTACTTGGCCCGTCGCACCCGTTCCCATTTCAACAAAGTCGTATTGAAACGTCTCTTCATGTCCCGCATCAATCGCCCGCCGATATCGATGAGCGCCATCTCCAAGTATATGACCAAGACGGCTGATGAGAAACGTATTGCTGTCGTCGTTGGCACCATCGTTGACGACAAGAGGTTGTTCAAAGTGCCCAAGCTCACGGTACGTATTCCTTAATGCGCGGTAGAGGCCTGACCGTTGAATTAATTGTGTTCTTAATAGGTTTGTGCATTACGTGTGACATCTGGAGCCAGAGCTCGCATCTTGAAGGCCGGTGGTGAAATTCTTACTTTTGATCAACTCGCATTGAAAGCCCCAACTGGCAAAAACACCGTTTTGTTACAAGGTGAGTGCTTATACGTTATTATAAGATAGTAACAACTAACAATACTAAACTCTAAATAGGATGACCAGTTGCGCACAATAGGCCGGGCCAAAACTTTTGCTCTCCCTTGGCCCTTACTAAAATTTTATTATTTGTTGTGTATGTTCTATGCACTTGGTTCTATCTCTGCGGTGAATATTAAATCTCGCCTGAGAGGAAATAATGTAAAAATGTTAGCCAACCTAGTAGTCTTATTCTAGCACAAGTTTATATAGGTATTCCAGTTTTATGATTATGGGACTGTCCATTAGTTTTTGGTATAATTATTTATTTGAATAGATATAATTTTTATTTGATTAATAACAGAAGTGAATAATAGTTTTGTTTATGTAATACATTTATATACTATTACAAGTAACAATTAAATTATTGTTGGTTTTAGGTTTATAAACAAAAGTTAAAATTCTCCTTTTATCCATCCATTATTTACCATCATTAAGATTTTAAATCGTGTTCATATTAGTAAATATTTAAAAAGTAAATTCCAAAATTAAGACAATCTTATTTTAATTTCTGTACTAAAATTTAGAAATAGTGTATTTACACGCTAGTAAAATAACTATCCTAATTTGTTTATTTTGTATGCAAAAATATATCTTATTTATAGTTCTCAATCATAAATAGGAGTTACTAAAATAAATAATTTGTAGTTCATTCTATTTATGTGCTAGAATAAGACTTCAATTAATGTGTTTTATTCAAAGCAAATTTTAAAATATAACCTTTACTGTTTTATGTAATTGTTTTGCCTACTCCCAACTTAAATGTAATAGGCAAGTTAATAGTATATTATATATACTAAGTGCTATTTAGTAGTAATTAAAAAAATAAATAAATCCTATTGCTGATTCTTTTACAAGCAATTTATTACTGACAGTATACTGATACACTAACCAAACTAATTTATTGATTTTCAGGTAAACGTAAGTCTCGTGAATCGTGCAGACACTTTGGACCTGCTCCAGGTGTACCCCACAGCCACACTAAACCATACGTGCGATCCAAGGGACGCAAGTTTGAACGTGCTCGTGGTAGAAGGCGTGGATGTGGTTTCAAGAAATAATCATCTTTTTTTCTTTATAATAAAATTTTTATTATATATTATGTGAAAATAAAGGGACTGTTGATGTCGACAAATACACTTGAAATATTTTAAACTTTTAATTTAAAACAAATAAGTCACCAACAAACAAAAAATATAAGTCACAATAATTTGATTCTTGAGGTGGTTTTAAAAATTGACAAAAAATGAGAAAACCACAATTATATATAATATAAAGAAAAAAAGTAAAAACAACCAATAAGCTTAAAACAAACTTATACAAGCGAGCATTATGACCATTGAATTTATTACAATGAATGCATTTGGGACTAGAATATGGTAAAACAATTAATACAAATTAGTATAAATACTTAAAAATGAAATCTTATGAGATTAATTCTCTTCAATATTTTCCAATTTTACACCTTGAAGTCGGGCCAATAGTTTATTTGATATCTTTTTGTCGTGCCTTCGAATAGTCTGTCAAGCCACATGGGTAGTCCATCCAGCAAATGTTCTATGCGAATATCTTCTTCTTTATCCTATATGATATATAATATGCAATTATTATTTGCACAACTCATATTTTCATAATTGTCACCAACCTTCAAAATGGGTTTAAATCCTGCAGTATTTTCTTCATCTTCGTCAAAACTATAATTTTCTTCATCTGATTCTTCGTTAAAACCCCAAAATTCTCCATCACCCTTTGGAGGTTTCATACTAACTCTTCTCCATTTATCATTCTTCTAAAATTGTTTTAAATAAAGAAAAATTAGTTATTCAATTCAGCAAGAGCTGATGTGGTTGTTGGGATAGTCTATGTACAAGAAATTCTCAACAAAATTACAGTAAAAACTGTATAACAGCGAGTTTGTGGTATCAATGTAGTGTTATAATCAAAGGAGGTGTATAATATTTTTCCTGACCACAGATTATCTTAATTATCTTAAAAACAGATACTATTATTGGACAAATTTATGTGTATGTATATAAAAAGTTTTGATGTTGTGAACCAATAATCTCATACTAGATTATGCTCATTGTATATATTAATATTTAAGCATATATAACAATTACCTTGCCTATGGATAAGCACTTAAATAAAATGTCAAATAAACTACAGTGTATTATGTAAACACAAAGTTTTTGCAATTTTAATCCATTAGATATTAGAATATATAATTAATTTTACTAGTAACTTCAATTTTTTGTTTAAAGCAGATCCAACAGCTTCAATTTTTTCACAAATTTCATATTAGTATATTTAAAGCAAGAAATATGTAAAGTACATTTGATGAATATTTTAAATAGTTAAATCTTTAAATCCTTCATATAACATTTTAAAGTTACATTTTTTTAATGGCTTCACAAATAAATGTAAATGTATGTAAGTTCTACATTTATGATCAAAGGTCTAACTTTCTTTTGGCAACATTGAGTAACTATAATTCTGAAAATAGCCATCGGAGATTATTTTTATAAACTTTTATTTAGATCTAGTTAAAAACTTAAATATATTTAGAAGTCATAGATTTAAAGCTCTTCATTTTTTGCTAGTGACAAATTTAATTTGATCATCAATTAAAATTAAATACATATATTTAATAACTTTTTAATTCAATTATTTCTAATAAATGTATTTTAAAGGCTATACTATTAATAAAGCTATAAACAATGTATGAAACAGAGCTTTAAATGTGGCTAATAACCTTATAGTGGATCAACAAACATACATATACAAATTACAATAGATATGAAAAGAAATTCAATCACAATAAATTAAGTTGTAATGACAACATACAATTGTTTTCATTATTCTCCTACTTCATGAACTTTCATAACAAATTGACCATAAGCTGATTAGTTTCAATGATGAACCAAAATAACTTAATAGTTAACTAGGTTTAATAGCTCATAGTATAAAACTGACAAGGAGATTTTACCTACCAAGTTATTATATTAAATTAGTGTCATCCTGTAACAAGTAGATTTTTCCTGTTATTAAATTTGGGAGTGATTTAATCAAAATAGGTTAAATTATACAAGTTAAAATGTTGTATAAGAGTACAAGACAATTTTTAATTTTTACCTTCTAAAAAAAACCATTATAACTCACATGTCTTGAAGATTCTGGGTGTTTAGCATGATACATGCAGAAATATTTTTTCAGTGAGCACAACGACAACACTGTACCCACACAATTTCGTGTATTTATATGTATGCTTTTGTTTGTGTCGGCAAGGCTTAATGACAATAATTTACAGTACCAATCTCTGGATGGACCTCGATCAAGATTTAAATAACCAAACATTAATGACTTGTTCCTTAAACAGAAATTGCCAATATTTGTAACAGATTTAACTTACTAGTTTTAATAAGAATTTGTGAAGCTTACTTTCTATATGGCCAAACAACATGGTAAAATTGTCGGGCTAGTAAAACAGCTGTGCTATTGTCTATCAATAATATAATGGTGCGACAGCCTGGTTTGATAAGACGCACCAGCCCATTATAAGTTTCTGCTCTCAGTTCATGAAGTTTAAGTTCGCGTTGTCTTATAGTTTGAGATGGTTTTGTCTTGGTTTCGTCAGTTTTCTTATTGATTTCTTTTATCTCAGTTTCTCTAGAATATTTAAAGTATAATTAAATATGTGCCTGCGTTGCTGTTAGTATTAACATTGAATTATAAAAAATATTTATAATCAATAATATTAATAATGATCAGACATACACTAAAGTGTATAAGAAATAAGTGACCATCATCAATCCAATCATCAAGAAAACTATGTACATAAAGAATAAACCATGGTTTATAGCCAAATCAATCATAGTGTAAAACATAGATATGATATGCTGTTGAGCTCTAGTAGCAATGCGTGCTATTAAACTTTGACCATGTTCATCCAACACAGTGCCTATATGTGCTTCATTACTCAGTGTCCATGCCGCTTCACTGCCAAGCAATGCATTCAAAACTCCAGTCAGTCTCTCCTAATAAATATAACACAATTTTAAAGTCAACAGAACACAATAACTCTATACCAACTAATATGTATTTACTTTAGTCAAATCATAGTTTGCCCAATTGTTATAGTTGTCTCCCAAAAGCCACTTATAGCTGACCATTTTTTTATTGAGCCTAGTCAACAACACTATATGAAGCAACGGTTCACTTGGACTTTCTGAGCCCTGAATTAAAGAATTGATGAAATGAGGCTGTCTTTCTCTGAACACATACATGAAGGCTAAAGGCACGTCAGGATAAATAGAACGCGCTTCTTGAGCGAAACGTCTGATGGACTGTCGATGCGCCTCATGATTAGGAGAGTTATGCGACACCAATACCAGACAGAAATTTTTCTCTCCAACAGGACAGAGAGTATCGAAAACGTCTTGAGAGGACAGCCTAGGTAAAGTCAAATATTTATTGCTTTCCATTATATCACGTAGTCCAACCATAGGTATGTATGTCATAGATAAATGTGCAGCCGGGTATCTAATATTTTCTTTCAAAATCAATAGAGTATCTTTATCATGTGGTACTTTATACCGGTCCCGTGATGATCGACATTCATAGAGTCCAATGTTTACAAATCTAAAATATGTAATAGTTAAATTATCACATATACAAGATCAACATTATAGTAAAAATAATTAAATTATTACCCAAAACTTATATGATTCCGATACTCGAGAGCAGTTAATGCATAACGTAACCTTAGAGGAGATCCAGGTTGCATAATTAAAGCCCGTACTCGATTATCAGTAGACCAAGTGTTCAAAAATCTATCAATACTAAAATCATTCAACTCTGGTATAAGATTTGCAGGCAAACTTTTCCGTACAAAATCTAGTCAAAAAATTATAATCAAATTATGTGTTCAGAACTGCAAAAATTATGATTTTTTGAATATTTACTGATCACATTTTCAGCACTTTGAAAGGATTCTTGGTAAACATTTAGATTTGAATCCATAATTGATACCAAATGAGGAATAAAAACTCCTTTAGCTCTCCAGAATGCCGAAGGTTCTACATCTTTGTTCATGGTTTTAAAATCGACTCCTGAAAGAATTATAAAAATTTAATTTGACAATTTTCTTCATTAATTATAAATTCAATTTAACTTGCCTATAGGTGCAAGATCTTCAATAGCTTTTTTCAAAACAGATTGTGCTTTAAGGAAAGCCAGAGAATATTCAGAATAAAACAATATTAAAGTAAGCTTTTTGCTTTTTCTGGTTAGCAATAACGAATTGAACTCGCTGTAATAATAATGAAACAAACATATTTTATTAAATGAAAGATTTAACTATATATTATCTACAGAATAACTTACTCCAAACTTAATTTTAATTTTCTAAAGAAGTCAAAATTATAACGCTGATGAACGTTTTCAAAAAAGTTGTCCATATCGAAATCGAAAAACTGGTTGAAGTTACTGGCATAGCTATTAGCAGTCGTAGCATAACCGTCAGCTTTATCTTTGTTCGTCAGAGCCTTAGAAAAGAACAATGCACAATGTTTATATGCTGAATACGTTTATTACAGTTCTATTTAAATGGTTTACTTCGTAGGCTGTCGTGATCTCGATAAACTTGGTCTCGGCTTCAGGGTGGTTGCTCTTGTCCGGATGCCTGAAAACAATTAAAACACATCACATCAGACGGGAGCTGCGAAGCGTGTTGACAGCGTCGGCCGAAGCATACCATATCTTCACCAGGTTACGGTAGGCGTTCTTCACTTCGGTTAGGGTCGCGCTCTTCGGTATGCCGAGCACGGCGTACGGGTCGTGGACAGCGGACTCCGCAGTCACAACGATCGCGAACAGCACAGCCGAGACGAGCCGCCATTTCATTTTTGCGGAGGTTACGCAGATCTGGATTCACGACATTTCGCACGCTCGACACTCGCGAACACGGTCTAATCACATCGCACGAGCGCAACCGTACAACAATAATGTGTTTTGGTCATTTTTTTTATTTTTCCTTAACGCGTATGTATACTTATTATGTGTTGTTTTTCTTTTTTCAAACCGCTAAAGCAGTCAAGCTCCTCGGCAGAACATTTGATCTGTCCTGCGGCAGAAAACACTTCACATCAAACTGGAGTGATTACAATAAAAAAGAAAGTACGGAGAGTGAGAGAGAAAAAGTGGAAAATTGTTGATAAAAATTCCTCCAATTGCACCGCGGCTGCTGTCCGCACTGGGTCGGACTCGGGCCCGCACGATTGCGTGACGCCGCGATAGAGATAAGGTCAAACTGCTGATACGGAACCGCCAGGGACTACGCTCTACCGCAGGGGTCGGCAACCTTTTCATCCACGCGGGACATATTTTTTTTCAATTTTTCATCAAGGGCCACATTAAAAAAAAAATTACATATATAATACTTATAATTGTATTGCTGTTATATTTGATTATTTTACATAGAAATATGAGAGTAAAAAAACACAAATATTGCAAATATACAAATATAATAAAAATAAAATTACAAATATAGCTTGCAGACTTGTTGTTGAGACTCGTAATACAGCTCGTAAAGTCACTAAGGCGCGAAGAGTGTTTACTTTTTCTGTACTTCACAATGGATAATGTCTGCTCACATATATATGTACTTGCAAACGCCGCTATAAGTTTTTGTGCGAATTGTCTGATTCCAGGGAAGGTAGATATTGGAAGACAACTATAAAATTGACGCAAACTAGTTGCTTCCCGAAAATAATTTTTTAGAACCTCGTCATTTTGAAGTTCAATGACATCCATTTGTAAATAATTCTTGACATAATTTATGTCCACTTGAAAAGGATTCTGGAATAATTTAATTTCTTTATCGTATTTATAAAAATCATCAAAATCTTGTTGAAAATTCGTTTTTTAATTGTTCAATGATATTGAGAAATTTAGGTTTAATTAAATCCCACTGCAATGGTATTACAAAAGATTCAATCGCAGATTTACAACACGAAAAATGATATACAATTTGTTGAGATTAGATTAGATTTTATTTATAAAGGAAAAAGAATTATGAAATATTGAAAATTATATGAAAAATGTTATTGAACAAAAATAAAACACAAAAATTAACCACCTTTGTGCGGGCCATCAAAAATTGCTTTGCGGACCGCGGGTTGCCGATCCCTGCTCTACCGGAACCGTCCCGACTGTCGATCGCAACCGTGCAGTGTACAGCGATGTCAGTGCCTGCCGCGACCGTTCGTCCGATGATCTCTTCACGAATGCACCACCGCCACTGCGGCGTCCGGACCTAACTACAGCGGAAACTGATCGACGACCGATCGTTGCCGCGGACCGTCAAAGTATTGTGCTACCGCTGTGCCGTAACTAGAGGTTGGCGACATGGGCAGGGTCGTCTTAAGGTCTTACGGGGCCTTATAATACTAAATTATGATATATTCATTTTTTAACACATAATGTATTATTATTTATTAAATATTCTCCTTTATTGGTAAAAATGAATTTTTGTTTAAATCTCTGATACTTTAATGTTTATTATAATTTAAAAAAATACTAAAATACAACCCTACTAATTAAAATGTTAACATATTAATTATTTATACATTAACATGTTTATAGTTAAAAATAAATGTAATTCATAAAACAAAAACTAAAAAACAATAAAAAAACATTATATATATTGTTATAAATTTGTCAATTTTTAAATACTCTTTAATGTTTAATGGTTTCTTCCTAGCTTTTTCATTTGCAAAGTCTTCTATAATATTTTCATAATCTAAACTTGATAGTTATTCATGTTCAATACTCATTGATAAGGAGTTTAAACGTTTCTGGCTCATGGTACTTCTAAGCTCTTCTTTAATTAAATTTAACTTGGAAAATGAACGTTCCCCACTACAGTTGGTACCTAATCATCATTGATAAACAAATTTGGAAAGATATCATTATTTTTGGAAATGTTTCTTCTAGTACATTTGATTTTAAACATTTCTATATACTAGAAATACTGAACTCAGAAATATCAAGTTCCGATAGATATGCTCTTAAATGTATACATTCTAAAATTAATTAATTTTCATTAATGTCTACATGATAAAATTCCGCAAATGTCTTACAATGGACTTGTATTTCTTTTGTCTCTAAATTTTTTAAATTTGAGAAAAATCCAAACAGTTTATTTATTGATTTGTATGATTTACCACGAATTTTTAACTGAGTTATTAATGTATCTATTATTGGGAAGTAAGTTTATATTTTGAATACTTCTATGTAAAACAAATCGAAATAATTACAATAACACAGCGCACGTCAAAATAATGTACGAGTGTACCAGGAATAAATTTAAAATTTAGAAATTTATCAAATATTGTATTATTTTGATACAAAACTAATTTTAATATTTTTTCGTTCAATATTTATATTTTATATTAAAAATATTTTAAAAAAAAATGTAAAATAAATATGATAAAATGTAATACATGTGAATTTGGCGCAGCAAACGAATTGCGTCCCAAGATCCCTTTTTCATACGAATTGCGTCCCGATAATATTTAACAACTACACTAATTGCGTCCCGATAATATTTAACAACTATACTAATTGCGTCCAATATAAATACATTATTTTCCTTCCCATTTAATACAGACTTAGGACTGTCAATAGCAACATAAAATATTATATTGCTAAAGGTAGGTTAAAAATATTGTTTTTTATCGTTTCGTAATTATTATGTACATCAAAAATATTGTTTTCGTCGTTAAATATAAAATTTTCAAAAAATATAAGTTAGGTTATAAGGTTATAGTTATCACATGTTATTGTAATATTATTTATGGCTCGGTAAAAATTTGAACGATACAGTTTTAACATAATCAAAACGTGTAATTTCGTTAAAGTCGTATTTCATCATTTGATTTCTTAAAAATTCTTGTTTTTCACATATTTCACGTCTTATTTTCTTCCTTTGACTACTGCTACGAATTTTTATGTAAGTGTAATTTTGTACGTTTTTAAGTACATTAATAAATTTATAGATATTTGGATGAGCAGAATAAAACATACCGTTTAATTTTGAATGGAAAGCTTCACAGCTATTTGTTGTCCTTGTAATTGATCCCGAATACATTGCCCATAAAGAAGGAGGAAAGTCACAATCGGGGGTTATATATGTGTTTATAAATATAATCTGTAAATGTTTCTACTTTTTTATTCTGTGGTAAAATTGATACTATATCATCGGTAAAACAGTTTTCTACGTCTTCAAGTTTCAAAAAAGGGAGACCAAAAAATATTTTTAGGTAATTGCTTATTTCTGAATTTAGATTATATTCATTACTCAAACCTAGAGCTTGAATTTTTCTCCACCAACTCTGGCCTAAATGGAATCGGCATCCTTTTAATTCGACAGATGGCCAAACAAATAATGCGGCCGAGTTAATTGCTTTTTCGAAATCAGCAAATAACATTTTCGGTAAAAAATTAATATTATTTTTTATACATTCTGAATTTAGATGAAAACATGCTTTCTTATAAGTTTCTACATTTTTGTCAATTAATAAAAAAAAAACTAATGGTATGTAATTTCCATTTGATAAACCGTGAATTGTGAATAATTGTGTAAATAACTTAGGACAACTTTTAAAAGTTCCATCAACAAATATTGTGTCAACTTGACCTAAGAACTTCAAATTAGTTATTGTTGAAAAAACTAGTATATTATTTTCATGGTCGTTAACTAATAGAAACTTTTCATCTTGGTTACTTTTAATGTTTTCTTCTTTCAATGAATTATGTAAATCTAATATATTATTTGGCAGCTTGGGAATTACAGATGCTCGGGCGTGATGCATATTTTTGCGAATTAAAGTTAAATATAAGTTAATTCGATACGTCATTTGACAATTCCCTATGAATGATTTTTGAGGGCTTATCATAGAGATCGTCTATTGCCTTTCGTTTTAAATTATTGCTTAATTTTTGTCTGTTTAATATTTCTACAGAATCGTTTTCATGGTTATGATCAGTAGGACGTTTCAACATATAATTTTTATCGTTTAATTTAGCATATGACTTACATGTTTTTTTGACACACTTCCAACGTTGTATATCATTTTTCAATAGTTTATGAAAACAAAATTTAAAATCGTTATCGTTTGAATCCTTTATAGAAATCAATGTTTAATTTTTTTCACTTATCATAACGTCACTTACAATTAAACTGATATTTTTAAATAAAATAGAACAGCGCACAATTGTCAACGAAACGGAATCGAAAGACATACTAACCGATTTTGTTTCAGAAATACTCATATAGTCGTATCGATTATTGATTTTGATTATCAAAGGTATATTCTGATGTCAGATAATCGAGACACAATTAGAATAGTCGTATCGAAAACCCGGGACGCAATTCGTATAGTCGTATCGAAAACCCGGGACGCAATTAGTATGTCACAAATCGCAATTTTTATATCGGGGACGCAATTCGTATGCAGCCGAATTTGGGGGCCCTTAAAATGTCGGGGCCCCGGGCTTAAGACGGCACTGGACATGGGCGCTTGCCAAGGGCGCAGTAAAGTAAGGGGCGCGTTTGAGTTCAATTAAAATTGGTTTTTTTTATATCATTTTTTTTTTTTCATAAACTATTTAAAGTTTTATTAATATTCAGCGTAAATGTGTAATGCCCAAAAATTACATACTGGATTGCTCCTTGATGATGTTTATTTATCATAGTGTTTACCACATTTACATTTATAGGTATTATATACCGATATATATTATTTTACTTTTAAGTGCATGAAATGTATAGACATATTATGGGCACGAACGACGAACAGCTATATTACAGCGGTTCTCAAACTGTGCTCCGCAAAGTTAGTCTAGGGGGTCCGTGGCTACCTAGGCCCTGGGCATATCTGTATTGATTAAATTCAAATTATTATTATATTTCTAAGCTACATTTTTATATATAAGATTCAATATTATTCGTACCGTACCAATGTATTATTTTAAACATTTAAAACCTTTAACTATTTATAAATCGGCATACAATTTTGTGTCATAGTTAAAAATCAAAATGAGATTGGATAAAAGTCTAGTTTTTCGTTCTTTTTACATGTACGATCATTTTCTTTACTCATCTACAATCTTCGAAGTTCTAATAATATAATAATTTCTTCAGTCATAATGCATTCTTGTTTCAAATAGACATTTCTGTATTTTGGGGCTCCGTAATTTATTTTAGGAACATATGGGCTCCGCGAACAAAAAAGCTTGAGAACCGCTGAGCTATAATAATGAGTATCACTACAATGAGTATTGTGCCTTTTTGATTTATTTGTATGGTTTTTTTTTAATTAAGACTTATGTATTATTATATATTAACAAACTATTATAACTTATTAACAATTTTCTAAATTTTTCTTTTGTAAATAGTAATTGCATTGCTGTAATGTTTCGGACAATGGCAAAATAAAAAAAAAAATACTTATTAACAATAAAGAATCAATTATTTTAAAATATAGGGTTATTTTGATACGTAAGAATGTTATATTATTAAATTTATATATAAATTACACCTATAAAATATAACAAAAATAAGCGCCAAAATAAAATTCGCCAAGGGCGCCACGGAGGGTAGTTACGGCACTGGTACTTGGTAGATCGCTATCAATGGTCACCACTCGAAATCCGTTTGCGAAGTGCTTTTGCACTACAGCTGTTACGTGCTTCGAACGCTCCCCTCTGGCCGTCTCCGTAGTCACGTTTAATTTACCTAATAGTCATTACGGCATTCGGTGTTTTCCGATACCTCGATTTCAGTTGCACAGTGTGATCCCTTGGAAAGTTTGCACTACTCATTGGACAGAATTGTGATATTATCCGAGTCTTAAAAATGGTTTCGGTACGTTCGCGTTTCGGGTTGACGAGAAACATTCACCGTAGTCTAAACTGGTGGTAGAAATGTGGAATTTATCGATTAGCCATCAAGGGCGTATATATAGATACGGAGGATATTTACTACACAGTACATATGACAAGTAAAAAAAAACATGCAAATAGTCAAAGGTTTTTTTTTAAACAATTAGGATATGTACAATAGAACCGTATTAATCAATAATCATTCGGAGCATTGGATTTCACCGAGCGGTACACACGTGCCTGCTGGCTGTCTGTCACACTTTCGCGTTGACACATTTTATCACTCTTCTGCCAAATATTCCAATATAACATTGGATACAGCTTTACATAATTAAATCGTCTGATCCGTAAAATAATAAATTTATTTTTTTCCCCCAATTAAATTTAATAACATTGTATTAGATAAAAAGGTTTATTGTACAAAAGTTTATTTTTTTTATTACATGGAAGTAAAAATAATTTCGACGGGTGCAAACCAGTGATGGATCAAAGACGGAAGGGGGGCTTCTTAGCAATTTTAGCTTTTCTTGTCGCCTTTAATTTGCATACACTCTTTTCTCTTGGTTTTAGTATATGCGTACGACTTGAAAGTCGAACTTTTTGAATTTGTTAGAGTTAGTATTTTTATACATAGTTCGTCACTGATGATTTTGATTCGCCAATCATTTTTATCATTGTACATCACTGGAACTCTGGTCGCCGTTCTCAGCTTAAGTCGATCATCTTCAGAAAAAGATATTCCCGGTCGATCACTACCAACTCAAAAAAGTTTTTCCATATCCCTGTTATATGCTAATATTCTTGTCTATGATTTTAGTCTATATCTAAACTTACTATACTCAGTGCTTGAGTTTGAATAAAAAGAAAAGTTGGTTGCTTAAAATTAAGTGTAAAAATTATTAGAGTCCCCAAAAATTGTAATGGCTCATAAGTTCATGGGGAGCTTTGTCCCACATTTCCCCTCAACCATCACAACAATTTCAATGATTTCGTCAGTTAACTATTAATAAACTTGTTAAGATACATGATATTGTTAATTTTTTTTTCATGTACCTACCCAAAAATGTTTGTATGAATGATCGTAACCATGTTTTTAATTTTGTTTTGTACCGTTTGATTAATCTGCACATCGTGTTCCACGTTTTATCCAACTCTACAACACATTAGTCTGGAATTAACAATTAAACGGAAGGGTTTATAAACACATTTACAAATATGTTCTGATGTTAGGCCTTTCTTTATAGCATTATAATGTTGTTCATTGAGCTAATTGCTAAACGATCGTTCGCACTCAGACGATAATCGGAAGATATATATTATATATATATTGCCGTCCCGGATCACTGCAACAATACACGTCTAACCATAGGTGTTCTCCAACGAAGACAGTCGTACTTGACAATTACCAGACTAATTTATGCAGAATGAGACTCGAATGGGAGAGAGCAGGACGAAAACCCTCATAAAACTTTCAAATCATTGACAAGCAAACAACGAATATTAATTACTATTGAGATATTGATAGTTTTATTTTTATTCAAAATCCAATGTTTTGGTAAGTAAACTAACCTTTTTTTTATTATATCAGATTTTTTGTCATACAGATCTGTCACGTATGGTATACAATATTGCTCAACAGTCTACAATTTATCAATTTTAGTGCAAAAAATATAAAGCTCAAAGTCTACATTTTAGTTTCACTATAGGACATTCAATATGTACAAATGTGTTTTATCATTTTTATAGTGGTTCAACGATAAATCATTTTTTGACATTATATTTACATAAATTCAATTTATTAGGTATAATACATCGTAGTTAACAAAATCGCCATTTTGTAAACATATTAATAATTGTTCCTCAATGGCTAATAGTTTTTCAACGCATTTGAACGAAAAATCAAAAACGAAAGCAAATTACAACAGGTTTTCACCCTTAGCAAATTCTTTCAACAATCTGTCTACTATGCTCGAGCATAAGTCTAACATTCTTTTTCCGTAATCTTCGGACAATTGATCCCTATTTTCAAATTCTTTCGCCATGTCGTGGTCAGAAGCGATAGAATTCCGAAATGGAGTCTTTCCAGTAGGTTTACCGAGTTCGAAGATAGACTGTTCTGAAATCAGAATATGATTTATAATTTTAGTGCTGTTATATAATATAAATGCATTTTGTTGAATTTCATTAGTAATAAAAAACGTACTCCTAGGATTATCAACGGCAGCAGATGGCTTTCCCTTAACAGATTCCTTTAAAAATGTATCAACTATATTTGAACATATAATTAACATTCTTTTCCTAAAATCCTTTTCTGTTTTATCCCTGTTATCCAATTCTTTCTTCATGTCAAGGTCAGAAGCTATATTCTTCTGATACCTATCAGTCACAGACAGCTTTCCAAGTTTAGCAACAGGCTGTTCTAAAACTAGAACATTATTTGTAATTATAGTTGTGGAAGAATACATTAAAATATATGACTTCTTTCGCATCTAGTCCATAGAAAAAAACTTACCCTTTGGTTTATCAACGGTGGCATTTTTTTTGTCTTTGATAGTTTCATTCAAAAAGGCATCTACAATACTTGAACATATTGTTAACATTTTTTCTCCATAATCATTTGACATTTTGTCCCTATTTTCTGATTCATTCTTCATATCAATGTCAGTCGCAATAGACTTTTGAAATGAAGACTTGGCTGTCGATTTCTTAAGCTTAGCAAACGGTTGTTCTGAAACTATAATATATTTGTAATTTCAGACGTCTGAGAATATATTTAATATAACTTTTGTCACATCTTATTCATTGAAAAAACTTACACTTTGGTTTATCAACCTGGGCAGTTTTTTTGTCCTTATTAGATACTTTCAAGAATGTATCTACAATACTCGAACTTTTTTTCAACATTTTTTCTTCGTGATCTTTTGACATTTTGTCGCTATTCTCTAATTCTTTCTTCATATCAATGTCAGACGCAATAGACTTTTGAAATGAAGTCTTGGCTGTTGATCTACTAAGCTTAGTAGAAGGCTGTTCTAGAACTAGAACATTATTTGTAATTTTAGTTGTGTTAGAATACATTAAATTTGTTACATTAAACTTGTTTCACATCTCGTCCTTAGAAAAATACTTACCCTTTGGTTTATCAACGGGTGCAGTTTTTTTGTCCTGAATAGATTCTTTCAAGAATGTCTCTACAATACTTGAACTTTTTTTTAACATTTTTTCTTTGTGATCTTTTGACAATTTGTCCGTATTCTCTAATTCTTTCTTCATATCAATATCAGACGCAATAGACTTTTGAAATGGAGTCTTGGCTATCAACTTCTCAAGTTCAGCCATAGGTGGTTCTGAAAATACAATTTCAATTTTAGGTTCAGTGGTGTACATTACATAAATTATATATACGATTATTGTTTTTCATCACGTTTATTAAAAAAAAACGTACCCTTTGCATTACGACTGGGGCCAGTAGTCTGTGGTAGTTCGTATAACTTGATATACTTGGTTTTTCTTTTGCTAGATTTTACCGGCTTCGAGCTTGTCCCACTTGAATTGAAACCACTCAAATTTTTTTTATTTTTCTCTGATCCATTTCTAGCAACGTGGTCCTTTGATAAGATGTCCATAGCTATTTTCAATCTTCTTTTTTCTCAATAGTATATTCTTCTCAGATTGTGTTGCTGCGTCGGCGGCAGCTGTACAATCTTCACTTACTCGTTGATATTTGCTTTCGCAAAACACTTTTAATACGATTCCGTGGTTTTGTTTAAAGTTATAACAGTGAGGGCTTTCACAAGAGTGAATAGAAATCTCAAATTGATTCAAGAGTATTATATTAATCGTGCAATTCGTTTCTTGGTTACGTAAATTATATTTTTCATATACATTATAAATATTATAAACATTATACATATTATTATATTGTTTAAATTTCATATACGCATAAAATATAAATAATCACCTGATTTCTTCTTTTAAAAACTATAAACCTCGGTCCGGTCCCCACAATTATATTTCCAATACACACGAATGGTTTAAAATTACGTACTAATTTTTATATTGGTCACTTTGAATCGTCATGGATTTGAGAATTTTATTCGCAATGAGTATACTATTTAAACAAAAAGTGTATAAATAATTTATGTAAAAAGAGTGAATTAAAATTTGGTAAATATTGAAATATTGTAGAGATTATATAGTACGTAGGTATCCGGTAAAGATGACCGGACGCGTGTGACGAGGGGTTGAAAACTCGTTTCTACCGTACGAAACGTATGCAAATAATAATATTATGCAAAGTAATAAAATTGAGTAATCATATATACGCGTTACAACCATAATGGTATTGCACGATTAAAAACAATATTAACCATATAAAGTTATCGCAAGTATCCAGGTAAATACAGGGATGATGAATGCCCGTTTCATATTGCTATCGTTAAATTTGTTCATTTAAGAGATTGTATTACGAGTACGTGTGTTGAGTTCTCTATAAATTACAATATACGAGTAGTCTAACAAGACTATCGTAAATTGTATTATCATAACATGAAATTAATTCGCTTACTAAATCATTTGCTGAATCAAAATATCATGGATCCATATAGGACATATCGTTACGTGTATAACAGAGAGTTTCGTTAAACCGAATACATATGTTCAAGTCCGCATTGACACGGATGGGGGGTTAATTAATGAATGAATAACCCAATCGTATGATGTAATATGAATGGACTGTATTTAACCATAAAAACTGTAATAATACTAATGACGTAATGACATAAATTAATAATTGCATTAATGAAAAAATGATACGAGCGCGCACGCATAGGAGTACTACATACACACTAGACACTATGCACTATGCAGGTAGACTGAGCTCAGAGATCAAGCACACCCCGCAGGTGCCTAATCTTTATCTCGCGATAACTAGTTATTGTCGAACATGGGGGCCCCTTTGAACCGACGGGTTCAATATAAATTGTTAAGAAAATGATTAGCCCACAATTAAAATATTTTAAATAAACTTGATGTTACAAAAATTTAGCCACGCTCGATATCTTACAAATGTTTACAATAATACACAATTATTTCTCTAGCATTTGAGAGATAAACATGAATAATAAAAAGAATAATAAATAACAAATAGTAAATAAATAATTTAAACATAGAAAAGTTTTTATATTTTTTCTTCATCTATTGGTAGTGGACACAGTAACCGAACTGCCCTTTTTATCTCGCCACCACCTGTGTGTACCTTAGCAACTCGGATCTCACCATCACCTCCCGGGAACACTTCCGTAATTCTGCCCAAATTCCATTTCAGGGGTGGTAAATTTGAGTCCTTTATGAGCACCAGTGATCCAACCTGTACTTGACATCCTCCGGATTGTACCCATTTGTTACGCCCTTGAAGTTGAGTGATGTACTCCGTACTCCACCGTTTCCAAATTTGTTGTGACATTTGTTGCACTTTTTGCCATCGAGATAACAAATGTTGCGAAATTGTTGAAATATCGGGTTCTGGCAGTGCCAGTAATGAGTCTCCAATTAGGAAATGCGCGGGAGTCAAAACTGATAAATCGTGGGGTTCGGAAGATAGAGGAATTAAAGGACGTGAGTTAAGGCAGGCTTCTATTTGAACTAACAATGTATACATTTCGTCATACGTAAAATTGGCGGTTGCTAAATTGCAATTGAGATGCTTTTTTACGCTTCGCACGGCGGCTTCCCATAAGCCACCAAAATGGGGTGCTCTGGGAGGTATAAAATGCCAGACTATATCTCTCTCAGTTGCAAATTGTTGAACGCGAGTTTGATATTCATCAGTGTCAATAATTCGCCGAAAATCATACATTTTATTACTTGCACCGACGAAACATGTTGCATTATCGGAGTAAATGTTTTTGCATATTCCTCTGCGTGATATGAATCTAGTAAGAGCAGCGATAAAGGAGTCTGTAATGAGATCGCAAACCAATTCTAAGTGAATTGCCTTCGAGGCGAAACACACAAATACACATATGTACGATTTTTGCGATGCCGCGTTCCGCCGTGTACTACACTTAATTGAAAACGGACCAGCGTAATCTATTCCGCAATTTTCAAAACAACGCGTCGGTTTGTCTACTCTAGTTTTCGGTAAGTCACCCATACTTGGTGAATACGTTTTTGGCTGTGCTCTAAAGCACCGTACACAGTTGTGAACCACTTTTTTTACTGTTCCTCGGCCACCTATTGGGCAATATCGTAATCGCACAGCAGCTAGGACCGCTTGTGGGCCCGCATGCAATAGTCTTACATGTTCATGTCGAATAAGTAATACTGAAAAATGACTATTTTTAGGTATTAAAATCGGATGTTTTGTGTTGTAATTTAAATCTGATGCGTTCCTCAGTCGCCCACCAACGCGTAAAATACCGTCGACGTCGATAAATACCTTTAAACTAAACAATTTACTTTTCTTAGACACGCAGCGCTCATTTTTTAGTTCATTTAATTCCACACCGAAGTGCAAGTTTTGCAGTATTATGATAATAGTTTTGGTTGCGTTTTGTATTTCTTCTAACTGTAATGTTCCACTTGTTTTTGTTATTTTCTTTGCTCGTGCTAAGCAATTATTTTTAAAGCGCAAAATATACGCGACCACATAATAAAGTCTAGATAAGGTTGAATATTTATTAATAATTGATAGTGAGTTTCCGGTAGAATTTAATGCGGTAACCATTACTTTTTTTCTTTCGAGTTCCATACTGCTTGAAATTTCGTCACTAATTTCGCCATTGGAAGTAGTCCAGCTTGATTTATTTTCACGCAGCCACCGAGGTCCGTGCCACCATTGCATGTTGTTTTTTACTTCTTTGGGTGTGCAGCCTCTTGACAATACATCAGCGGGGTTGTCGTGGGTAGACACGTGTCCCCACTCTGATCTTGAAGTCAAATTATGTATTTCGCCAACACGATGAATGTTTTCCAGGTACTAGATTCAGATGATATCCATGCTAATGTGACTGTGGAGTCTGTCCAAAAGTAGCGTCGAGATATCTTAATGCGCAGAGCTGCTATCGTTGAACTAGCTAAACGAGATAGTAATACGCTCGCACACAGCTCTAGACGCGGGATTGATACCGACTTTAACGGAGCCACGCGCGATTTCGCGCATATTAACCTCGAGTCAATATGACCGTCTTTATTCATTGTTCGAATGTAAATACAAGCACCGTATGCTTTCGTGGATGCGTCGGCGAACCCATGTATTTCCATTTCTTGTTCTTTATTGCATCCCAGCCAACGTGGTATGTTTAATGAGTTGAGTTCACTTAAGTTATTGTGGTAATTTTTCCAATCCGTCTGTATGTGTGCAGGAAGTAAATCGTCCCAATCAAACTTATCACGCCATAATTCTTGCATCAATATTTTTGCGACTAAAATGACGGGACCTATTAATCCTAATGGGTCGAATAATGTAGCGATGCCGGCGAGTATGTATCTCTTTGTTATTTGTAAGTCATTATCGATTTCCGGCAATTTCACTATGTAAGTGTAATGATCGCCATTTGGTTTCCAGTAGAGACCCAATGTTTTTATACTCTCTTTGTCCATTGCTATTTCGGCCATTTTTATTTTTTGTGAACTTGGAATTATATCTATATGATTTGCAGTCCACTTAGACAGCTCAAACCCAGCTTGACGCATGGTCGAAATTAATTCTTCGCGTATCTCAATCGCTTCTGATAATGTATCCGCTCCGTTAAGACAATCGTCGACACAAAAGTCGTTTTTAATAATTTCGCGTAAATTCGTATTCGGAGTTTCATCAGCTACCCGGTCGATGTAACTTATCGCTAAAAAACCAGCAGGAGCATAATTTATAAATTTTCACATCCTCGTGTGGATTCGATCTCCACAATATTCTTTGATAATTGCGATCTTGTTCGTGAAGTAACACTTGTCTATACATTTTCGTGATATCAGCTGAAAATGCGTATTTATAGGTTCTGAAACGCACGACAATGTTTAATAAGTCCGGTTGTATTTTAGGACCGTTCATTAGCGTGTCATTTAATGATAATCCAGTACTGGTTTTGGCCGACCCATCAAATACTACGCGACGTTTCGTTGTCCTACTATCGTAATTAAGCACGTACGAATGCGGTAGATAGCAACAATCGGTGCGGTCGTTTACACTTTTATCACCGCCGGCATCCCCAATACATTCCATGTGACCAAGATTTTCGTATTCGCTCATAAATGTTTTATATTGATTGTACAAATCAGTGTTTTGTATTAAGCGCTTTTCTAGTGACAAAAATCTACGGTTAGCCGTGGTGAATGATTTGCCCAGTTAATGAATATTTTCCTTGAAGGGTAGTTTGACAATAAATCTACCGCCTTCATTTCGGGTGACGTTCTCGTTGAAGTGCGTGGTACATGCCTCCTCCAGATCCGTAAGGTTGCGCTTCACTAATGGACCCTCCATTCTCCAGAATGCTTCGATTTTATCTTCCAACGATTTCAGCGAACACTCCTTCCTCGTCGTACAATATGCGCCTCGTTTTTCAGTGATTGTATTTGATGTTCGACCGACTATTACCCATCCAAATAATGTTTTTTGTAGGTACGGACCGTCCGCTTGTGGTCTGATTTTATCGCTACACATAATATCCCAATAGGTGTCCGCTCCGATTAAAATATCAACAGTACCCGGATTATTAAACGACGGGTCCGCTAGCTGCATGTTATCGGGAATGTTTATGTTGCGTATAGGTGCGTGTGGCAATGATTCAATGATTTTTGATATAACTAGGAAGTTAATATTTGATATGTACGACGTTGATAATGATTGAATTACAGCTGTTGCCATGTATTGTATCATATTTTTTGAATCGCCGATGCCACATATTGGAACGCTTATTTTCGACCGCCGAAGTCCGAGTTTGTTAACCATATTTGTTGTGATGAAATTGCTTTCCGACCCGCTATCTAATAATGCTCGTGCATGCATGTGTCTACCATCTGAGTTTGATACTTTTATTATCGCCGTTGCGAGTAATACCGGATTGAAGGCATTGTTTTCCGTTGCATGCGCAGATAGCAACGGCGGAATTTCCGACACTGTATTCGAATTTTCCTCTTTTGGTGGGTCTAGTTGTTCTTCGCCATCACTGTGTAAAAGAGAGTTGTGCATTTTTTGACACATATGACATTTTCTTGATGAACATTTATTTGAGAAGTGGTCATTTTTTAAACAGTTCCGGCATAATTTGAGTTCATTGACCTTGCTGATTCTTGACTTCACATCCAGGCCCAAAAACGATTTACAACTATATATAGGATGCGGTTGACTACACATATAGCACTTCATTGTCGTGGTTGATACGAAAGTACCTATTCTTTTTTGAGCAAACCCTTTCGTATTTTTTACTGTTGTAGCCATCTCATTTTGCCTTGAACTAAACATTTTTGCATTTTCTATTGACTCTAAAATATGACACCTTTTTTCTAAAAAATCGAGCATTGACTCAATCGATGGTAATTCTTTTTTAGATATTTCGGATTCCCATTGACGAATCGATCCAATATCTATTTTCGTACACACTACATGTAATAATAACGCACCCCATTGATACGGGTCGTGCTTTAAGGCCTTTAACGCCTGGATATGCGTGTTTAACGTATTTGTTAATTGCCTTAATTTGGTAGCAGATTCTTTATGAATTGGTTCCAGGTCATAAATTTGTTTCGTATGTGATTGGATCAGCATACGCGTATTGTTAAATCGACTTTTCAAAATGGACCATGCCACTTCGTAATTGGAAGCAGATGTTTCCAGATTGTTAATTAATATTTTAGCATCATCCGATAACGAATTTCTTAAATAATAGAACTTTTGAATATTCGTCAAAGTTCCATTAGAGTGTATCATTGCGCAATACATATCTTGAAAGGTGGCCCAGTCTTCAAACTTGCCCGAAAACATGGGCACCTCCAGTGGTTTCAGTTTCACCGCGGGAAACTGGTTGTTACTGTTGTCTGACTCGTTGGACATGTTTGTACTTTGTGCACCTGTATCAATCACTAATCTTTCTTCGGCTTTTGCCATTATCTCAAAGTATAGGTTTTCAAATGATGTACGATATTGAATTTGTTCGTCGCTTATATCTTTGGATTCGATACTTTTTGAATTTGTTAGAGTTAGTATTTTTATACATAGTTCGTCACTGATGATTTTGATTCGCCAATCATTTTTATCATTGTACATCATTGGAACTCTGGTCGCCGTTCTCAGCTTAAGTCGATCATCTTAAGAAAAAGATATTCCCGGTCGATCACTACCAACTCAAAAAAGTTTTTCCATATCCCTGTTATATGCTAATATTCTTGTCTATGATTTTAGTCTATATCTAAACTTACTATACTCAGTGCTTGAGTTTGAATAAAAAGAAAAGTTGGTTGCTTAAAATTAAGTGTAAAAATTATTAGAGTCCCCAAAAATTGTAATGGCTCATAAGTTCATGGGGAGCTTTGTCCCACATTTCCCCTCAACCATCACAACAATTTCAATGATTTCGTCAGTTAACTATTAATAAACTTGTTAAGATACATGATATTGTTAATTTTTTTTTCATGTACCAACCCAAAAATGTTTGTATGAATGATCGTAACCATGTTTTTAATTTTGTTTTGTACCGTTTGATTAATCTGCACATCGTGTTCCACGTTTTATCCAACTCTACAACACATTAGTCTGGAATTAACAATTAAACGGAAGGGTTTATAAACACATTTACAAATATGTTCTGATGTTAGGCCTTTCTTTATAGCATTATAATGTTGTTCATTGAGCTAATTGCTAAACGATCGTTCGCACTCAGACGATAATCGGAAGATATATATTATATATATATTGCCGTCCCGGATCACTGCAACAATACACGTCTAACCATAGGTGTTCTCCAACGAAGACAGTCGTACTTGACAATTACCAGACTAATTTATGCAGAATGAGACTCGAATGTGAGAGAGCAGGACGAAAACCCTCATAAAACTTTCAAATCATTGACAAGCAAACAACGAATATTAATTACTATTGAGATTTTGATAGTTTTATTTTTATTCAAAATCCAATGTTTTGGTAAGTAAACTAACCTTCTTTTTATTATATCAGTGAAAATTATTATTTTTGTCATACAGATCTGTCACGTATGGTATACAATATTGCTCAACAGTCTACAATTTATCAATTTTAGTGCAAAAAATATAAAGCTCAAAGTCTACATTTTAGTTTCACTATAGGACATTCAATATGTACAAATGTGTTTTATCATTTTTATAGTGGTTCAACGATAAATCATTTTTTGACATTATATTTACATAAATTCAATTTATTAGATATAATACATCGTAGTTAACAAAATCGCCATTTTGTAAACATATTAATAATTGTTCCTCAATGGCTAATCGTTTTTCAACGCATTTGAACGAAAAATCAAAAACGAAAGCAAATTACAACAGGTTTTCACCCTTAGCAAATTCTTTCAACAATCTGTCTACTATGCTCGAGCATAAGTCTAACATTCTTTTTCCGTAATCTTCGGACAATTGATCCCTATTTTCAAATTCTTTCGCCATGTCGTGGTCAGAAGCGATAGAATTCCGAAATGGAGTCTTTCCAGTAGGTTTACCGAGTTCGAAGATAGACTGTTCTGAAATCAGAATATGATTTGTAATTTTAGTGCTGTTATATAATATAAATGCATTTTGTTGAATTTCATTAGTAATAAAAAACGTACTCCTAGGATTATCAACGGCAGCAGATGGCTTTCCCTTAACAGATTCCTTTAAAAATGTATCAACTATATTTGAACATATAATTAACATTCTTTTCCTAAAATCCTTTTCTGTTTTATCCCTGTTATCCAATTCTTTCTTCATGTCAAGGTCAGAAGCTATATTCTTCTGATACCTATCAGTCACAGACGGCTTTCCAAGTTTAGCAACAGGCTGTTCTAAAACTAGAACATTATTTGTAATTATAGTTGTGGAAGAATACATTAAAATATATGACTTGTTTCGCATCTAGTCCATAGAAAAAAACTTACCCTTTGGTTTATCAACGGTGGCATTTTTTTTGTCTTTGATAGTTTCATTCAAAAAGGCATCTACAATACTTGAACATATTGTTAACATTTTTTCTCCATAATCATTTGACATTTTGTCCCTATTTTCTGATTCATTCTTCATATCAATGTCAGACGCAATAGACTTTTGAAATGAAGACTTGGCTGTCGATTTCTTAAGCTTAGCAAACGGTTGTTCTGAAACTATAATATATTTGTAATTTCAGACGTCTGAGAATATATTTAATATAACTTTTGTCACATCTTATTCATTGAAAAAACTTACACTTTGGTTTATCAACCTGGGCAGTTTTTTTGTCCTTATTAGATACTTTCAAGAATGTATCTACAATACTCGAACTTTTTTTCAACATTTTTTCTTCGTGATCTTTTGACATTTTGTCGCTATTCTCTAATTCTTTCTTCATATCAATGTCAGACGCAATAGACTTTTGAAATGAAGTCTTGGCTGTTGATCTACTAAGCTTAGTAGAAGGCTGTTCTAGAACTAGAACATTATTTGTAATTTTAGTTGTGTTAGAATACATTAAATTTGTTACATTAAACTTGTTTCACATCTCGTCCTTAGAAAAATACTTACCCTTTGGTTTATCAACGGGGGCAGTTTTTTTGTCCTGAATAGATTCTTTCAAGAATGTCTCTACAATACTTGAACTTTTTTTTAACATTTTTTCTTTGTGATCTTTTGACAATTTGTCCGTATTCTCTAATTCTTTCTTCATATCAATATCAGACGCAATAGACTTTTGAAATGGAGTCTTGGCTATCAACTTCTCAAGTTCAGCCATAGGTGGTTCTGAAAATACAATTTCAATTTTAGGTTCAGTGGTGTACATTACATAAATTATATATACGATTATTGTTTTTCATCACGTTTATTAAAAAAAAACGTACCCTTTGCATTACGACTGGGGCCAGTAGTCTGTGGTAGTTCGTATAACTTGATATACTTGGTTTTTCTTTTGCTAGATTTTACCGGCTTCGAGCTTGTCCCACTTGAATTGAAACCACTCAAATTTTTTTTATTTTTCTCTGATCCATTTCTAGCAACGTGGTCCTTTGATAAGATGTCCATAGCTATTTTCAATCTTCTTTTTTCTCAATAGTATATTCTTCTCAGATTGTGTTGCTGCGTCGGCGGCAGCTGTACAATCTTCACTTACTCGTTGATATTTGCTTTCGCAAAACACTTTTAATACGATTCCGTGGTTTTGTTTAAAGTTATAACAGTGAGGGCTTTCACAAGAGTGAATAGAAATCTCAAATTGATTCAAGAGTATTATATTAATCGTGCAATTCGTTTCTTGGTTACGTAAATTATATTTTTCATATACATTATAAATATTATAAACATTATACATATTATTATATTGTTTAAATTTCATATACGCATAAAATATAAATAATCACCTGATTTCTTCTTTTAAAAACTATAAACCTCGGTCCGGTCCCCACAATTATATTTCCAATACACACGAATGGTTTAAAATTACGTACTAATTTTTATATTGGTCACTTTGAATCGTCATGGATTTGAGAATTTTATTCGCAATGAGTATACTATTTAAACAAAAAGTGTATAAATAATTTATGTAAAAAGAGTGAATTAAAATTTGGTAAATATTGAAATATTGTAGAGATTATATAGTACGTAGGTATCCGGTAAAGATGACCGGACGCGTGTGACGAGGGGTTGAAAACTCGTTTCTACCGTACGAAACGTATGCAAATAATAATATTATGCAAAGTAATAAAATTGAGTAATCATATATACGCGTTACAACCATAATGGTATTGCACGATTAAAAACAATGTCAACCATATAAAGTTATCGCAAGTATCCAGGTAAATACAGGGATGATGAATGCCCGTTTCATATTGCTATCGTTAAATTTGTTCATTTAAGAGATTGTATTACGAGTACGTGTGTTGAGTTCTCTATAAATTACAATATACGAGTAGTCTAACAAGACTATCGTAAATTGTATTATCATAACATGAAATTAATTCGCTTACTAAATCATTTGCTGAATCAAAATATCATGGATCCATATAGGACATATATCGTTACGTGTATAACAGAGAGTTTCGTTAAACCGAATACATATGTTCAAGTCCGCATTGACACGGATGGGGGGTTAATTAATGAATGAATAACCCAATCGTATGATGTAATATGAATGGACTGTATTTAACTATAAAAACTGTAATAATACTAATGACGTAATGACATAAATTAATAATTGCATTAATGAAAAAATGATACGAGCGCGCACGCATAGTACTACATACACACTAGACACTATGCAGGTAGACTGAGCTCAGAGATCAAGCACACCCCGCAGGTGCCTAATCTTTATCTCGCGATAACTAGTTATTGTCGAACAATATATAATTCCTCAATTTTTAGAGGTCCAACCGTTTACTATTACATATTGTTCTATACTCGTAGGATAGACCTTGACTACCGTGAACCAGGTGCTCGCCGAACGAAAAGCAATAATATTGAACTGCTGAAAAATTACGTAAGTCACACGAACCCAGCTCACATTTGAATTTGGTAGTTTCTTGTACGTAACCTTAAGTATGATATCCGTATGACCGACCCCGTCATTATTGACGTCTCCCCAGCCCATCCGCCACTCGAAAACAAAATGTTCAAATGCTATACGTTCATTTATACGTAATTTGTATGAATGTGTATGATACAACTCAGGCGCGTATACAAGGGGGGGTTCTAGGGGTTCAACACCCCCCCCCGATATTTTTTAATAATGACGTTTTTAAAATAAATAAATAGTACTATAATTGAAATGGTGTAAACTTCTTGTTAGGTTAGATTATATACGAAAATGTATATATCAATAAATCATGTACGAAAATGTACAACCAAACGTCCAAACCCTCCCCAAAATATTTTTTTGTGTACGCGGCTGATACAACTCCACCGTGCGTGTTCGACAACTACTCCCAGGTGGACTGAGGTGATGTCACCTCAGCCCTACCTCACTGTTTCTGTTATAACTCGATTTCGAGTGTCATACAAATGGGGGTGGGGGTTGATCGTACAATCGCGTAAAAATATCATTCTAAAGATCTCACATGTAAGAAACTACCAAATTTCGATATGGGATGGACTGGCATGACGTACGTTGAAAAATGTCCGTATCTATCGGTATTTTATTCGTTCGTATCCGTTGATACGTAGCGTGCACGCATAATTTAACGCGAATTATTTGGGCACACGGAATTCGGACCCGGGGTCGTAGGGACGTGATCGGTTTTCCAATTCGCCTATATTATAGTGCGTACGTAGTACGTACGTATTCAAGTCTATACCGGTTCCGGTATTATACAGGGTGTCCCACTGAGGATTTATCTCCCGAGAAAATGAAAAAACTCAAATTTTATAACACTCGCATGGCCACGGACTATAAATATTTTATATTTTAATAAAATTCAGTTCTTTGGTAAAAAAGACAAGGAAATATTTTTATTAGATTATTTTTAAAATATTTTCTAAATTTTCTGGGAATTGAAAATTATTAAAAATCATGAGATTAATGAAAATTAAGTTTTGAAACGTCATAAGTTGCAGAAAAACAAATTTTATAATAATGCTATCTTCACATTATTCGAAAATGATAAGACAAACATTTTTTTTTTTCTAATTTTGTTAACAAAACATTAAATTATATTGAAATATGAAATATTTGTAGTCCTTGTCTATATGAGCTTTTAAAATAAATCATAATATTAATATATTTATTTTATCAGGAAATAATATGGCAATAGATGAATCCTCGGTGGGACACCCTGTGTACATAGGTGTTATAGTGATGCAGATGGTGGTTTTACCGAGCTTTGCGCCCGCCCCATCCGTCCGAGCAGCGTATAACGATTTATAACCATATAATTATATTATACTCGTTATATACCGACTGTCTCAGAACCATTTGGCAACCGCAACAGTAACTCTTGTTAATTTTTATTTTTATTTTCAAATACTTTAATCATATGCTATAACAAAATTGCATTCAAATATTATTTCTTTTTAAGGCTTGTATCGGAGCAGACTTCGCGTGATCGCGTGTCTTCGGTTTTCGAAATATAAATTATACGTATGTACACTTTAAACGCGTTTAATACAGTGCCGACGGTCTAACATAATAATAATAATATGTTCGACGAAGAAAGAGGACCCACCCCCAAGTTCATACCAATCGCTGTCAAGTATATTCTCACCCAATGTAGAGCTTACAACTTGAAGAGAAGATAACTCCAGTTATCCGACCAGTTAACCGCCAAATCATTAAGCCCCAATCCAACCAACACTCATCAAGCTCTGCCAGCTCCTACCGGTAAAACATCCCATTAACCTTGTTTAACGGGCACCCAAAAACAGTCCAACCACCTAACACAACCATTATTATTAGTTTTTATAACTTATTCCTCATGTATATCCGCTAAATGAACGTATTCGTATGTATATGAGTATGAATATGTTATAGTATTTATGTATTTTATTTATCTATACAATGTTTATCAAAATCGTATACAAAACTGTAAAATACCGAAAGCGGTATTTAATATTAAAATCAAAATCAATATTTTACATTTCGGTTTCAAGTCCAAAAAGTATAACAATTTAACAGTAAATAACTGAAATAATTTAACACGATGATTAAGAAATATTATATCGCTGAAAATGTATGTTGTTCACTGAACACGTAGATTAAAATGATTTGCTACTTTGTGTTGAAGCCTCATAAGTTGGCTCAAACAGTTTTCCGAGCAAGAGCCGAATATCGAAGATTTTTCATCCCTCCTTCCAACCAAAAATGAAGTACTCGTACTGTCACCTCGATTAGTTATTAGTTATTAGTGATTAGTTATTAGTTATCAGTATTGAGATATTATAAATATATAATATTCAGTCACAAAGTAACAATTTTTTTTTTATAAGATATTATTTTTTTCAATGAAACATCAAAGTAAGTGATCATTAAAACAAAATAATTAATTTTAAGTAATTTTTACATAAAGAAAATAAAGACCTAAGTAAAAATTTAACAAATTATTTTTATAGATATGTGTATTATTCGTATAAAATATTTTATACTGCTAATAGTTAATTCAACACAACGAAATGTTTTAACTGAGCATTGCGTCTAATAATTTATTTGAAATGTTGATTATCTACTAGTTTGAAATTTGGTTACATAGCCTCAATACTTAATTTATTTCATGAGAGATGTGTATTTTTGGAGTGCTTTCACGCGGCCTTCCATGCAACATTATTATTAAACTAATCTAAAAAGTTTGGTTACAGCTCAGCACATTCGGATTTTCGATTCTCATTTGTATTATACCGTGATTTTACTGACCATATTTGTATTGGTAATACTTTACATACTGTCTGTTCAAATAGTATATACAATATACATACATAGTTATTTTATCTTTTGGAAATACATAAATTGTAAACATAACGCATCATTTTATCTGTTTCAAAAAACTTTAATGCAATTCAATGTTCCCAGGAATCTTGCTATTTTTTCTGAGTCCTTTGAAACATTTCCGAAGCTGAATAGCTTTGAAATCTGTGACTGCATCTTAGTGTTCAATTTAATTTATTTTAAACTTAAAGTCTTTGTCCTTTAAGCGCGAATTTCATTCTCCGGAAAATAAAAAAAAAACACTAGGCCGGATCAGGAGAGTAGGAATGTAGTGATTTTTTATGAGTCGAAAATTTGGCAGGCATATGTCTTGGGGAATAAACAATCACCATTTCTTATTTATATCCGGGGCCTACACAATTTTGAAGAGCTTTGTACCTTCAGTGTCAAAAAAGACAGTCAGCATTGTCAATAAGTTCGTATTTTGATTTCGATCAATTTTTTAGGGAAACTTTTTGTGGTCTAAGTGATTTTATCTTAGATTTATACTCTGAAATATTATAATATCAAGTAATTTATTTTTTGTATGTAATTATATAATTGTTTCATCTATACTTCGAAATATATTGTTTTATTCACTAGTAGGTTTATCATTTGTCATTATTATTCAGAAAAACATTTTCGATGAATTATAGTTTACTGTGATTTGATTCGTTGTATATATTTTGTAATAACTACCAGTTAAATATCAGCTAAAAACAACTTTTTTTAACATATAATCAAATAATATTCATAATATCATTAAATCAAATGCATTTTTCTGATCAACCAACAATTTTCCGGACGAGTACTACAACTAATAATTTACAATTAATTATTTATAGTTGGTATTTTTATCGTACCCGGAGGAATTGAAGGGAATACAGAATTTAACAGAACATTAATACAGTTTAAACAATGAAGTTAAATATTTTTATTAAATAATAATTTGAATACAGTCAATTTACAGATTATTTTTAACGTATTTTACTTTAGGTGATCAGGACTCTAGGCTGAAAGATGGAATTATGCCGTAGGACGTCATAGAGCACCCTGGATATAGTGATTATTAGGACTTGGTAGTTGTAGAAGTTGCGTATTGTTTCATACTATGCTCTCGACTTATAGTAGGTAGACTAAAGTGGAGGTCAGAGACAAAAGACTTTTAAAATGGAGTCTTGGCTGCCAACTTCCCAAGTTTGGCCATTGGTGGTTCTGAAAATACAATTTCAATTTTAGGTTCAATGGTGTACATTATATAAAATTATATAAACGATTATTGTTTTTCATCACGTTTATTAAAAAAAACGTACCCTTTGCATTACGACCGGGGGCAGTAGTCTGTGGTAGTTCGTATAACTTGGTATACTTTGTTTTTCTTTTGTTAGATTTTTCTGGCTTATCACCCTTAGCAAATTCTTTCAACAATCTGTCTACTATGCTCGAGCATAAGTCTAACATTATTTTTCCGTAATCTTCGGACAATTGATCCCTATTTTCAAATTCTTTCGCCATGTCGTGGTCAGAAGCGATATAATTCCGAAATGGAGTCTTTCCAGTAGGTTCGAAGATGGACTGTTCTGAAATCAGAATATGATTTGTAATTTCAGTGCTGTTATGTAATATAAATGAATTGTGTTGAATTTCATAAGTAATAAAAAACGTACTACTAGGTTTATCAACGGCAGCAGATGGCTTTCTCTTAACAGATTCCTTTAAGAATTTATCAACTATATTTGAACATATAATTAACATTCTTTTCCTGTAATCCTTTTCTGTTACATCCCTGTTATCCAATTCTTTCTTCATGTCAAGGTCAGAAGCAATATCCTTCCGAAATTGATCCGTCACAGACGGCTTTCCAAGTTTAACAACACGCTGTTCTAAAACTAGAACATTATTTGTAATTTTAGTTGTGTAAGAATACATTAAATATGACTTTGTTCGCATCTTGTCCAAAGAAAAAAACTTACTCTTTGGTTTATCAAGGGGGGCAGTTTTTTTGTCATTAATAGATTCATTCAAAAAGGTATCTACAATACTTGAACATATTGTTAACATTTTTTTCCTGTAATCTTTGGACATTTGATCCCTGTTTTCTAATTCTTTCCTCGTATCAAGGTCAGACGCAATAGACTTTTTAAATGAAGACTTGGCTCTCGATTTCTTAAGCTTAGCAACAGGTTGTTCTGAAACTAGAATATATTTGTAATTTCAGCCGTCTGAGAATACATTTATTATAACTTTTGTCACATCTTATTCATTGAAAAAAATTTACCCTTTGGTTTATCAACAGGGGCAGTTTTTTGATCTTATTAGATTCTTTCAAGAATGTGTCTACAATACTCGAACTTTTTTTCAACATTTTTTCTTCGTGATCTTTTGACAATTTGTCCCTATTCTCTAATTCTTTCTTCATATCAATATCAGACGCAATAGACTTTTGAAAAGGAGTCTTGGCTGTCAACTTCTCAAGTTCAGCCATAGGTGGTTTAGGTGGTTCTGAAAATACAATTTCAATTTTAAGTTCAGTGGTATACATTATATAAATTATATATACGATTATTGTTTTTCATCACGTTTATTTAAAAAAAACGTACCCTTTGCATTACGACCAGGGCCAGTAGTCTGTGGTAGTTCGTATAACTTGGTATACTTTGTTTTTCTTTTTCTTGATTTTTCTGGCTTCGAGTTTGTACCACTCGAATTGAAACCACTCAAGTTTTTTTATTTTTCTCTGATCCATTTCTAGCAAGGTGCTCCTTTGATAAGATGTCCATAGCTATTTTCAATCTTCTTTTTTCTCAATAGTATATTCTTCTCAGATTGTTTTACTACGTCGGCGGCAGCTGTACAATCTTCACTTAGATATTTGCTTTCGCAAAACACTTTTAATACCATTCCGTGGAATGTACAATACACGTTGCTTGATTTTATCAAATTAATTTGAAAATTTCAGCAAGAGACAATGATTTAATGTTATGATAGTGAGGGCTTTCACAAGAGTGAATAGAAAACTCAAATTGATTCAATAGTATTATATTAATCGTGCAATTCGTTTCTTGGTTACGTAAATTATATAATTCATATACATTATACATATTAATATATTGTTTAAATTTCATATACGCATAAAATATAAATAATCACCTGAATTCTTCTTTTAAAAACTATAAACCACGGTCCACACAATTATATTTCCAAAATACACGAATGGTTTAAAACTATGTAGTTATATTTTGTATTGGTCACTTTGAATCGTCATGGATTTGAGAATTTTAAACGAAATGCGTATACCATTTTAACAAAAAGTGTATAAATAATTTATGGAAAAAGAGTTTATTGAAATTATATCGAAATATGAAATATTTGTGGTCCTTTTCAATATGAGCTTTTAAAATAATTCATAATATTAATACATTTATTTTATCACGAAATAATATGGCAATAGATGAATCCTCGGTGGGACACCCTGTGTACATAGGTGTTATAGTGATGCAGATGGAGGTTTTACCGAGCTCTGCGCCCGCCCCATCCGTCCGAGCAGCGTATAACGATTTATAACCATATAATTATATTATATTCGTTATATACCGACTGTCTCAGAACCTTTTGGCAACCGCAACAGTAACTTGTTATTTTTTATTTTTATTTTCAAATACTTTAATCATATGCTATAACAAAATTGCATTCAAATATTATTTCTTTTTAAAACTCAAATTTTAAAAGTTTAAATTTTATTCGACCGTTCATTTTGTGGATTTATTCTAAGAAAAATATTGGTCCTTAAAGTTCTAATAAAGGTTAACCCGTTTAAATTTTAATTTTATTAAAGTTTTCTGAAAATGTTAATAATTATAATTAATATTGTCAATTACATCGAATCACCATTCGCCAGTAATGGCTAATTAAAATTAAATCTAATCCGAGAATTTTCAAAAAGTTATTAAAATACACCATGTGGTTGGAATCCAGTAGCAGCTTATTTCCAAATATTTTTCCGGGGAGGGGTTTTTAAAATTAAAAAATTCGTGAGGTGATTCTTATAAGACTAAAAAAAAAAAAATCCTTCATATTCCATGTGTATTCCAATTTATATAAATGATAACTCTAATCATAAATAGTATATTATCTTATCTATCTCGGTGTGCCCCCCAAGCGGTCTGTGATTATAATAGCATACATAATGATAATAAATAATAATATACATAGAACAACCAACCGCCTACCGATCTGTTGCCCTATCGTCGATGAAATTTTTTACTTGATTTTTTAATGATGATGTCTCTATATTTTGATAGTTTTGTTCATTAAATCGAATGTCGTAGCACTGCTTAGATAGTTTTCAACCAAAACCGGACCGGTCACTTATATTCAGTATGTTGTTGAGTAGCAAATATTTATCTTTATTGGTTTTGGGCAGTTGGATTAGTTTTCAGTCAATCGGAGTCTATGGGCTTGTTGATCCGATCACGGGAAGTCTTGTGCTCGGAGCTGCCGTCGCGGGATACTTCATGCGAGATAGTTATTCATTTTTCAATAAATGTCCCAAAACAATTGATTTTCAAAGTAAGTATATTTTAAAAGTTGTACAAAATTGTTTTTTCATATTTGAAACACTTTTCGCCAAAAAAAAAAAAAAAAAACAATCTCATAATTTCTTCTTTCTAGAATTTATTTTGCTTTCTTTTAGAATTAGAACAAGACATGAGGAATACAGTTTTTGGACAACACCTTGCATCTAAAATAATTTTGTCTGCTTTAAAAGGCAATTCTAATCGTAGCAAGTTTAACAAAAAACCATTAGTAATGACTTTTCAAGGCTGGACGGGTTCTGGTAAAAATTTTATCGCCGAATTAATAGCCAATCATATGTTTAGCAACGAAAAAGTTAAAAAATTACGGTATCATTTGATAAATGGACGAAGAGAATTTCCACTAGAATCACAAAAAACTGAGTATAAGGTTATTATTTCAATCCACTATGTGTACAAACAACATTGAGATAATATCTGTAAAGTATATGTGATACTTCAAAAAAATAATTTTATAAGGTCTTATAATTTATTAATAAATATTGATATAGGTTTACAATTATTGAATATATATTTTGGTCATTCGACCAACCAGCACTAAATTCCATGATTTTCTAAGTTTTGTTTTCTACTATAAAATATTATCCAAAATATTTTAATTGATTAAGTAAAACATAACTAAAACTTAGTATAACATGAAAATGCTAAAAAAGTAACTTAATGCCTTATTTTAAAATTATTATTATTATTATTTTTTATTTATTTGGTGAACTAAGTATAGTTTTTTTTCAGTTGAAACTTCATGAGAGTATTGTATCTGCTATTAAATCATGTGATACAAATTTATTTGTATTTGATGAAATTCAATTTATACCTATGGGTATAATAGATATAATAATACCCATTCTTGAAAATCATCACGTGTCCATTGATTCTCGGTATTTATTACTATATTATAATAATGTATTTATTAACTGAAACATATTAATGTTAAATTAAAAATTAATTTTAATTATTAATGTTATTAATATTACAGAAATTCAATTTTTCTTTTCTTATCTAATGCTGGCGCTGATGCTATAGTAGAAAAAACATTAGATCTTTGGCATAAAGGATATTCTCGAGAACAAATGAAAATTCAAGATTTTGACAGAATCTTACAATTATCTGCGTTTAATGAAATAGGTGAATTCTATTAAATATAGTTCGTTTTTAATTAATGGTCATCTACCATTTTTCCAATATGTTGTAATGGATAATATATCCAAATACATATTTGTAAAAAATTCTAAAGGAAGACCAAGGAAGTATATAAGTATATTCTCTTTTTTCCCTTAATGCATATATTATACTTTATAAATTCAACTATATTTCGTGTCCCTTTTGAAAAAATCTTCAAATTTTTTTAATACTAATATTTCTAAATGTATTATTTTTTTATTAAGTTTTATAAAATGAAAGACGTGTTGTACATTTGGAAATAGTGATTCACAAACACAATTTTTAACATTTATCTCTTTGTACAAAAATTTGTTTACCTAATATTTTGATACCTTTTCCAAGAACTACTAGAAAATAAAAAGACGAAATGTTATATGGAATTAAAATGTTATATGTTTAATTTTTAACAGTAAAATTGCTTCTTGATTTTTATAGTATTTAAAATGTTCAAATTTATTGTTATTAATACAAAATATTTTTAAACAGGAGGATTGAAGAAGAGTCACTTGATAGATTCCCATATTATTGATCATTATATTCCATTTTTACCACTTGAAAAAATTCATGTTAAACAATGTATTGACGCAGAGGTAAAACTTTTAAATCAAAAAATGGATTCCGAAAAGACAAAGTAATTAGTAAATATACATACATTTAATGATGCAATATTTTAATATTTAATAATTTATTTAGTTATATAATTTAATACTATTAACTAATTTATTGAAATAAAATCTATTAGGTATATTATTTCTATAAATAAAAATGCATACTATTTACTTATTATAAAATATACACATTATACTATGTTATGTATGTATATGGTTATATATTCATATATTATAATACAGTTATGTACACATTATGACTAAAAAAGTATAAAAATATATAAATATAGCTGTAAATTAAGTTTGATACTCAAAAACAAATAATATAACTATTTATGGACAACTTTAACTTTACACCAGTGCTTCTCAATCATTTAAGCATTGCAACTCAAATTTTGCCTGAAAATCTATCCCTGATTCTACAGGACAGAAATAGTATGACAAATTCTGGGTGATTTTCAGGATTTATAATACTTAAGAGTTTATACAGTTAAAAAAATATAAATTTCTCGCTTCCCCCAAAAAATTGGTTTGGGTTGCAACACAGTTTGAGAAGCGCTGCTTTACACAATCATATACATATTGCTAAAAGCTTAAAAAAAATATAGTTTGTTATTATCATAATGAATTTTCAGTTTCAATTCAGTAATTATATATTATTCCTTTTTATGGGATATAAATGTTCTGGACAGTTGGATAGTGAAAAATTACAATTTATAAGAAATATTTTTATAAAATATATCTAGTATATGTATTATGTACTTTTTCAGTGAATTATTGCAGCTGATTCCATTTGGCCCAAAACCTGAAAATTTGTTTTCTACTTCTGGTTGTAAGAGAATTAATGCCTTAGTTACCACACATTTAAATACAGAATTTTAGTGATTTAGAAGCACACTAAGCGTGTTCTTGTACATACACTTTTGGAAAAAATCCAATCTGAAAATATGGTATTGTTATATAGTATCAAGTTTTTAAACATTTTATAATTATTTAAAACTGTAATTAAAACAATTTAGGTACTTTATCTCCTATTTGTCCTTTCCACCATCCTTTTTGATCTCCTTCTTTACTTAAAATTTTCAATGTACATCCTACTTTTAGAGGCAACTGGTTGGATTCAGTAGGGAAAAAATTGTACTTTGCTGTGGCAAGTATCCGGCCAAAAGGCCTTTTCAATTTAATGTCCAACCTATAAATAATACAGTAAATATAATTACAAATGAGTATATTAAATTTAATTTTTGATAAACATACCCATTAAAATTTTCACTGAGACTATTTCGTTCATAGAAATTAACCAATCCAACTAGGTTGGGAAAAAAGCGTTTTTTAGATAGATAAAAATCGCTTATTCCTTTTTCTAGTCGTTCACATATTTTCATATGCTTAACTTGTTTATTAGATCTGTAAGTTGTAACATATATTCAATAAATAAACTAACTAGTCATTTTGGTAAATAATATTTAAGCCGTAGTAAAATTGTTTACTTTAAACTTAATGCATAAACAGTTTCAACAGGTCTAGTAGGTCTTTGAGGCCGTATTCGTACCAAATAAGTACCGTCAGATTCATTTTCCAATAAAAATGTTGCTCGGTCTCTATCCATTTCTCCAACAAACCTAAATTATTTTTTTTCAAATCTATAGATATTAAAATTACAATAATATTCCTTATGATATGTTATATATTTTTATTAATAAGTTCTAAGAACATAGTAAAATTGATGTAAGATATCATAAAAATGAATCAAATTATAAAAATAAAGCAATAGCGTTAAATTAAAGAAATTGTTTAATTTTTATTTATTATAACCTTATTTCTGATAATCCGTATTCTATAGAAAGTTCAGAAGAAAAAATATAAATTTATTTGAACTATCTATTGTGATTCAATTATATTATTTTTAAATTTAATTTGTTAACATTATATTAGTTTTTTGGTATTCTAGGTCCTGTAAACAGCAGTTGTGAAGAAGAGACAATAAACAGTTATTTATGTGTAATGCTTACCACAAATGTTCTGTCAAAGCATCATTGTCTGACCAATTTCTCGTCCAATCCGGTGACTGAAAAAACGGATCATTTTTTGTACATATAATTTTATTAATTTTATTTTTGTATGATCATTTTTACAATAAATTTAAAATACAATAATTTTGAAAATTTGAAATTTTTTAATATATCGTAAAACAGAATTTAAGTATATTTATTATACTTCAGACAGAAATTAAATATAAAAAAAAAATTATATTTGGTTGTATACTTATGATTTCTGTAACTGATAGCTTAGTATTATACAGGTTAGCAATTTTGGAAATAAAGAGATAATTAATAGTATTTTTATGTTTATTTTTATTTTATATAATCTAATTTTTTTTTATCTAAACATAGTGAATAGCATTGTTCAGTTACACAATAGAAAATGTATTTTACAAATATTAGTGCACTTTTTTTTTCTTGTGCAATTTTAAAAAAAAATGTTCTGTATTAAAAATTAAAATAATGTTTTTATACCCTGTGCCGTAGATTAAAACTGGTATTATCAGCTGAAAATCGATTAGAGAACATTGTATTTTGAGTGGTTGTTGATTGTGGGCTGACTAAACCACACTGTCCTGATTCTTGTATGCATAATTTATGTACACTGATAAAACATTCTTCACATTTGTAACCCTATAATACATACATTTGTTTCCATTTTCATATTTAAAAATACATAAACAACATAACACTAAAAACAATTTATTTTACCTGGAATATACAGCCTTTCAAGTATTTTGAACAATGATAACATACAGTTGGTTTATCAAAAGTGTTCATCGTTAATTTGTGACTTGTTGAATTGCATACTGATGGTTCAATATTATCTCTAAAAATGTAATTATTTGTATTATAAACTATATGCTTATGTATGTTTCAATGTGTAATATATGATGAAAATTCAAAATGTATGTACTAAAAAATCAATAATGTTATTATACATGAAACACTCGGAATTTTGAACTTTAAAAAAAAAATTATTATTCTAGAGCTATAAAAATATTTTACTTTACATAATTGTGGTAAGCCAAACATTTAATTTTTTTTCTTTTATCGTAAGGACTAATGACCAGAAGTAAAAAGTATCCTGGAGCAAAATAAAGCAGGGTTTTCAGAAACATACAAGTTTTATTCATGCTAGAGAGGAGGAGGGATGAAAGTCTCTATTTATATATACATTGCTCTAGTCACGGAAAGAAAAACCATCTGGTTTGAACTAGCAACTGTGTTTGGCAACATTGACATTTATCTACTCAGCAACTCAATTATCTTTAATACTATAAAAAAAATATATATTTATTTTATTCGATGGTAAAAAAGTAGTTTAATTTTGTTTCGATCTTCATATAGCAAGTTTAAAAATAACAAAATATGTCAAATGTATGTCTTTGATACCTGCAATAATATTCATTAAATAAAATACATTAAAATACACAATATCAATTTTTAACAATTATTTTAGCACCAGTGCAGTACAATAAACATAATTTATCTAAAAGCCTTTCTTACGACTATCTTTATTCAAAAGCAATTTTGATTGTTTTACATTTCCTCTTTTCTTTAAAATTATTAAATGATACTTAATTTAAAAAAAAAACAATTATGTTTATTTACAAGTAATTTCATATATAATAATTGCAATAACTTTATTTGTTTGCTATAATTTTAACTCGTAATAAATACTATTTAATTTATACTACAATTATTAATGCTTTTATGCTTTAATCATGAATAACTTACTTCTGCATTATTGATTCAAAATACTATAACATCATACCTCAACCCAGACGGCAACCTTTATTGTAAATTAAATTTAAAATGTAAGAATAGTTTTCTTAATAAATGGAGCTGGCCCTACTCTTTGTATAACTATTGTGTTAATAAAAATAATATACAATAATAGTTGTCTTACATGGCAAATTGTATAGCCTTTATCCATTCCTTCTTTTGATCACCAGATTTAGCATAAAATGTGTACACAGGGTTCTCTGCTAGTTTAGGAACCATATTAAATTGGTGGGACCATCGATTTTCTCTAGATAAGAATTTGCGGAAAGTACAATCTTCAAGATTATATTGTGATATAATAATTGACTGCTTATAAGAATACTGATCACCAATGAACTAAATGTGTCAAAATAATAATTAATTAATTTCAATTCTAAACTCACATTACTTAAAATAATTCAAATTCACTTTTTTTTATCTCACAATAAGAAAACTAATGAAGCGACTATGTAAGATATATTTTCAAATATTAATAATTTATTTTTATTCAATATCGTCTTAGATTATATACATACTAATTAATTGATAATTTTGTTAAAAAAGAAAAATGTGATTTATTATTACATCATTTTTTAACTAAAAATAAATTAATAAATTGATTTAATTTTAGATCAAATAAATAAAATATATATACGTTGTATATTATGTATCAATTATCAAGTATAATATGTATTCAAATAATACATTAATACTTAATGTGTATTAAGTCAAAATAAAGAAAATGAAATTATAATTCAACAATAAGCAATATGTGAGGTGTGATCAATTCTAAACAAATGTAATACATTAAAAATTTAACTTACTCTAATTGATTTGCACACCAACATAACTTGGTCAAAAATGAAGACATATCTACAAAAATAAATTAAATAGCTACATAAAAGCAAGAAATCATAAATACTAAAAATACTAACAGGCATAATGACTAAAAGCTACATACTAATACTAATATAAAACTTAAGACATCAATAGGACTACCTTGGTTTTAATTTTTGATCATTATTTGCTTTTATTTTTAGTTCACAATCAAAAATTAATCGGCCATAGTTTTTCAGAGGTTGCATTTCAGCAATATCCCAATCAACTATATTTTTCTGAAAAGTTATAATATTAGTAAATGGTTACCATATATTTTGGAACTGAATCAAAATTGGGTATAGTATTATACATGCAATAATCAGTTAACTATTATGTTAATTTTATTTTTAGAAAATGAATGAACCTGAACAGCATTTATTATTCGCAAATTATCATTATCTCTGTTGAATTCATTTATGTATTGAGCGATGTCTACCATACATTCTTTAGCCCATTTTAATCCTGATAAATCTTTGTGCGTCTGTAATTTTTATTTATATTTAATTTTACAATAATTACATTGAAATATTTTATGTATTGATTAAATAGTATACCTCTACAGTGTCGTGAATTAATTTTTCTAATAATAACTGGTATTTAAGTATCCTTTGCATGGGTACAGACAAAATGTCTCGCAATTGAAATTTTCCATTATTAGCTTCTTCTTGACAGCGCTAAAGTTTGAAATTTTAAATATTATTTGAATTAATTTATTATACACTAGAAATGTTAGATGGAAAATGTATACAAAAATATACAGCTAAACTGAAAGATAAAGTCAATCAAAAATAATATAACTGTTTATAAAAAGTAAGAAATTAAGTTTTATTTTTGAAACAATATTAAAAGAAATGTATTATTATTTATAGAAAAACGAAAGATTATAAAAACAAAGTAATGGCAAAAAAAAGTATGTTGAAAATAAATTTATTGCAATAATAACATATTTTATATGTGTTAACATACATTAACTTCTTTGTTAATATGTTCATTTTGGTTGCAAAGTTCTTGAATTCGATCTTGACTTTTGGTGAGGTTAGCACAGTAATCTGCATAAATTAGAAATTTATCTTTCCAATTAAGAAAAACATCAGACAGTCTTAAGGTACTATACTGTGAACATGATTTAATTAAGTCTTGATGGAAATCTTTGTGTACTTCATAAAGTTCCTAAATATATGATAATAATTAGGATATTTAATAAAAAAATGATTTTGTTTTATGATTACTTTGATTCCTTTAAATATTGTACATAGGTCATCATCTTTCATTATTTTTGATAATGGCTTCATAAAGCATTTAATAAGTGTTTGTAATACATCAACATAATTTTTTTCTGTTTCGACCAATTCATTTATCACATAATCTCGTTTTTCAATTGATTGTTGTGCAATTATAGGATGCTAAAATAAATAATTTTCAAACTTTAATAAAATTCTAACTTATCAAATATAATATATTAAATGAAGGGGTGTTATAGCCGAGCAATACAAGGTTGCTGTGCTTCAACACATAGTCACAGGTTCAACACAATATATCAAATTGATACGGAAACAAATTTATTCTAAAAAAACATTATGTACATAGTATGATACTTCGACAATTATTAAAAACTTAGATAAACACAAAATTATGTGGATGCCCAAGATTTCTCAAGCTCCAAGCTCCATAATTTATGGAATGTTGTAATGTATTTGTACGTGTTGAATAAAAATATAGGGATTTTTAGGGGACAATTTATATCATAAGGACCAACCTAGAAATAATATGAAATAACCATCTCTGTAAATAACTTTTTATGGTAATATGTACTTGTTATTTTTACTATGGGTTAGTTAATAAAAAATATAGTAGAATAAGATACTTGTGAAAAAAAAATTAAAATTAAAACTTGGAATTATATAAATTGAAAACGCTTATATTTAAAATTAAATCTAGTCAAAGTTAAAATTACATAAGGTAAAACAAGTTATTAATTAAAAACTGTAAAAATAGTTATAAATAAAATATAACTATTTATTATATTCATAGTATATTTTGCTTATATTTTAGCATTTGTTTATTTAGTTTGACAAATACTAATAAATAATAAGATAATAAATAATTTACTTCTGAAATAGATATTGAACGTGCATTGTCGATTGCACATAAATCTTGATAAATTTCTTCGTTTCGAATGTAAGTATCAAAGCTGGTATATTCATTCTCATGAAAAGAATCCAATAAGGCACTTCTTGATGACACCAAATCTCTAAAATATTTATAAATAATTTTAAATGATAATAATACAACACAAAATAATCAAAATTGTAGAAATGGGTATAAGTAAAATAAACAATACTTTTTTGTAATCAAGTTAAAAAATGTAATATTTTTAATCAACTATATTAGTTGTCAATTTTATCTAAATTAATAATAATATTGCACAATACCCATAACCACACACAATATTTAAATTAATAAAAATTACAATGAGTTTATGTTTCTGTATATGTCTTCTTGTGATATTGTTCTAGGTTTGATAACAATAAATCCTCTGAATTCAACAAATAACATTTCTTTTATAAATTGCAAATTCATTACACAAATACATTTATAATTGCAATACATACGATATATGATGTCTTAGTAACCTCGGAGATTGTGACAGAATAGATAATGTTCGGATAACTTTGAAAAAATCAGACAGTTCAAACAATTCAATAGGATCAAACATATCATATTCTTGAACATCAAACATTTCTTGACATACTTGCAGAAAAGTTTTTATGTTTCGTAAACATAAGAACTAATAAACAAAAATTATAATTACATTTATAAGCCAAATAAATTTGTTTTAATATCGTATCTAATAATTAACTCCTATCGTGTAAAAATAATGTTTACTTATTTACTAACTGAGTACATTTTACATATTATACCTACAATACAGGTATATACTTAAACATAAAACAAAAAAAAAAATTGAATTTTAATCATTAATTTTACTAAGCAATAATTGTTAAAATATAATGTTTATATTTATACATTTATAATTATTATATAATTTAGTTTTTATTTACTACATTATGTTAAATAAATAATGAATTTAAGATACTAAACAAAGAAGACAAATGAACTAAAATCAAGATGTCATTAATATTTTTATAAAATAATATTAATAGAAAAATTATGTCACCATAAATTATAATAAAATTTCACTAATAATATTTCTTTAAAATGATCACAAATGATTTACATTAAATAACAAAATTATGGCTTTTTATGATATTTTTTTTAGAAATTGTATTGTAAAAGTAAATAAATACTAGGTATTGAATTTTGGTTGTTATTTTTGTTTATTAATCATGCTTTATTTAATATATCATGAACAATTCAATTAAGTAAAACTAGCTACATTCATCTAACAAACGTGTTCTTTTTCTACTTATTATAGAGGTAGTTTTGCTTTTAATCAAAGTAAATCTTTGACTGATTGTTAATTCTAGAAAATTATTTATAATGGGTCCATAAAATCTTTAATAATAATTTTATATTGATTTTAAAATATAATGTACAGGCAGTACAACAATAAAGGAATTGCATTTGTTATTCATCTAATACATCATATGGAATTTTAAGTATTTATTTTAAGAATAAATACTAAAAAGTTGTTTTATTTTATCTATAAAATCATAAAAAAATATTATGAAACAGAAACATTTAAAGGGTCCAACCAATAGGGTAACTTGAAGGATATTCTAAGGGGGAACGGTAATTTGTTTACCAAAAAGTGCAAAAATATACTGGGGGACTCCTGAGCAAGCTCTAAGCTAATTTTAGAGTTGCATCCTGTTTATTTTTCGAGACTTTCGCTAATAAATATTCACTTTTAAATTATTATATTTAATTATAATATTATAATACCGTAAATACCTAGTTACATTTTTAAAATAAATATTTTCAGTAACAATCTTAAAAAGACATAAGTAGTTTGAACACTAAAATACACAATAGGTACAATTTAAATACATAAAAAATGCAATCCACGCATTTCAATGCATATTGCATTTTTTTCTGAATGTCTTAAAACAATGATTTCCAAGCACAAAGTTTGTTTTTTTTATAAAAGAATAAAAAATAAAACTTTGATTTTGCATTTTTATTTATCTTAGAACTTTTTTATAATCGTAATGCATTTTTTTTTTTATAATAAATATTTTTAGAAAATTTGAAACATTTATTATGAATTTCTCCTATAGAAAAATCATACTTCTATTTTTACTATGTATGTTTTCCACAATTTCATCAAATAAATGAGATTTTGACAAAAATAGATGATAAGAGAAAAATAATAATAATCATTAATGATTTATAGTTTTAAAAAGTTTTTTTATTAGTGTATTAAATAGTGGCAATGAAAAACATTTTTCAAGCTCTGCCCCCTGCCTACCATAAGTCTGTACGATACCATATTGTGGCATCGTCCACACACTCATATTGCAATATTAATTATTATTATACAATTAGTGTTGTGGTATAAAAAATTTGAATTAAAACTTTAGACAGGAGGGGCAAGATAATACATTTATCCCCTAATAAACAATCTGGGGATCAGATTCCTCTACTGGCCACATTCCCCAGATTATATCTTAGCGTCCGGTTGTGATATTAATTAAATGAATAAAAAAATTGATTCTTTAAATGAGATGAAGACAATAAAAAAAAATTATATACATGAACTATCTTCAAAATAGAACATGAGATACAACATAATTGTCATTAATCATTATTAACATATTCCCATAAGCGGAACGAGCAATGAGAATAATTACTTGGGCCATTTGAGGCTTTTGATTTATGTCTTTGGTGCCGAGACATCCCGGCTCAAGAATGTTTAGAAGATTGCACAAAATGACTCCATCCCTAAGAGTGTGGGCCAAATCGTCGATCGTGGATTCGGGCCGGTTTACTTTGTGCTCGGCCCGGATCGCGCCACACCTTGTCAGCCAGTGTGCGCAATCGCGCCAACTACCGTCTGCCATAGACATTTGCCACCTTAGTGTAATGCAACGGTAGGCGACTAGATGCGCATGCTATAGAAATCAGTATGAAAAACGGACAGGGGCGCCGTATTCGTTTGGTGAAACACTATGACGAGTCGACCGTGAGTCGTGACGGGAGTTTAATTAACGAAACGACGAGCGACGACACGAACAATCTTCCGACTCACTAACGAGTGACGAGTAACGACGATAAATAACAATCAACCTGTTGAATGTTTGTTTTTATTCTATATGGGTATTTTTGATACGTAATTTCCTACTGATAACGCACGGGCGGATGACGGGCGGACGGACGTTGCGTTCCGCTGCTGGACAGTGTAGCGCCGAATGGGCGGACCAAAGAGAATAAACAAAATCGATAAGCCACTATAGACGGTCACACTGTGTGCTATGTCCGCTTTATTACTGTTCCCTGATTTATTTTCCACACCAAAACTTCTTATCCATATTATATCCATTAGCTCATTACTGTAGGCATTACGATTTATATTTTAATGTATTAGATCTTAGTCGTGTATAGTAAGAAATTATATTATATTTATATAAATCGCAGATTTAAGAAATTGTGTCCAACATAAAAGCGTGGCTAGCCCCAGTAAAAGAAGGTAAGTCGTATGACTCCAACTACAGCGCAATGCTTTTAATACGTGTTGGAAATTCGTTTGAAACGTATCGTGTATTCGTGTTTATGTCAATTATTATAATATATATATTGTAATATATTTCCTGAAACGCGTTATCAGTCCATTAAACCATCTTGTAAGATACCAGCGCGTCATTTTGATTAAGATTTCCAATTCGGTATATAACATTTTTTAATAAATGCTTAATACAAGTTTTTGATTTTACACCAGGAGGATGAGTAGTTCCGAAGAAGTTTCTTGGATATCATGGTTCTGTGGACTTCGTGGTAATGAGTTTTTCTGCGAGGTATGTATCTGTTTTTCTGTGATCACCGTATCTGTACAATAATGACCAATGTTCTATTAGGTCGATGAAGACTACATTCAAGACAAATTCAACTTGACAGGACTTAATGAACAAGTCCCTCATTATAGGCAAGCCTTAGATATGATCTTAGATCTTGAACCAGGTGTGTATGTTATAATATTAATAATGTAGACATATGTATGAGTTAAATAATATTTATCCATAACCTGTAATGTATACACATATATTGAAAAAAATTATTAAAAATCTTGTTTTTATGATATGGATTATTATAAGTTTCTTTATAGTTCTACGTATTCCCAGTATAAGTTTGTTTGATTTTATTTGTTAACAACTATATAATTTTCTTTTAAAAATAATACCTCAAAATATTTATAATTTTTCATATATTTCAGACTGTTTATATTACTCATAAATCATATTTGAAAATACAAATGTAGAACAACTAATTTAATTTGGATAGTTCTTTTTTTTTGTCATTGATTTTTAAACTTTTCTATATGAAAAATTAAATCCTCATGCTGAGACATTCATTCATTTTTTTCCTTACTAGAATATTAAACATAAAAATATGATGATTCATAAATGATGTGAGTTTCATTGCATTTCTGATATTTGTGTTGTATCACTCCATTAAAAGTATTGTATATCATTTTAATTCTTCCTTCACCACCACTAACCATCTGCTCTTGTAGCTCATGATTTATATCAACTCAGAACAGGTTTTAACCATATTATTTTATCTACATGATTTAATCTATTATACTTATTAACATCCAATGCGAAATTTATTACTATAAATCAAAAATTGTCAATGTACTAGTCTTGATTGTGTTAATACTTAGCAGTCAAGTCACAATAAATTAAATCTTAACTAAAAATATTTCATTATTAATTGTATACGTTTACAATTTTTGAAAATATTTCTGTAAAAAACCATTTAGCACATAAATTTATAAAATTTATAGGGTAAAGTAAAATCTGTCTATATTAGTTTTCACAGAACATTTTTGTCATAATTATGATTTTAGATGATGATCTGGATGACAACCCTAATCATTCAGACTTGATTGAACAGGCTGCTGAAATGTTATATGGCTTAATACATGCTCGTTACATATTGACAAATCGTGGTATTGCTCAAATGATTGAGAAGTACCAAACTGGTGATTTCGGACACTGCCCAAGAGTATATTGTGAAAATTCACCAATGCTCCCAATAGGTTAGTATCAACCGAATCATTTATTTTATAATGCATACCATACTTTTTTAGTTATATTTTATTATATTACCTGTACAATAAAGGTAGCTCGATAATTTGAAGACCTGTTAATATTAAAACTTGAAAAATAAAATGTTTTCTGAAAAGTACACTTTGAGGAAACTTAAATAAGATTATTATAATTACAAAAAATAAAAATGAAGGAAATATTTTTGTTTTAATTTAAATATTTATTGTATATTTTTTTCTTTCATCTCAATTTTAGTGGTATTTGCATCGTGTAATATACTACCATGTATCTATCTCTAATCTTATAATATTTCCCCTAAAATTTGTCATCAATATTTTATTTTTCTCTTCTCTTAGTATATATTTCATAACTTCATAAACTCCAATTTTACATATTTTGATTTTACCTGATTATTGTATTGATCATTGTAATACTATATTTATGGCTTTTGACTATATTATAAACATAATTATACAGGTTTATCAGATGTGCCTGGCGAAGCTATGGTGAAACTGTACTGCCCTAAATGTATGGATGTATATACACCAAAATCATCTCGCCATCATCATACTGATGGTGCCTATTTTGGAACAGGGTTTCCACATATGTTGTTTATGGTACATCCAGAATACAGGCCACCAAGACCGGGTAATCAGTTTGTGCCTAGGTAAGTGTTAAGAGTTACAACTATTATCAATTTTAAATTATAATTATCATTATCAGTAAGTCGTTAATCAGTGTTAAAATTTAATTTTTATTATTACTTAGTGTATATTGAGTGTAAATGATAAGTAATTTAAATTTGCTAAATATTTAAGTATATGAAATTATTATTTTAATATTATTTGAAGAAAAAAAAGTGTGATGCAAATGTTTTTGTATTATGATGAATGTTATGGCTTATTGAATGAATTATGAATATAATCAGTATATGAAATAGTAGCATCTTATTTATAATTTTTATTTAAATTATTATGTAATATTTTTTTCTAGGCTATATGGTTTCAAGATACATGGTCTGGCTTATCAAATACAACAACAAGCGGCAGCTAATGTCAAAACACCACTCAGACTGACCAGCTTTAACGGAAAACGTTAATATGTATTAATGGAAAATTTATCCACATTTTTATTATTCTTAAAAATTATTAGATTAACAAAAATAAAAGATAATTTCAGTTACAATTTTCACCAGCTGTCGGCTGTATACTATATTAATAAATAATATTTATAAATTTATGTAATTTGTTTTCACGATTGTATATAGTGATAATTGTTGCAATTCCAATTTATTTCATTTACTTTAGAAGACAACTCAAATTGTGTTTGAAAAACTAGAATCTTTAAACATTTTTGTTTTTTTTTTTTTTTTGCTTGATTTGAAGTTATTTGTTTTTTTTTACTATCATTTATTTATATTCATTTTATCATAACTATTTACAATAAACAACGTTCTATAGTTTTGTGCCAAACAAAAATTAAAAAAAAATAATTGAATCTCTAGACAAATATTCAATAAATTAATAAAAAAAGGTAGTAGTTCAAATTTTCAAATAAAAAATTATTTATGTTTGCCGTACGTATAAATATAATATATTTATGTAGCGAAAGAATTTATCTTCCATTAATAAATACAAGAAGTTTTACTGTGAAAATATTGAGATAAAATGTATTTAAAATAATATCTAATTTAGTATGTACATATAATTTCTTTAATAGCAATTTTTTATGTATAACATTTTTAATATATCTTATTGTTTCAGTTAATACACAGCATTTATTTAATTTTAAATCAATATCATTACAATTTTAACTTCAATGTCCATTAATGAAGCAAACAGAAATGTTTACGATAATAAATAAATAATAATTAACAGAAAAATGAATTATCATCCACAATTGTTTTAACAAATTAAGAATATAGAAAATAGCATACACAGATGGCAGGCAAACCCAAAATCTCTGATAATTTATAGATGTGTTATAATTTCTTTTGAACTTAATTTATGGTCTGGAATTAAATTCATGATTTATTAGTAATTAATTATCACTATAGCTTTTTATAATGATAATAATTAGATTGTTCAGTGTTCTACTGTGCAGTAGGTGGCTGAAAAGAAAACTGGTAGAATTCTCATAAATGGTGTACTTTAAAATTGCAAATTTAAAAAATGCAATGGTCACAACAAATGATTGGGTAAGAAATAAAAAAGTTTTACTGCTTGCACACCTACAAATTTTAATTGTCTTAGAAATGTTGTTTTGTACCAAAATCAACTAATTCCTGAAGTTTGAGGTAAGTATACAAAATACCTGACGCCCCATTAATGATGAGTTGTAAAAACTCAGTCAATTATCAGGACCTAGTTGCAAGATTTATAGTGTGATATTGACCTATATAAATATCGATTTGAGCGCCCATGAGCTCAAGCAATATGCAAGTTAAAACAGTCGCGTGACAAAATGTCTCGTGCGTGGAACTATCTTCAGCCGTGGTTATAAGAGTTAAGATATTTATAATTCATGGCAATAACTTACAAGCTCATTGTCATATTATTGATGAATAATAACATCGTACCTATTACCTAGTCGCCGACTAAAAGCTATTAAAACAAAACTTATTATTGTAGCATTGACTAAATATACTGTATATAGAGGGTTGTAGCATTGATTAAATAAGTAGTTATAGATAGTTATATATTCAATAGTTATAGATATTATCTTGAATCGTGCTTATAAGTACACTTGAACGATTGTCGCCCGATTAGCAATCTTGTTTCTTATCTATCTGCATAGTATGTGATAAAAAGAGTAAATAAATACCGCGTAAAGATTGTAGAATGTAGATGGATAATTCGATACGAGTATACGACATAAGATAAATTGTTATGTAAACTTTTTGTTTTGATATTAATTATTAAACTTTGCGGCAATAAAATATTCCAAATTTCTAAGTGTAAACGAACTGTTCACTTCACTATTTTATGGTGGTTCATGTCTATCGTTTTCATTCGAAACACTGTCAATGGATTCTTACGATAATCTTATAAAATGTATTTTTATTTGTCACTTTCATCATACTGCTGGACCAAAAATATTGTGTCAGGTAAACTTTACTTAAATGTTTAAGAAGAAGAAAATACTTTTTTGGGCACTGGTATAATTTAAGAAATTCTTAAACATGAATTATTATTATATATTTTTTTGCAAGAGAAATTCTTGTTAGGTAGAAGGTGTCATTTTTGATTAAGTTAATCTCTGTTTTGGTCAGTTTTGTCGTTTACAGTATTCATATTGTTATACTTAATTAACTTATTGCTTATAAACTTAACAAATGAATTTGCTATATTATTTTGGTAGGTGTGTAGTTTTTTTGCTGTTTGTTAATATTCAAATATTTTAATAAATGTATTCAAAGATACTCTTGTTTAAATAATTTGAGTATGAGATTCTTAATAATTTCTAACATTTGAATTTTTCTATTATTACAAATTATAATTAACAAATAGGTCAATAAAAACAATTTAACAAATAAAGTAATTTTTGTTAAATACTAATTTTTATAAAATGAAAAATGAATATTATATTTATTTGTCATTTTTTCAAATAAAATATGTTTGAATAATATATCAACAAGTATTTAATAACATTAATATGTTCTTTATGTGTATATTTATATAGGTACCCAAAAACTTCATAAGCAAAGACTTGTTTGAAACGGTCAGCGTGTTTATAATACCAAAAGGTCAACTTCAAAGATGTATTATTACTATGTGAGCTTACATTAAATGATTATTAAATTTTAAATTCATATAAATTCATTTAATTTTTAACTGTATAATTTATTATGTAATTGTATATTTTGTTTTAGAACAGCAAGTGGTACGAAAATTTTGGGTTATCCTGTACAAATTAGCGACCAAAAATATCTTCGAAATGCATACTATTTTAATTTGTGTTTTGTTTGTGAATATAACTCTCATACATTACACTATGAACCAATTGTAAAAAAATTAACAGCTTTTTTAGTATGTAGATTTATTTTTAATAATATTTATTATTAATATAGACAATAAATGGTTGGTGATATGTATATAGTATGGGCTTAACTTCACATTTTAGTTGATAAATTTATTTTATGTTACCACTTGGAGATACCATCATATCCTTAAAGATTAACTTAACTTACTTTTATTATTCAACATTTATTCACAATTATTGTGTGCTTGTTCAGATTACTCAATTATTTACTTATTAATTAGTTCTTATTCTGTTATACAGACAAACTTAGAAATAGAAGATAATTTTCTTTCCAAAAGTGATCAATCAGCCGAGACTCAAGAACATTTATTGTGCCTTTTGACTAAAGTTATGAATGATATAAATATGTACAAAAAATGTGTTTTAACAGGTATTATTTGTAGTTAAATTAATTTATTATTTTAATTTTAGTTAGAAGACTTCATAAGTTTTCTTCAACTAAAAAAAAAAAAAATTAAATAAAACTGAAATTAACATTTTATAAAAACATGTTTGAAATATCACAAACAATTAATAACTATATTAATATTTGTTATAATTTTATATAGCTCGAAATACAATTGTTTATTTGAATATTATTGAAGTTTCACGTAATCCACAAACTCCATTGGATTTTGATGTTCCTTTATTAGTGTCTCCAATAAATTTTTTAGAAGATCAATGGGATTTAACTACCAGACAAGTGAGTGTGAAATCATTATTTTTTACTTTTAATTTACTGTTGTATTACCTCAGAATATATATTTTTATTAAAAAATTAACAATGTATTTATCAGGTGGCACCATTTATTGATGGAGTGAATCATGTATGCAAAATTGCCAAACTTGCTAAGTTGGATATTGAAATGGTTACTGCATGTATTCAAAATCTTGTGTAACACTTTTTATTTATTTACTGTTATTTTTGATACTATTGAATTAAACATTGAATTATGTTTTAGTTACTGTGATGCTGTTTCATTAGTAGACTTATTCCGTTATAGTAACATGTATGTATGTACAACTAAAATTAGTCATCTTGCAAGAACTTATAGTCGTTATGAAGAAGTAATCAATGCTATATCACGTCCAAGTTTGTTAATTTAAATATATTTATATAGTATATAAATAATCTATTTAGTCTTTTAATTCTTAGATGGACCAAAAGCTACGTTCAAAGATATATTTAATATGTTTGCTGCTCTGAGACAAGGATCACGATATATTGATGTCTGCCAAAGGTTGAATCCAGTCTTGTTAAATATTGATGAAAGAAATTTAGTGCTCTATGGTCTTGCTAATGGCTATATTCGTCAAGTGAGAAAGGTAACTTGTATATATTTTCTGGTTTAAGACTAAAGATTTATAACTATCTATTTATCTATAATTTTTATTATTTATATTCTTGTTTTTTTCTGATAATTCAAAGGACTATAAATTAAATTAAGGTTTATTTTTATTTTAGCATCCTGTGGTATTAAAGGAAAATGACGTAGAAAAAACATACATGGGTCAGTACTATAATGGATTAAACCCACTTAATATAATTAGTTGTTACACAAATTCTGATGTATATAATTTGGATGAAGAAATTGAAAGAGATTTAAGAATAGTATCAGTATGGAAATAATGTTTTTTTCCTTTCTTTTTTGAATAGTTAAAGATTGGAATTATGTCTAAAAATTAATAATGTAAAAACTTCTAACAATACCTGTTACATTTAATTATAAACATATTATATACAATTCGGAAAAATTGTTTGCACAAAGTGTTATGTAAATTATATTTTTTATTGTTAAAATTTTTTGAATTGTATTATATACTTCTGGTGTAATTGTTAAGCAATCATATTTATAAACAAAATTTGTATAAAATAAAAACTAAAATACCAAATGACAAGTATAAATGTAATAAAAATTGTATATGTATATTATGTAACCTGCAGGCATGCTAGCTACTAGGTATTTTATTTATATTATACATATTTTATACCCGGCACTCTTTCTAAGGTCATACCATGTACATTGTTTATTTAGATATTACCTTAATAAAAATGGTGCAGCAGTAGTCTTGGGTATAGGTAATAGGTATGTATTTGATACTCATGGTTCGCTTCAATCTAAAAAAGCTTCTTGATTACAGCCATTCACAGGTACCTACTACAAGTAGTGCAACAATCAGGGCGTATGGCGATGCCAAACATCGCAATCATCTCCATTATGTCAAAAACTCCAAAGGATTCCTACTGCATGCTGAAAATAATGAGATTTTCATACAAAAAATAAAAAAATATAAACAAATGATATGAAATAGAGATGGGTCTTTTAAAGTTTAGGCCAATGTTCCATTGATCTCAAAAAATTATTCTGAATGACAGCCGCTGGTTGGATCAGTTTATATTTCTAAAGTTTATACTGTTTTTATTTTAATTCTTTTAAATATTTTTTTTAATGATGAGAAGAAAATACATTTTTATTATTATTAAGTAATAACCTTCTTAGTACCCTGTGGGTGTATACTTATTTGGTATGTAAAATTTTTTTTATTGAAAAAAAGACGAATATTTAAAAGAATTAAAATTAATACAATAAGTAATATGTGTATATATTATAATATGTGTATATATTATATATATTATATGATGTAATAACTAATATAACAATATTATCAGATAAACAAAAGATATTTTAAATCTATCAAGTTAAATATACTTTTTTATTAAAATCGATAGCATTATTAAATGACAAATACTAGAAAATAAATTTATAATATATTATATAAAATTCATACTTTCATGCCCAAAATAAACAGCCCGGTATAAATATTATTGAAGATTTAGGTGATGTCATTGATTTTAAATACTATAAAAAAATATAGTATTATAGGGAACGGATTTTATTGTAATAAAAAAATCAATGTACGTGCACATATGGAATAAAAAATCCAAAATACGTAAAAAATATATTCGTATTGAAAATATATTATGTTAAAATCAGTGAACTCTCGATTTTTCAGTTTTAAAATTGGAATATCTGCACGAATTAACATACGATAAAAATCGGTATTTTTAACCAAATTTTAAAAGCTGCCAAATATGTGAATACGTAGATGGCTCTGAATTTAAAAATTGTGGTTAAAATTTATTTTTACGATCTCTATTTTGTTGGTACCTAGATATATATATATATATATGTTGAGTAACACTTATTTGTTGATACTATCTTTTCAGTTTTCACAGCATGAACAGAACAAAATTGATCCATAACTTTTAAATTTTTCGTTTGGAAACTCTTTTAAAGAATAATTTGCTTTCGATTTTGCAACCTTCGGCATTTTAAAAATTGGAAACTACACGTATACGAAACTAAATGCGACTACGAATATTCAGTATACTGAAGCGTTACCTACATGCCCCCGACATGCCGACACACGACTAGTGGTACGTAAATGCAATTTAGATATTGTAGAATATTTGGTCACCATAAAAAATTGCTAATCTTGATATTTTTATTTTTTTTTTATTAAAGTAAAATCCTCGGCTTCTGTGACGTGACCATTGAATGAACATTAAATTGGTTATTTACATGAGATAATATGCACTATTACAGTTATGGAATGGCTCAAAAGAAAGCTTACCACCGGGAATCATCTGCCATGGTCGATGTGCAATAAATTAAATAGATTACGAACCGAAACTGGAAGGACAGCGAGTAATATGAAATAATAAAGAATAAAAGAGGATGAAAATTACGAATACGATGAGGAGCAAGAAGCAGACCATTTATTTACATGCGTGCTACCGACAAAGTGCAGAAAGGAAGGTTTTATGACGACAACCTATATGCCAGACAAGACAATTTAAATTGCTGCTTGCAGGGATTTGGGCATTGGGATGAAGATTGAAGACCGACACGAGACGAAGCGAAGATCAAACCCCAACCGCGTCGTCGAACCAGAGTAGTACACACGGTATCTAGTAGATAAAATATATTTTCAGTTGCCAACCTGTTACTGATTATTATCATATTATAATCTTTAAATGATATCACAATCATTTATCAAAAACTCGTGACGTTTTCTCCGTGGATGTTTTCTCCGTGGACGTTTTCAAAGGTTGATTTTAAACTTCTAAGTACTATATTAGTAGTAAGTAGTAAGTAGACAGTAGATATATAATATAGTAATATACTAACATATACTAAATTGTGAAGTAAGAAATTTTTTAATTTTTTTTTATTTTAGTATATTAAATTAATGTATTAATAATATTACAGGATTTCAGTGTACATATCAATCATTTAATATGCCAAAAAAGAAAACTGGACAGAGGAAAAAAGCAGAGAAGATGAGACTTCGACAAAAAGGAATTAGGTCTGCTAAAGACAATCTATCTTTGGCTAAACATCCTTGCAATGCTTCTATGGTAAATTAAATAACATTTAACTACAATGCACTCATTATAATGAATAATGATGAATATATTGGTGATTGCTCTTTGATAATTAAAATATAGGTTCTATAAATGATGTTATTTTAGTGAAAATAACTATGTTTTTAATATTGAATTTTATTTATATCCAATATTAATATTATTGTTGTACACATCTTATATCCACTTGGTAAAACCTTAAGTAAAATTTTTTTTTCGGTTTTAGGCTGTAGCCATATATTGTTTAACACGTTGACTGCCATGCGGCAGCCGGCGGTCGCATTGTTATCTTTCCTCTGAGGCCACGTTATATTTTCGATGTCATTCCAAAAATGTAATTGGCGTATTTATAGAACAAATAATCGACATATATTACATATAATTAGATGTTTATATAATAATCGGTTTGCGGCAAATGATACATCATTTTACGTGAAATTTTCTCCTCTACGCCATCATTTAAAAATAATCTTCATAACTTTGACGCCACGAAAAATAATCCCCTTTACAAATAAATGAGATTATGACAGCCGGCGGTCATACGGCGTATAAATAATAACAACATGCGACTGCCGGCGTCCGTAAAATGACTGTTGTATGATAATAGTCTGCGGACGCCGGCGGCCGCATGGCAGTCAACGTGTTAATTACTATAATATTTTATTATAGAGACAAAAAAATATTGTCCCTTTCACAGAATTCATAAAGTTATTAATTTATAAAGCTGATTACACAATTTGTTTCAATTGTCTAATATACAATTTTAATTTTCAGGAGTGTGACAAATGCAAGAGGTAAGTTTTGTTGAGATTATAGCAATGAATTATAGTACATACTTATCAAATAATATAAATACATTTATAGAAATCTGATATCTATGATAGTTGCAATTACCAAAAAGTACCTAAACAAAATATTTATTTACAAATTTTTTAATTTAGCTCAACTGAAAGAATTAAAAATTTTTAAAAGTAATTTTCTGAAGATAGCTTATCAAATACTATGTGCTCCTTAAGTATAAACATATTAAATGTTAATTGTTATATTAACCAAGATTTTTTTTTTACAGTTTACATAGTTTAAACTTTTAGGTAACATTTATATTTGTACATTGCATTTCATAATTAACTTTAATTAAAACATATTTATCTACTCTTGTGTATTCAGTTATTAAAATAATAATATTGTCAACTTTTACTGAAACTAGAAAATCAACTATATAATATTTTTCTTAAAAGTTTGAAGTTTAGGAATTGCTAGTATATTAAACTGAAGCATTAAATCTATATTTGATTTCTTCTTTTTTATTTATTATAATTTAACAAGGGAGTATAAAATAAATGTACAATAAAATATTTTTTTTGATTGTTTACAATACACATTATCGACTGAGTTGAACAGTTAAAAATTTAATTTTTTTTAATTTTGTCGTAGAAAACAAAAAAACAGAGCATTTTGTTATTTCTGTCAGAATTTACAGCGCTTACCTCAGTGCGCTAGCTGTGGTAAAATCAAATGCCTGATGAAGTCTGGAGATTGTGTGGTAAAACACCCAGGTGTCTATACAACAGGAATGGGATTAGTTGTATGTACTATAAATTTTCAATGAATTGAATGATTTTATAACTGCTAAAATTTCAAACATAGGGGGCTATATGTGATTTTTGTGAAGCATGGGTGTGTCACGGTCGAAAATGTTTGACAACTCATGCTTGTGTTTGTCCTTTACAAGATGCAAACTGTGCTGAATGTGAACGTGGAACATGGGATCACGGTGGTCGTATATTTATGTGCTCATACTGTTCGGCTTATCTTTGTGAAGATGATCAATTTGAACATCAAGCTTCATGCCAAGTTTTGGAATCTGAAAATTATAAATGTAAATATAGTTTAAATATTAAGTCAAATTTGTTTGGTAAAGTTGTGAGCATCATCAACTATATCAACCATACATGATGGCCCAGCATATATTCCTGTTGGAAATATCTCCTTAAATATTATTAATATTTGTTGTAATGTGATTTTATATTAAGGGGCTACATGTAAATCGTAATATCAAATTTGCATATACATCATCTAACTGACTTGGAAAAATTTTGAATTTTACATTTCTATAAAATGGCAAAATAGCTATTAATGAAATACATTTTTTAGAACATTTTAAAGTACCACTATCAGAAATCCAATAACTAGTTTCATAGTTATAACTTATATCAGTTTAGATAAGATTAACTCATATATGTTTTATATATAGTAGCTATTGTAATAAATGATAAATTAGATAATTTTTATCTCCTGTTAATATTTATGGGTTTATTTATTTTATGTATTAGTGTAGCTCGCTTCTGAAGCTTGATTTTAGTATCACAGAGATGAATTGGTAAAATGTACTGGGCCACTCTGTATAAACAATATTTATAAAATCTTTATTATTTTTTTAAATCATTATAGGTCAATCGTGCAATAAATTGGGACAGTACAGTTGTTTGAAGTGTAAGGTCTGTTTCTGTGATGAACATATTAGATGTAAACGTTTCAAGTATTCGGAAAAAGATCGAAATTATCCATGTCCGAAATGTTCTTATCCAACGGCTGAAGTCAGTGATCTATCATTATCTTGTAAGTTTATTTGTATTTATTGAAAATACATTTTAATTTTTATTATGCAAGTCATTTATTTGTCTTGATTTGTGATTAAGAAATATTAGTTAATTAAATCATTATTTATATTTCTTTTGTAAAAATCTTTTAATAACTTCTATTCACTTAAATTAGTTTACAAAAATACTTAATAATAATATTTACTCTTATAATACTTATTATTTTATTTCTTTAATATAGCTCTTTATAGTTCTTATTATCTAACTCAACGTTTAAGCTGAATAATTTTTTAAAGACCTTTAAAAAGCCTCTATTTAATCAGTGCTTGAAAAATGTATTTAAAATATTTATATTTTCAATATCAAAAAACCTGATTATTTCATTATTCCAAAGAAACACGTTTATATTCTTTTGAAAATAAGCTATTTGCATAAGTGCTCATTTTATTAATTTGCTTTATTGGACTGGTAAATAAGTAGACTTATAAAATAAGAAATAGGAAACCTCATAATTGTTCATTACTAAAATGTATTAATATTTGGTCATTTGTTCAAGTATTATTTAAAACATTCCACTTAGATGGTATCTAATAATTATAAATTTATAATCATTATACAGTTTTATCTATTTTACCACATTATGTTTATAGTTTAGGTTTGTTAATGGTCACATAAATATACTAGGATAAACTTGTCCAATTTAATTAATGTAATTTAAAATTTGAGCGTACCCAGAATATCAATATAATATGATAATAAGATAGTGAACACTTTTTAAAAATGGTAAAAAGATGTATTTGTATTCTATATAAATTGTCAGATGACATGAAAAAGAAAAATAGTAAATACTAGTATCAGTTGGGCATTTTACAAATGAAAAAATTGTATAAAATAAAAAATTAATTTGTTGTAGTTTTATAACATTATCTTTGATAATATTTATATACATTTAATAGTATTTAACAAATAAAACATAAAATCATTACCTAATCAAAAAAAAGTTAATCTATTTTATTTTTTTAAATTATACAGTTTATAGTTTAATATTATAAATTATTTTTATTAATTACAATATTTATAATTATAGCTCGTAATCATAAGTATGGCCGTCAAACATATGAAGAAGGTGATGATGATGACTCGTATGCTTATGGTGGATATGGAGCTAGTAGCTCTGGTGCAAGTTATGGATATACTTATGATGAAGGTATTTGTTTACTTATACTATTTCTCTTAAACATTAAAATATTATTATATGTCTAATGAAAAATTTATATTAATAGCTGAATCTAGTGATAATGATGAAGATGATGATTACTCTGATGATGATGATGATGATGATGATGAAGATGATGTTGAAGATGAAGATGAAGATAATAATAAAATTGAAGAAAAAACAAAAAAATAAAATATTGTTTGCTAGTAGTATATAAAATACAAAATTTATCTATTTTATTAACCAATCTTTATTATTTGATTGATACACAACATACAAATTACTTGCTCATAAAAATATTGTTGTAACCTATGATTTTTACAAGCTAAATTTCTGAAAATAATTAATAACTCATTTAAGTGTTGGTTTAAATTTTGATTGGAATTTTTTAGTCATAGTTTTATGTTAATCAATATTAGTATTGATATTTAACATATATTTATTTTCATGAATCTCGTCATTGAGTTAATATATTTATTTATAAATCATTAAATATCTATAAAAAATGTCTATGCTCATTAATCATCATATAGAATGTATCTGCATAACAGAATTATTTTTTTTCACAAATAACTGATTTTTTTTTTAGTCGATTTTTTAACTACTATAATTTTTTTTATTAAATGCATTTATGTATTTAAAAGTAAAACTGAATGAATAACTAACTAATCAACATAACTATTTAATATAATAATTTTACTGTTAAATTAAACAAGGGCAATGTTTCAAATTAGATATGACTATTTATTATAGTTATTGTGGTAACATTCATGCAGCCAATTCCTTCATTTGAAGTAATTTTCATACAAATATTGTATATAAACATAAATTATTATATTTATGTTCTATGTTAAGGTAGCTTGAAATATTCAATCAAAACTACCGGTGCATCATTTCTTAACTCTTTGATTGGGTTCTAATACAACTGAGATAATATTACCCCCAGGCGCCAATATCTTTCTAATGGCATCATACAAACTTATATCATAAATTAATTATCATTAATCAATGAATATTAGTGTTATGAATTAACTCAATCTCATAATAAAATAAGTGACCCTAGTTATTTATTTAACTATAATACATTATTTATTTACTGTTCACAGCTAGTATATATCTCTAGTGTGCGCTTAAAATATGATGCTCAGAATACTGTTTATTGAATGAGATTTGTCTTCGATTTCGGAATTTAAAAATCATAAAATGATCTGACCTATAATAGACACATGCCATGATGCATCATCTAACTTCTCACTCCTCATGAATAAACTGTACTTATTTAATACATTTTCAGTTTCATTTTCAGTTACATTTTCATTTGGAATGATGGAAGAAACAGTACATTTATTAATTATAATTAATATTGCGAAAAACATTAATTATTAATCACGTTCAGTTGAAGGTTTTGGATAGGGCACTTCGTAATTTATATTATAAACTATTGATTAAAATGGCAGTATGTGGATTGCAGAATGAATAATATTGCATTATGTCATGAATCATGATTACATTTTCCATAGATTAAAGAATAATTTATTTTTCTATTATAATTAATCAATGCCTTGATTTAGTGGTATCGACGGATTCAATAGAATAGGTACTTGAAAACGCGGTCGTTCTTATACATAATATATAAAAAAAGACCGTACGTGAAAAATACGATGTAGAATGCAGATAATATCTACGACCTACGTTTATAGATTAAATATTTATATAATTTTGTCAGGTCGGCACTCGACCACAGTTTTCTATAACGTAGGTAATAGAATTAAGTATTATGTGGCATGAGCACTTAAGTCGATATCGTAATATCGTATCGATTATTCCAGATGGGAAATTAATTAAAGGTACATATTACGTATATGAAGGTGGTAACGTTTTTCTAGCCGGTCGATTAGAATCAGCTTTACGTGATACCACTAATCAAATACAATATTGTAATTCGCGATTTTTGATGCAGTTTCGTCTTCTCTAGGAAACTAATGTTTAAATGTTACAGAACATTGTAAACAAATTACTGAATATCATTCTCGGTTAATATTTATTCTTCAAACAATTTAGTAGCGTGTAGTACAGTGTACACGACCTGTGTATGTGTTATTTCCTATTTGAAATGGATGACCGACACTCCGTTAGTTGAAGTAAATAAAAATGTTTATTTCGATTTTGAACAAATTGACAACGTTGTACTTAAATGAAACGAGTGAGTATACCGAAGCCATACATACAGCAACTTCTTGGAAAATGGTCCTTTGTGTAAACATGCGCTTTTGCGCCTGCCGTTTAGGTGAAAAAAAGTCTGCAGACAGAGAGTATACCGTTGTTGTTGAGCCAAGCGGAGAGACAGTTCGATGGGGAGGATTCCGATTGCTTTTTGTCCAGTGATGACATGACGCCGTTCAAGAAACACAACATATACTACAGAAGCAGATGGGCCAGAGTGTCTTCGTTGCTATTCTGTGGGTGAGTGTTTTGTAGTATTCGTCACCACAAACACTGGAGTATATGGGTGTTGGAGTGTTTTGCAGTGTGTGTTTTTAATTTGGCTTGGAAACATATACTAACTAGTAACTAGTAACTGTTACTGCCTATCGAACGTGTGTAATTTACAATGATTATCTAGTATTTAAAGTATGAAATAAAGCTCAAAAATACTTCGTTTGAAGTTCTTAATAGGTAAGTTATTTATACATATTTCTCGTTTTGAATAGTTTTTAACTATTTTGTAAATGTCATCTTCTCGTGGGCCTATTAGTTCATGATAGTTAAAGCAGTACGGTTGGCTTAACTATCTAGGTGTAGGTATGTTAATGTTAAATAAAATTAAAAATTCGAAAAGTATGTACTATATGTATACAAATAAAGTAGGTAGTTGTAACTAGTAATGGTAAAATTAGTTGCAATTTTTTAATTTTGGCAAATAGGAATTAATATTATGATTATTGTTCAGAAATAACATAATTTCTAGAGTCCTGACGATAAGTACGACATTTCAAGACTTTAAATGTATTCCGAGAATATGTTTAATGATAGTACGTTATTTTTAGAGTGGTCTACTGGCTACTGGCTACTCGACCATAATAGGAATTTTATTGTTTTGTGGTGTTGCATAATACTTTTGAGTAAATAATTCATATTTGAACGATGCGTTGTGAATTATAAACCAGCAATTCCAAATAGGATATAAATGTGAATTTTCTGAATTCATAATAATAATACCGTTTTAGACTCATTCAGAATATTATCTACATTGTCGAGTTCAAATCCCGTCCATGGCTAGTAAATGGTAAATTGATAATGAGTCGTAGCAATGGTCATAGTAATGAGTAATGACTAATGAGGAATTGAGAGATGATCTTATTTTCGTATTGGAATTTGGAATATTTTCGAGTATCGACCAGACTGACCGCACGGTCTCGCCATCTCAGTCTGGGACTTTGGTCACTGAGACACTGAATAGATTTCATGATTATGTATATTATGTCGGTTAGGTTGGGTGCTTCTATACATATTGTTATCACGTCAACAGTCATGGAAGAACGTGTGCGCGTTTACGCCATGAACTGAACCTTGACATTCGCGCGGGCGTGATAACAACATCGACTCGGTTGTTACCATAGATATATAGTATATACTAATACTATAGTAATATATTAGTATATATCTATGGTTGTTACTGTAGAGCAGTGGTTCTTAACCTTTTTCGAATGACGGTAAATTATTAATTTAATAAGATTTTCGCGGAATACAACCGTAAAATAAAATAGTAATAAATATATATAAGTATTAAGTATATATAAGTATATTTACATTTTTAAATTTTTTAATATATTAAACAATAAATGTATAGCATAAAATTATTTGCATGCCATACATGTTAGTGTTAGTCACCAAAAAATAATAATATAATAAAAAAAGTTAAAAAAAATTTAAAAATTTGAAATTGAATACTTTGTATGAGATCTTTGTGCCTGAAGATTTTTGCGCTATTAGACAACTTTTCTCCACAAACCACATAAAAGGGAATTTGACAATCATTTTCGTAAACATAAGAGAACCCAAAAATTTAAATAATCATTGCAATATTTTCTATTGACCTTTTTTATTTTATTCTCATTATTGAAAGTATCATCATTGATATTGCTTGTATTTGTGCTTGCATTATCAGTACCAGAATTATGTTTTCGTTTAAGAAATTTGTCCATTTTGTTATTAAAATGGTCGTTACAAATGAACTTCTAATTAGAATAATTGGATAGATTATTTTATTAATTAAATAAATTTCAAATTGAAAAAAAATTTTTTACTGATCTTAAAATTTTGGCGGAACACCGGTTAAGAACCACTGCTGTAGAGTGTAGTTTGGTTATTCGCTCGCTGCGCGACGTGGGCATTCGGCAATAAGCATACCGTAAACAACGAGAATAGGAATGCGAAGTGCCGTTTTCGCCGCCGCCTCCGCGATCAGCCGTCCCCACCGCCAGCCGCTCCTCAGTCCTCACTCCCACTCAAACCCACCGCCTCGGCATTAGTACTTCGACAGTGGCTCTCCGGACTCCGACCCGTGATAGTCAGTGTTTTCCGTGTGACTCTCTTATCGCGATAATTGGTCCATACTCCATGTATTATTTTATTTTTATGATTACGTAAGTCTCTTTGTGAGCCAAACGATAATTGCGCGTGAAATCAAAATACAAAAAAAAATAATTCGCCTACGTGTGCGCGCACCCATTCGCGTAACGATCGCTGTTTTTCCGTGCACGACAGAATCGTGTTTGACGCGTTTTCTGCTCCTTTACCGATTTTTATTTCTTTTTATTTGTTATTTTTGCTTTACGTGCCGTTTCCCCCCCCCCTCTCCCCCCTGTGCAGCTTGTCTCGTCGACACTCCAAGCTGTTGCAACAGACGCAATACGAACATCGTTCGACTAACGGGAGCTTTGTGCACCCATCGACATAGCGCGTGTAAAGGGCGCAATCGCCGTATAATGTGATTGATTTTTATGGATTCGCCCTCCGGTGCAGGTGTTTGTTTGGTGGAAATGAACTCGTCCTCGTCCACGACCACTCTGACCGTCAAAGAGGACATTCCGCTTTTGAACAAGCCTCGGGAAACCAATAACGGCTTCAACAGGTTTGACAACACCATCTTGTCCGTATAATACAACAACAATAACAATAATAATGTCTCCCCAGTATCTGATATACCGTTTCCTTATTGTGCCTCGATAATTATAATAACCTGTCTTGGATTGTGCCACTCTCGGTTCTTTTACATCGTCATTTTTGCCAACGAACTTAAAATGTGTGTAACGCAAGCAATAAGCATCTGTAGCAAACCATTCAAGTAGCATTCTCCATCAGTTTTGTTTTTTTTTTGCGTTTCAATATTTTTCTTCAATGTTTTTAGCCACTTATGTACCTACCTATTTGAATTGTTTGTCTAATTTATGTTATATCAACTCTATATTACAAAATTTCAATCAAAAAAAAAAAACAAAAACTTTATTATTGTCATTGTAATAATATAAAATATTCTTAGTACATTTTTTAATCAGTATCAAATTTTGTTCTTTATAAATTGTCAATATGTTTGAATGTCCTAAATTATAATCTAATAGTTGTTAAAAAATTACTACTTCATCAACTTAAATAATATTTTTCTAGGAACCTATATAATTATATTATAATTTTAGAAATTTTAGGTCTTATGAAATTATAGTTTCTATTTTATAATTCATTATAATTTTTTTACTAACTGAAAGTTATAAATAGTTGTTAATTTTGGCTTCATTATTTTATCCAATTTTAGGTAGTAAATGGGTTATATACTTATATGATATAGTATAATTTTATAACTTAAATGGTATTGTTAATACTTCAAGCTGGTTAAGTAACACTTGCTTTTATTTTCCTCTTTCATTATATTAGTCATTACTCATTACTCATTACATACGTCTTATACTTATCTATCACATTGGTATTATAACATGGATATTGGGCTTGAATATACTTGGCCTTATTCATTTTCTGTATTTATATTTGATTGAATGCAGAAAATTTCCGGGAAATAGTATTACAGATTTACAATTTCACAATTGGAAAACTGATGATAAGCAGTGGTGCTATTAGGATGGTTATTTCTTTATATTATATATTATATTATAATACAGCCTCTCTTTAAACCTATCCTTTCTTATTTACTTATTGTCAACTTAATAATGTGTTATATTTTTTTATCATATATAGAAAAAAAGTTGTGATACATTCAAATTTAATTATTGTCTTCACTCCATCATTTTGATCCTAGTTGCGCCTATGCTACTTTATCAATTTCATTTAATATAAGTACCTATTAGCTATTAACTTGTGCTTTAATGGTTAAAAAAATATACTTGCTAAGATATGTAACATAATAAATGGTAATTTAACCAGCTAAATCTTCAAATTTGGGAGGCATTTAATGAAATTATGCTAAATATATACTAACTATTCTACTATTTAGCATTCTTTAATATGTATATAAAAATAATAATTCAACTTAAATATACCTACATAATTTATTTTTAAATAGAAAGTTAATATTTTTACTGTTTATTAAAAATGCTTTTTTCATAAGTTATGAGTAACAATATTTAAGAATTTTAAAAATGTAGGTGGTAGTAATATTGTGCAGACACTTAATTTTATTTCTAAGATAGATTTTGTAGTAAGACTATATGTTTTGTTCTTATATTATTATTTTTATTTGCTAAATTCATAAATTTGGTAAAATATGATCTTATAAATTAATTGTTTTATAAAATGTTGAAGTGCTTAGGTATGTAATAATCGGTGCATTAATATATCATGATATAACTTGAGGAGAGGAAGGTGTGTATCATACCTTCTACCTAATTGTAAATCAAAAGACAATGATATATGAACAGTTCTCTATCATACATTTTCTATCGGAATGTTTTAAACACTGTCTGTTTTATACTCGGTTTTATATGTTAGTAGATTATATTTATTATGTTCTAATAACATTTAAGAAATGTATATGCATTTTAACTTTTAATTTCTACAAAACTATATATATAGTATTTTGATTATATTTTGTGAATTTTTAATAAAATAATGTTTGATCTTCAATGATTTTAAATTAAATTATTAAATACTATTTCGCTGAATATATTTATAGCAAAGCACATATTATTTTGTTAAAACATCATCTTAAACTACACACTTTAAAAGCCACTTATGATTTTTATTATCATTCAAATCAACATTGATAATTAAGAAAGTATACTGTGGTCTGACTTATTTTTTTATTAGTATAAAATTCTAGTATAAGAATTTTTTTATCCACCTAAAAATATTTCTGAAACTTTTTAACTTTAAATAGTAAATATTTGCCCTAATGTTTGCTGTTGTGATGGTATAGGTACTTATACCTATGAGGTTGGTTTCATTATATTTATCAAAAAATTTTTACATTAGATGCTTATAAATTTCCTTAATTTTTTCCTATTATATAGATTATAGACTTTATAATACAAGAATGTATTGGTGTTCTTAAGCGGAGTCCACAATAAAGAAAAATTTTTGCATACACTATCAGCTACAAATTTTTAAAAATGTTTTCAACAATCTTGGTGTCAATGTATATTTCTTTTGATGTTTAGTTGATGTCATTAGTAGGGACACAACATTTTGTCGGTGATAATGTATGCGACAATGTTTCGTCTGTATGGATGCTGTTTTATAATAATTTATATTTATAATTAATTTAAGTTCTGTATAATTCCTAGTATTCAATAATTATTTTCAAGCAAGCCTAAAACAATAATACATTTAAATATTGTCAAAATGGTATCAACAAATTTTAAACTGAATCATTTGTACTCGGTGTTTTAAAATAATTTATAACCTTTTTGTAGAATATGTATCGACAGTTGAAGAATTGAATATCTACTTGTTATCAAGAAATAAACTTATATACCTACTAGTTATTTCTGCATATATTTACATTTAGTCTTTAACAGTTAATGTATTATTTGGTATATGTTAATTCTTAAACTGATTACTCTTTACGATTTACTTAGATAAATTTCCTTATAAATTAGTCAAAGAAACAATAATAAATTTAATTTAATTTATGCGTACCTAGATGGATGGATACCTAATGAGATTATTTCATCACTATATGTAATAATTGGATAATATATTTTAATGAATTATTTCATAGCATTAATTTATTTTTATATTTGTGTTGAAATTTTATCTTTTGTATTTATAGGGCATACTTTTTAATTCTAGTTTATTTTTAGAACATATTTTATATTTTAATACATAAAAATTATCTCCTACTTATTTGCAGAATTATGATAAATTTTTAATTTATGTGATTGAAATAGTGTATGATAAAAAGTTTTATTTTTATTCTCTAATTAAATTAATATTAGGCAGTGACTTATTAATTATTAATTGTATGATAACTTTTTTTGGAACTTTCTGTTAGCCATTTAATTTTTTTGATTTGTTTTATTTGTATTTTACAACAGTACTAAATAGGTAGTGCATTATTGGTAATGAAACAAGTGTTATAAAGTGTTTTAATAAATATGGTATAAAAATGTATTTTAATACAAAAATCTAGAAAACCAAATTTCATATATTATGTATCAAAGTTAACATTGTTATCATTTTTCTTGTTACAAAAATCAGAGTATGAATCACTAAAGTCCCTTACCATATTATATTCATGAAAAAGTATTAGCTATAAATATCCAAAATTTAAAGTACTTTTGGTTTATTAATATATGTAACAAAATTTTCCCTATAGTTTAAATACAATGCACAATAATAATAATGTATCAGTTATAGGTACACTGCAACCTCTCAATTAAATTATAATATAAGCATAAATGTTTTTTTCTTAAACTTTTTGAAATATTAAAATTAAGATAAAAACCCTATTTAAAAAATGGAATGTATGGCTATGATTTCATAAACAGGAGTTATTTTGTTCTAAATTTAATAATTTTCAGAGAAATTAAGATTTATATAATATCTATAATGTATTAACTCCCTATTTACCTACACATACATAGAAGAAATTATTTTTAAAACTATATTCATATAGCTTTCAAGAAAACAATTTAATTTTGATAAAAATGCTTTTTATTAACTTACCACAGCTTATATTATTTTGATTATAACTTTTCATTTAAGCAAATAATTAATGATTTAAATTAATATGTTAACTTGGCTTTATAACACATTTCATTATAACCATATATTTTATAATACATACTATCTAGTACCCATATTTAAAAATTATTTTTAATAGGTATAAAGATTTTATTAATTTGGCAGTTTTAATTTTAGCTCTTGAAATATTAATTTTTCCTCGAGTGACCCTGCAAACTGTTGTTGCATGTTTCCTTTTACCCATTTAAATTTTTAAATTAGTCAATTTGATGTACAATTATAAATTATTGAGTTATTTCGCATGAATTAATAATATATGATATGTACTGTGTAATCTTATTTCAAATAAGATTTCACCCAAGTGCTTGGTAATCCAATTTATAATGCATACAATAAATTAGAAATAAAAAAAAATTATTTAACACAAAATTGGTTTATTAAAATAACAATATTCTCATATTCAATATTTATTTGTTAATTTATTGTATTTGTTGTCCAATTTTTACATTTTATTTCAAAACAATTTTAAAATATACCTACGTCAGATCCATTTATAAATCTGTTTCCCTTGTTCATTTCAAAATGATTACAACCAACCTACTTGAGCCAGAATTGAGCTTTGATACATTTTTAGTATTTTATGGAGTTGGTGTCCTATTATTTCAGATTGTGACACATTCTCCTGCCTGTTTATATTTATACAGTCATGACAGAGGAGAAAAAAAGTAAATTAAGGTAGGACCCCAATTTGGTATTTTTACTAATATAATATTATAATAGCCTAACTATACATTTTAAGTTAGGTATGTCAAGACCTAGCTGGGCTAACAAATTTCAAAAAGGGTGAGCAAAATTTAATAAAGATAATATTTCCTTTACTTTTAAATTACCCTAGAAATTACCTGGTATAATTTAAATGTATGAATCATTTATATGAACTCCTGCTAGTATATTTGAACAGTTGTAGAATAATAATTTTTTTATTCGCTCATTAAGGAACTATTTATATTTTTCCATTTATGTAATATAAATTTTAAACTGTTTTTAATATGACAATATTGTATGATAATTTATTTACTTGAAATAAGTATAATTGTATGTAAATTAATCTTGTACAGATGCAGTAAATTTGGATTACATTTTGTTAGTATTATTTTATTCTTTAACTATTTTTTGCAAATTTTAATAAATTACTATTTTCTATCATTATAGGTTAAGTTATTTAAAATTATATCATCTTTCATTGTATTAAATTAAACTATTATATTTTTTATAGTTCCAACTGATATGTAATAAGTGTATAATAGCTTAAAACAATGATTTTAAGTTAAAATTTATAACATTGGACCATTTCTGCTGTACATTGATATAGATTGTATATTAAATACCTATTTCATGCAATTTTTGATAAAAAAAAAATTAATTTTGGATATTAGGTAAACAATTAAAATTTAAATAAGATATTAAATTTGAACAAATTTATAGCTCACCCTTTTTTAACTATTTTGTTTTTGTAGGCTGCTGTTTAAGGTTAGGTGATCCTAACCTAGGCCTGTATTAAACACGACTAACACTAACATTTTTTAACTTTTAAAGCTATACTTAGAAAAACAAAATACTACAATGAAATTAATTCTTACTAATCAATTTTAATATCAAATTATAATGTGATAGCGTGTTTTTATCTATAACACCTACTACTTAGTACTTAGTTAGTTTTTAATTGTAGTGATTTGTTTTTGATATTTATATAGAATTATTTGTTATTTTTATTAAAATTCCACTAAAATGGTGTATTTAATTGTTGATTGCTTAGCTTTTAGTTTATTTTAATTTGCTTGCATGCGTTTGTGTATTTTTGGATCAATCTTACTAACTATTTATTGTTGCATTTTACTGCATGATAAAAATTATTATTATAAATAAAAATTAATGAGAATGAAGTTAAGTACCAAAGAACGTATTATGATAAAAAGCAAATATCTGAATATATTAAACATATCATTTGTATTAACATAATGCGTGTATCAAGTAAATGATAAATTGTGTAACAATTTAAATTTGTAACTTACTTATAATGTATTTACTATATTTTTCACCTTATGAAATTAGAAAAATAATATTTTGGACTAATAATTTTTCTGAAATTGTATTTACTTAATATATTTAGTAAAACAATTGTTTTATATTAACTTACTTTAAAGGTTAAAAAATTATAATTTGAGGACTTAAATGTGGACTCATTAATTTATGAGATAAATAAATGGGCAAGATCTTGTTCGGTCCACACTTTCACAATTTGTATGAGCCGGTTAACTTAGTATTAAATATTAATTTTTGCAGCTATAATAGTCAAACTTCACCACTAAACAAATAGCTTTAAAATATTGAAGAAAATATTTATCAAATATTTAGGTATTTATTATAATAATACGTAATAATAACTGATTTGATATTATTTTTTCATTATCTACCTAACAACTATTTAGTCATTAATGACATTTTATTACTATTTAATATAAAAACTCGTAAATAATTTGGCCTATTAAAAATCTGAATATTAATTTATATTCTGAAGTATTAAATAATTGTTTTATTCACGGTGGTTTCAAAATAATTTTTCTTAATAATTCTTTATTTTTAAAATTTAAAGGTTATTAAATTATTGGCTCATATTGTATTTATTAAATTTTTAATTTAGAATTAAATAAAGTATGTCATGCATAATTATTATGAAAGAAAAAATTACTATTAAAATATATAGATGTAATTCTAATGTTATACATATACTATTAATCATTACTGACTATTTTTTCTGACGTTCATTTCTTAATTAGTTATAAATTTATAATAATCATTTTGCCTGAATTATTGTCTTTGACTGTAAAATGTATACATTCGAATGAATATATTAACTTAATACATTTAAATGTAAAGTACTGTTTGACATAAATTTTAACAGATTTTGCCAATGGATTTGGCAAAAATGCTTCCGCAAGAAGGAGCTTACCTCACGAACCATTGTCATTGGGAAACAAAGTACCGAAAAGTATTCCCCAAATGTCATCCGCAATCAGAAATACACCATAATTACATTCCTCCCAAAGGTTTGAGACTAAATTATTTATATATATATATATATATATATATAATTTTAATGGAATAATTAATGCTTATTTAAATCAATTTCCAGGTGCTTTATCAACAATTCAAATTCTTTTTAAATCTGTATTTTCTCCTGATGGCTATGAGTCAATTTGTACCTGAACTGCGATTAGGATACCTCTATACTTATTGGGGACCATTGGTATGTACTATATTTTAAAATTCAAAAAATGTTAACTTAATGATGTACCTATTTAATTGTTAATAAAGTCAAAATAATATATATATATATATATTAATAAAAATAAAAATGTTGTAGATTTTTGTATTGGCTGTAACATTATTTCGCGAGGGTGTTGATGATATTCGAAGATGGCAACGAGATGAAGAGGTTAATTCCCAAAAATACAAACGTCTAATTCGTGGCAAAGATCATAATATTGGTACTGAATATGTTTCATCATCTAAACTTAAAGTTGGAGATTTAGTAAGTTATTATGGATAATTTGTATTTATTTATAATGTATTAAATTTAATCATAATTTAGGTACTGGTTGAAAAAGATCAAAGAGTTCCAGCTGACATGGTATTATTAAGAACTACTGAAAAATCTGGTGCTTGTTTTGTTCGAACTGATCAAATGGATGGTGAAACTGATTGGAAATTACGTCTTGCCATTGGAGATACTCAAAAATTAGATTGTGATGCACGTTTGTTTGATATCACTGCTACAATTTTTGCAGAAAAGCCCCAAAGAGATATTCATAGTTTTATTGGAACATTTAGAAGGGTAAATATCTTATTTTTATGAACTCATTACATGGCAATTGAATACATTTTATTGTTATTTATTTTAATTATTCAGCAAGATAATGGAGAAGAAGTGAGTCTTGATGTAGAAAATACATTATGGGCTAACTGTGTTGTAGCTAATGGTTCAGCACTTGGTGCTGTTGTTTATACTGGTGCTGAAACTAGATCTGTTATGAATAATTCACAACCTCGCAGTAAAGTCGGTCTCTTAGATATTGAAATAAATCAATTAACCAAGGTATAATTTGTTTGTATTTAAATCAATACATTTTAAATCATGTAGTATAAAATCAACGCATTTCAGTTACTTTTTTGTGCTGTGGTTGGCTTGGCCTTCGTTATGATGTGCTTAAAAGGCTTTAGTGGTCCATGGTATCGTTACATGTTCAGATTTGTATTACTTTTCTCATACATCATACCAATCAGGTAATGGTAAATTACTTATTTTTGTACAAAATCAAAAACATAAATGTGTGGTTAATCTTAGTTTAAGAGTAAATTTGGATATGGGTAAAGCATTCTATTCATGGTCTATGCAAAGAGATGAAGAGATGCCCGATACTGTTGTTAGATGTACAACAATACCAGAAGAATTAGGACGGATATCATACTTATTTTCTGATAAAACTGGAACATTAACTCAAAATTCAATGGTGTTTAAACGACTCCATCTGGGAACTGTATCTTATGGTGCTGAGTCTTTTGACCAAGTAAGATAAGATATTTCTTTAACTTGTGCTTTGATATAACATTATTATGAATGTAGGTTACAGATCAATTAAAAATGACCTTCTGTGGTGCAGTTGAACCTACACACAATCGTAATTTGTCACAGGGATCAACATCATTTAAAATTAGACGTTCAGAGCAAACTCGTCTTCATGATGCTGTCAAAGCTATAGCACTGTGTCATAATGTCACACCTGTTATTGAAAATAATGTACAAGGAAATATGTTAGTTTTCACTTATTTATTTTAATAGTTATTATTACATTTCTTTTTTATATGTTTAATGTATGGTTTTAGTACTGATAGTCCTGTGGAACTCAGATCTGAAGCAGATCAACATTATATTAAAGAAGGTCTTCTTTCTCGTTCACAGTGCACTTATCAAGCTTCTAGTCCTGACGAAGTATGAATTTCTATATTTGTAGTCATTTTAGAAAGTAATAATTCAAAAAATTTTAAATATATTTATTCTAGATTGCATTAGTAAAATGGACTGAAGATGTGGGTTTAGCTGTTATTAAGAGAGACTTGACATCACTTAAATTGCGTACATCTACTGGAGATATTCTCAACTATACCATATTGCAAATGTTTCCATTTACATCCGAAACTAAACGCATGGGAATTATTGTCAAAGATTCAGCTACAGGAGATATAACATTTTATTTAAAAGGAGCTGATGTAGTTATGTCATCAATTGTCCAATACACTGATTGGTTGGAAGAAGAATGTGGAAATATGGCTCGAGAGGGTTTACGTACGTTAGTAGTAGCTCGAAAAAATTTAAGTGAAGATCAATACTTGGAATTTGAAGTATGTTTATTTATTTTAATAATCTAAGAACTGAAGCTAATAATTTAATATTTTCAGTCTCGTTTGAATTCTGCAAGATTAGCTGTAACAGGTCGTGCTCAAAGAGTAGCAACTGTTGTAGACACTCTTGAACGAGAAATGGAATTATTATGTGTGACGGGGGTTGAAGATAAACTTCAAGTAAATGTTCGTAGAACTTTAGAACTGTTAGGCAATGCTGGAATTAAGGTAAGTTAGACTTTTGTAAATCAAATATTATTATATTATTAAATACATTTGTTTATTATTAGATATGGATGCTGACAGGAGACAAACAAGAAACAGCTACATGTATTGCAAAAAGTTCTCGTCTTGTTTCACGAACTCAAGAATTATTTATATTTAATCCCGTTCATACAAGAATTGAAGCCCATCAGCAATTAAATGCTTTTAGAAAGAAACAAGATTGTGCTCTAGTAATTACTGGGGATTCACTAGAAGTATGTCCAATAATATTTTACACTAGTTTTTTTTTTATAAATATTCAAAAAATAATTACTGAACATGTTTGTGTGGAGGCCCATAAGTTCACTGTTTGTAATACATTATATGTTTAGTTTTTTGAAAGCTATTGTTTGTATAAATATCATTTTGAAAAATGTATATATGTTTTTCAATAAAGTGATTATACAAATTAACATAATTTAACCTTACATAACTAATCTATCAATATCAATATATATATAATATACAGTTTATATGTCTATTTTATTTTATTTTTTAATATTTACACACATAATACAGTAATAGTATCCATTTATTTTCTTGTCTTATAACTCCATAAATGTTATTTTTTTTAAAGATATGTTTGCAATACTATCAAACTGAATTATTAGATGTGGCATGCCGTAGTCCAGCTGTAATATGTTGTCGATGTTCGCCAACTCAAAAAGCACAAATTGTCACTTTAATAAAAGCACATACTGGAAAAAGAACTGCTGCTGTTGGTGATGGAGGAAATGATGTTTCAATGATTCAAGCAGCTGATACTGGTATAAAATAATGTACTATGTAAGGTTGTAACATGTATTGGATTTTCTTAAAATTACTGGTTTTTAAGCAAGAATCTGTCTTAAGAAAGAATTTTAGAACAATTAAAAGTCCCAAGAAAAATTTCATTTCATTGATACTGATTTAAAAATAGTAGAAAACATATTTTATTTGTTACATGATAAATTAGAACACCTTTCTTTTATCATAGTTTATCTTATTAAATCGGCCAACAATCAACATATACAATAATATAACATCAGGGCTTATAATTTTCATAATTTATATTTTGTTTCTGAATCTTCAACTGGTTAAGTGATAATTTATTAGTTAATAACATAATTATTTCACTACATAACAATTGCATGATAAAAGAAGATTTTAATGATTTTAATTTAAAGATTTATTTGGGCTTCGGTAAATTCTATCTAGTCACGCAATTTAAAAAGTGATCATAAATTGTAATTAAATATTAACAAATTTAAAATTTTTAATTATTTTTTAATTTATTAATTTGTTTTTAAGGTATTGGTATTGCTGGTGTAGAAGGCCGACAAGCATCTTTAGCTGCCGACTTTTCAGTGCCTCAATTTTCACACCTTGCTAGACTTCTCATGGTGCATGGTCGATATAGTTATAAACGATCAGCCTCACTTAGTCAATTTGTCATTCATAGAGGTCTTATCATATCCACCATGCAAGCAATATTTTCAGCTGTATTTTACTTTTCATCAGTAACACTATATCAAGGGTTTCTAATGATTGGGTAAGATTGAAATTATAAAAAAATTAAGAAAATCTATGAATTATGTGGTTCAATATTTTTTACAGGTATGCTACACTGTACACCATGTTCCCTGTATTTTCCTTGGTACTTGATAAAGATGTATTATCTAAAATTGCATTAACTTATCCAGAACTATACAAAGAACTGAGTAAAGGACGATCATTATCATATAAAACATTTTTCATTTGGGTTTTAATAAGCATTTATCAAGGTAAATTATATGCAAACTATGATATAATTTAAAATTCACATTTCATTATTGTAATACTTTCTTAGGTGGTGTTATAATGTATGGTGCATTGTTTCTATTTGAAGATGAATTCATTCATATTGTGGCAATTAGCTTCACTGCTTTAATTCTTACAGAACTAATCATGGTTGCATTGACAGTACGAACTTGGCATTATTTAATGTTATTAGCTGAATTATTTAGTTTGGCAGTTTATATTTTGTCATTAATCATACTCAAGGATTATTTTGGTTAGTATATATTTTATTAAAAAAAAAAGTTTATAGTGTTATTATTCACCCTACTATTTTATTAATTTGTTTAGATTCTCATTTCATACAAACTGAATCATTCCTGTGGAAAGTAACTGTGATTACACTTATTAGCTGTCTACCATTATACATTCTAAAATTTTTGAGGAAAAAATTTTCTCCACCTAGCTATTCCAAACTATCATAAATTACAGTCAAACTGGAGTTATAGTTGAGAGAAATCAAACAAAACTATAACAAATATATTTATATGGATTTATAGTTTTTATCATTTCAGCTTAAGTATAATTCTTCCATTTGCATAATTTCTTTTAAAAAGAAATGTTAAGCAGTTATCCTTTTAAAATACATTTTCATTTTGTCATAACATTATATTAAGGAACACTATTGAAACTGAATAGATAAAGTACAACACTTGAAAATATTATATTTTATTAAATTAGATATATTTTTTTATTGTAACGCTATTATTTTACCATCCAATAACTTTTAATTATGATACAGTCTAGTCGCAACAACTCTAAATTCTAAAATTACACTTTGGATAATTTATCTAGGTAATTAATGTATTTTTTCTTTCCTTCCATATTCAAATTATAGCAACTCAACTGTGTTACTTTTGTGTTTTAACTCATATATATTTATAAATTTTTCTTATCGTTTTTTTTATTTTTGAGTTATTTTTATCAAATATTAATATTAAACTATGTCCGTGATTTATAAGCAAAACAAAAGAAGGGCTTTATTCATCTTGCCATCTTTAAAATTATTATAATAATTGATTATGAAATTAACCCTGCAAAAATGTTAATTAATTTGAAAGTCATACATTTTACATATAAATTTATTTGAATTTAATTATTTTGAATTATAAATTTGGTGCAGGGTTTGTGTACTGCAGTAAAAATAATTGATCTGAAGTAAGGCTTAGATCAGTTTTAATGTATGTCATAACTACGTTATTCCATGAAAAAAATTTATATTGTGACAAAATCTTAATATATGTTTAATAATTTGTATATCATCATAATTTTAGTGCTGCACTAAATCATTATGATACAAATCTTTTCGGGGTAAATCTTTTTAAAAGTCTTCATGCACAGAATGCAACTTTCATTGATTTTTATACTGTATTATTCAGCCTTTATGTTAAATTTATAAACATAGTTCACCTCACTGCTCAACATTGTTTTGAAAATAAATATTCCCATTTTCAATTTTAAAGAGGTATTTCTACTTAGTACAAATATTCTTCTTACTTCATTATGATTCATATTTGTAAAGATTATTGATCAGATGTTTAAAATGTTTGTCGATGTGTATCATATATTCATATTCTTTTAACATTTCCAGATGAAATTTCTCTATATTAAATATATTCTAATTATTATTGAATAATGAATTAACATATATGTATATATTTATATATATACATATATATTTTGCTGTTATTATTGAATAGTTGAGTTTAATGAAAGTTCCTGAACTGACAATATCGAATTTGCATCATAGCAACTAGTTATGATCTATTTACCTTTCAGCAGTTTTTGGAATTATTTTTTTGATTTTCATGCTTGTGGCTTGTCCAAATGTTTTGTACTATTTTATTTATTTTTAAGGAAACTGTAAAATGTCATTTATGAATATTTATTTAATATTTTTTTATTTCTTTTTGGAGTATGCTATATATTGGAGGCGCACAATTAAAAATTTAATGATACATTTATTTATAAAATATAAGTTCACATTGGTTTTTCTTTAAAATGTAATAATAAGTCACAAGTTATGGATTTACGGCTAAATATTTGAACATCATTATTTATAATATTTAATTTAAAAGTGAAATGTATTTTTGTTTTATTCCCTCTTGCCTATACATCTCCCCTCAATTGTTAGTGCTTCTGCTGGTTGTGTTCTATGAATTAGAATTTTTTTTTGTCAGTTATCATTATTTGTTTAGTTATAGTTCACTGTCATGTTGCTTGGAAATAAAAACCATTTTGTTACCCACCATTTTATTACAAAATAGCCTATTATATTTGTATTCATGTGATATATATAAAAGTATGTTTTGACTTAATTATTTATTAAGTAATATTTAAATTTACAAGATATGATTGTTATGTTTAAGAAGATATTAGAAGATTAAATATTTATTAAATACCTAAACATATGTATATGATGTATTATCTATAAGTTATGAATTATGATAATCAATATTTTTATGTTTCATAGTATTTAAATTACATTGGAATTAAAACCAGAAAACAACCTTGGTTTATTAATGATGTACTGATTTTTTTTTAGTATGATTGATTCTTCAATCGCTGCAGGATTAAAAAACCTTATATCCACCCCAAATGATGAGGAATTGGAATTTTGTATATTTTTCTCCAATTTAAAAGAATTCTAATGATTCTATTATGTTTGATTATTTTATGACCATTTTGTATCTATTGATTGAATTAGTATTAAATTATCAATTTACAAGTAGGTACTATTGATCAGTCAATGTATAGATAGATTCATTAAATTTTTTTCTCGTTTGTCCACAGTGGAAAATAAGAGTTTATTATGGTTATTTTCTGATACAGAACACAAAACAATTTTTTTAAACTATTCAAACATTTACCTGAACAGACGTACAGTCAGTAACATCTTTACCCTATGGGTTCCCAGGGCCCCCGGCCAGATGGGAGCCCCGAATAATAGAAATTACAACTTAAAATTGTAAGCTGTAACATTATCGTCAGACTAAAATAATTCTAAATTTTAGATAAAAAACTTAGGTAAATGGCAATGTTAATACGTTATTTAAATAATGATAATTGAGGAATGATATTACACTAAGTAGGTAAACGATAAGTTTTATCAAAGTAAGTTGTAACAGTAATATACCATTTCTAATTCTGTAAACTATACATAATTTTAAAAAACTAATAAAGTCATCATATTAAATAAACTTTTTATATTTTTATTCAACTTTTTTTTAGGGACCTAGTAAAAGGGCCCCTTAAGCTCCTGGTGCCCATGGGCCCCTGCATAGCCAAAGACGGCTCTGCGTACAGTATACTAGCAAAAACCTATTTAGTGTCTACATGAGGGGAATAAAAAAACTTTTAGAAGATCCAAGACCGAAGTCTATACCTAGCAGTAATAATTAACATTATTAACGTATTATTGCCATTGAAAATAGGTTCATGTAATTAGTGTGCACTGTGCAATCAACCAAAGTTAACAAAATTATTTTTGCTCTAATTCTGTTCTTATCCAGACGATCCAGTGGACATTTTTACTCAGTTTATTATTTTCAATGATTCTTTAAATCACATTTTTTTTTTTTATATAGCTTTAAGTAATAATACTAATACAGATCAACAATTACACAAAATTACATTTATAATGCGATAAAAACATTATCATTGTCATACGTGTTCTATATACTCATATGTGTTCTATTTTGGGTACCTATATTATTTGGTTAACACAAACATTATTTTATTAAGACAATATTATCATCTAAAATCTAAATACAGTATTGAGTATATACTGTTGTCGTTGGTGACGTAAAACATTGATAATTACTTAATTGTCATAACAGCAGTTTAAGTATATGTCACATGGTCACTCCAATTGCGCATGGATTGTATATTATTATGGTCATCATATTATTAAAATTGCCAAAAGTGAGATAAAATAATTCTTATATCTAAGAATAGTTTTTCTTGATCATTATGACATTATGTATAATTTATCACGGTCAAATTTAAATGAATAGATACGTCGAGGTAAGTTGTAAGTGATCAATTGCGTACTTGCCCATTAATCATTGATATAAACCTATGAATAATTTTTGTCACGTGGTACGTAATTGGATTAAAATAATATTATCTATTGACTCAAATGCGAAATTTGTGGTAAAGTTTTTATTTAATGTTCGATGAGCGGCATGCGTTTAACATTTTTCGTCCGAAACGAGTCACCGGACGACGGGCAACTAACTTATATCAGTTATATTACAGAATAAATGAAATTTCATTTATTCTGTGGTTATATCTACAATGTATATATACACAAAACGATATAATCGCAGAGCGGCCCCACACTATACAATAATCTAAAATTTCGCTGATTAATATTAATAATCGGAGTATCAGATCGAACATAATGTTTTTTTTTCAATATTGCAATTTGCAGCGATTCAAACAGTTTTCTCCGCATTAGCAAAGATTTGAACCCCCCCCCCCTTCCACTCATTAATACTGAATACCATTTTCACCCACCATAATGTCATTGTTAACGAGTATCGTCGGTAAATCAATAATATTGATTAAATATTTGTTAGTTGAAACATTTTGGTTCGTATTTTTCGATGCGTTTTCCGTGTATGCAAAATCTATAAGCACATACTGCAGCCACAGGTTAGATAAAATATTAGTTTTATATAACCTGTGCTGCAGCTTTTTCCCTGTAAATATTGGCGGAAGAGAACTATATTTAGCAAACATCGTGCTACCGCGGAAATACAGCTCGATAGCGTAGTGCAGTAAAAAATAATTAACAGGAATATTAGCGTGTATGTTTATGTGCACGATGTTAAAAATGCAACGCGCGCTATATATACTCGCAATTTGTGTACGTGAACTCATTGGAGCAATCAGGTTTGGGGGTGCTTACCCCCAAATTATTTTCGTGTTTACTTTGATAAATATGGTTTTCCAGTTCGATGTTTTAATATTCTTGCAAAATCCATTACATAATTTATTATGATACCTATATGTATAGAACAGTTTTCCAACTTGTCAATTTTATACATTGAAAAATATTTAACTAATAAAATTGATAAAAAGTTATTTCTGTTTTTGCAGCTTAATGTGGTAGAAGAATTTTATTATACCTATTAATATAGTTTTAAAAATGTTATAAAGAGTTTTTTTTTTCAGTCAACTAAAAAATTTTAAACTGTCCATGTAAATAAAAGGTATAATTCCACATGACATTTTTCTCTGTATATCAACAGCTATGTTCTTAAGCCCAAAATAATTACCATAATTAGTGCTGGTAGAGTAAATGTTTTTATTATTATAATCCAGCTGAATTACCTAGCTTCACCTGTCCATAATTATGAACGTACAATTGTAGCAATAGTGAAGAATTATATATAAAAGTTTGCGATTACTACCGATGAATTATTTGATTTTACGATTTAATTTTCTTGCATCCATGATTAAAACTATGGTATTTTTCGTGGGGGGTTAGCAAGAAATTGCGCTCCTGCATGTACTCACCCTTATTCGGTAATTTTCCTCTCTCACTATTTTCTTATACACTCGTTTTCATGATTCCTCTCTCTGATATCTCACTATTTGTCTATTGCCTTCACGAGTCTCATCTATTCTCTCAACCTATTTTATCACAAAAGTTAGAACATTAAAAGTTCAACCTATGTTATTAATAAACTTGGTTCTATTACTATATATCGACCATATTGAGAATCATACTCTGATTCACCTGACCTCTTTCACTCAGAATCTTTTTTTTTTCAAGATCATTGATTTGAGGTTTCAAATTTAATACTATTACTGTAAATACTCCACTGATTTCGCACCTATTGGTAAATCGTATAGAACTTATTTTGGCGCATGAATTAATAATTTTAAGTCCTAAACTTCTGCATATTCCTTCGTCATTAAAATAATATGCGGTTCATGTATAATGTATCAATTATTAAATGTTTAATCGAATCCAAAGATTTTATTTATTAATTCTTGCAACTCTTTGTACTTATTCTATGTATGTTTACAATTTTTTTGAACCTAGGACATTGGAGTTATTATTCAATTGATAGTTTATAATGAATAATACAATTAAATCGACGTGGAATATTATCAATGTTCCTACTTAAAGCGTATAATTTATTATGACGTATCTAAATACTGGGTAAAAATAATCAAAATGTTTCTGTAATTATGCAATAGATACTTTAACTTTTGAAACGTAGGTTGTAGGTATAGATAATTTTTGTACCTCAAATTGTAATTTATTCTGTTTTTGTATTCATTATTTAAAAAAAATTATAGACTGTATGTATAATACAATATAGCGTAATATATTTATTATAGAGTATTGTACTTACTATTTGTACCTATTAAAATGACGAGGGCCAGATCTAGGGAGGGGGAAGTCGAAGATTTATTCCCATGCGTATAATTTTCGTGGACGTATTATAAAGGTTATACATTTTAAAACTTTTGATTTTTAAGATAAAAATCGTTTAAATTATTTTTTGGTCAAGTATATTGCAAACGGCTTAATAAATGGTCGGTACTCACACTTTCCCTGTACATTCTTGTACATTTTTCATTTTGCCTGGGTGTTAAAAAGTTAAGATCCGGCCCCGATAATGACTATAATCAATATTAGCATAATATACATACGTAGTATTCTATATAGTACCTATATATTATCTATATTATAGAAAATAACTAATCGGCCCATATTATATAATCAAAAGAGTGATTTAAATAGATTTTTGAGTTGTGAATTATGAATGTATAATACGTGTGTACTCGAATAATCACTTATGATAAACAAATTCAATATTGCTTATGGCATCGTAGTATATGTAATTTACTGTACCTAGTGAAAATACGAATTATAGGTGCCCCAGCGTGGTGGCGAATATATGATTGTTACCTAATTGATATTTACTTGTGTGTACATCCTGTCAATTGTTACTGTAAATGCCCAGGAAAGTAATACATGTTACCGAACCAACTGCCAAGTCTCTATAGTGTCTATTTATTGAATGCGGCACATCATCGTTATAAGATGTCAACTTAATGCGCAGTAACTATGCACTATTGTTCCGCGTGGGATATAGATATACATTTTCCCATCCATACTTATATCATAACCCTGCTGTCGGAGAATTACGCGAATAATTTTCTCTTTGTATACCAGTTTCACGAATGTGTCAATATGTGTTTATCAGCGACGTGTTGAACCAATTTTTGGTGAGGAAAATAATGCACAGAAGGTCCTACCCCTTCCCATTCAAATGGTGGTTTTATATGATCTACCAAGCCATTAAATAAGATATTTCAAAAAAATTTTAATATTTGTACAGATATTCGTATGTACTTAATTAGTTAACTTGAATCTTAATTTGATAAGATAACCCAGGACCCACTGATCAATCAAAACATTTTGTTGGAAAAATTGCTCCAAAATAATACTATCGCCACGCCTGCACTGTACACACATTATAATTTCTCGTTATTTCTGTTTTATTGATTCATCATTCGCCTAAAAATGTCAAGCTTTATTGATAAAATAATGTTTGACCTACAATGCTCTTATTTTTGTGTGCTGTAGGTTTAATAATCGTGTATAATCCCAGTGGTCAGAATCTGATAAAAAACGATCACCTCACGTGACCAAGTGACGTAAATGCGTGTATGTATATACGGCCTAACATTTTTAATAATCACTGAAAATTCTAATAGTTTCTTATATGTATAGGTATATCGTATAAGGTACTAATATATATTTCAGGATTTTTTGAATTGTGTGTTATAGATTATGATTTATGGCTATATAGTGTATACCTATAATTAAGTTTTTATTTGCTAGTTATTATTATTTTTTTTTTTTTTAGAACAAATTTGACTTTATTTAAATATTACAATCTATACATATGTACAATAAGTAATAGTTTTTGGAGGGTAATAAAGTTGGGAGTGAATATATAATGGCATTGTAGGAAGTCTCACATTAGAGGCACCTAGTGACTTGATATTTACATTAAAATTTTACATTTATATTAGTTATTATTATGAAAAAAAATATATAATGAGGTCGAAAAGTTGAATTTAACATTTTCCAATTAAAAATTGATTAAAACCTCATTACCCCACTGTACAATTGCATCCGGCCCTTCAAAATGTTGACTCTATTCACAAGTTCATTCGCAAAAAAGAAATTAATTGTTGGACAATATGTCAATCGTATTTATCATTATATCTATTGTCTGTTGATCATCATTTTTAACAGTAATTTAGTAGTGTCAAGGACGCAGGAGAGAGGTTAAAAATGTTGTCTACGTGTCTACCTGACTAGGTGCGTCATATCAGGGAGGGCGGAAAATGGAGAAATTATTATTTACCTTTTAAAATTTGTTGATAAAAATTTAAATAATGCAATAATTTTTAATAATATTTTGTTCACTGATCATAAATTATTAAAATATGTACAATTATTTAGCTTAAAATTTAAATTTTCAGTAAGTCAGTTACATGTTTTGTAGATAAAATTATACTTTGTGTAAATACTACGCGTAGATAATAGAATTATTAGTAGCCGTTATATTAAAATAATAATAATTCATAATAAAATATACATATTCGTATGTTACTCGTGAAATCAATATACATAGTACAAAGTTCAAACACTACATTTTTATAAAAAAAATTTAATAATTTAAATTATTGTAATTACTGAATACCACGAGAACAGGTTTTGTATTTGTTTTTTAGTTAAGTATATAACTACTCGAAGATATACATAACTCACAACTATATTTGTCTGTGTAAAGTACGGATCTCAGTAAAATATGTCTATAATCCATTTATTATGTAGGTACACAGTGATGATTTCCAAGTATTGCCTTTATTTATTGGTATGTTGATTTGTTCTCCATCGTAAATGATTTTTGCAGATCGTGATTAATGGTGAATGGTGTACATACAAGAGGTAGTTTTTCAACCACCTAGAATTTTTCTTACCATATGTTCAATAATTATTATAGAATGGTTAAAATTTAAACATTGTTAGTATAAAACATATTTTTGATATAGAATTACTATAATAATAATACTATAGTATTTAATCAATGATAAGACATGGGTATTAGGTACTATTGTGTATAGGTAATGATAACCCCCTCCCCCCTCATTTAAAATATGAACATTTTTGTGTAAGCCATTGATAAAGAAGTTTAATTTTAAATTGATTCACCTTAACATTGAAAACATAAGAAAAAGTTTGTGATTGCTAGTAATCAATTTTCTATATAGTATGGAAACGCAAATCGACATATGGTATTCATATATAGTTAAATGTTTGTATCGAAAATTGATTTAAGTTATTTTGTTATGTTCTAAAAATAATTGTATTGGATAAATATTTCGAAGTTCAAACAACAGTATAGACTATAGATATTTGAAAACTTGTATTCATTAAAACGTTTGTGTTTGTAAAATGTAATCTTGATTGGTATTAGATTTATTAAAAGTTTAAAATAATTGTTTCTTTTTTTTAAATGAATGACGTAGTTTAGGTATTTGTACAATAATAAATCTACCTATTTGACTTATACATAATATATTGCATATATACAATATACATAATATTAAGTAATGTCTTAAGACATTTTTAATTTATCAAGACTTTCCTCAATTGTGAATAATATTTCCATACAAAGTTTAAATCTTAATTTATTTTAATTGAAACCGTTGAGGCTTTAGCAAAACAAAACGATAAATTACATTTATCAGATATAGAAATTAATTATTTATATTTGTTTATAAGTTAATTATACAATGCGTAATAATAATAACGTACAGACGTCATTGATAGGGGACAACTCCAGAAAAATAACTATTAATTAAATAAATGTTATCGCATTAAAAATTATTACTTAATTGAACATTTGAACTACTCTATTTTAGATTTGGAGCATACATATATATATATATATATATATATATATATATATAGTGTAAGTAATTTATTAAGGTTTAAAATAGTTTATGTTTAATTATATTAATCAATATGAATTTATGAGGCATTTGGAAATGTATGTAATAATAAATATTTTCCGTTAAAATTCCAAATGAGTCGACTAATTTTATTTTATTATTTAATTTGCCGTATCAGTTATTGTATCAAATCAGTGTTTAGTAAAACTTCACTAAAAAGTTCGTGCAGTTCCTGCAATATGTTTTAATTAAATCTTGAATTGGATCCAAAATAGGTTTTTTTAAGAGCATTTTCTCAATAATCAATAATTGTTTTAAGCAAAAGAAAAATTTGGAAAATTATTAAATATTTCAGCAAAAAAACTGTAGTGTTATTACGTTTACATACTTATTTCGACGTAAGAAAGATTTAAACTTTAAAGAAGACCAACTGTAATAAAATAAAAATATCAATTTCGATATAAATGTTGGTTTGAAATAAATATAGTACGTAGTGACGATTTTTTATTTTTTCTTAACAAAATATTTTTAAAACACTTTTAATTTCAAAGATACGAATACTGAATAGTGAATATGATTGAATAAGATGAATGCTAACCCACTATCCATAAAGCGCATAATGTCATAACGCATATACTATTTAACATCTTCTTAGACACTATTGTTTTTTGTAAATTATAATTCATATAAATATAATACTTAATAATCAATAATTATTATTATTATTACAATCGTCGCATAATCATTCACATAATCGAATTATCGAATATAATATATTACTTTTAAGTTTTAAGGGTTTGATCGATTTTGTTTGGGACGCTAATCATCAGTAAAGACTGGTAAAATTGTCTAATAAAGTAAATAATTCGATTAACACTATAGTCTATAGACGAAATTAGTAATTAGTAATTATCATTAGTTTTAAGTTTATTACTTATTAATTATTATTTATTAGTTATTACTTACTACTTATTACCAATACGTTTTGTTTTTCAAGGTGAAGTACCGATATGGCGATATGTATGAAATTTTTAATAATTCGTACACATAGGCTTGTATAGACAAAACGTAGAGACTCCTGTCTCCTAGGTCGTATGAGACTCCATGGTTGGGTGAGTCACAGGGATGGGTGAATTATACTGCTATATTGGCCTTTTAAATTTTAAACCAATGTACCATAGCTTTCAAAAACACAATTCTTAGTGAAAGAGGTCGGGAGGATCAGATTAGAATGTTTATATTTATAAAAAAGCAAAAAAGTGACTTTTTAAATAGAAATCCTTACACAAAATATATAGTCTCGATTGCCATTATATCAACATTTTAGACTTAAATGCTTATTAGCAAAAATTGTGACTACCGATTTTTGAGATTTTTTTACTTGAATAAGGAAAATGTAAGAGGAATATTTTATTAAATTGTCAACATTTTTTTATTGATATTTTACGAAAAAAAACTATGAAAACTCTCAAATTTTAAATAGCTATAAATAGCACAAAAAAAATCCAAAAATATTTGAAATTTACACCATCTCTAGAGATTATCTAAATTCTAAACCTATAATAGTTAGGTAAATATTTCAAGTCCTTACAATCAAAAATTGTTGAAAACAATGAAACTTTGTCGAAAATCGGCATTCCTTAAATGTTGCCGTTTTTTTACGTATTTCCACAATTATTGGAAAAACTGTTGAGCAATTCAAAAAATGACATCTTTAATGCACCAACTATACAATATTTAGGATCGAAAATCTACCTTTCAGTTGTTAATATGATAACGTTTCTAAGAGAAAAGATAATGAGGTACACAAAAAAATAAAAACATACATCATGATAAAACTAACACATTCCTCATTTCACTCATATTCTAAAAGCTACATGTAGATTGTAGATATGTATTAATAATATGTATTTTCCAATAATATAATATCTAAAAATTAAGACACAGTATTTTGGTCATTGGTTTCTTCCATTCTATTTTTCTTTTAATTTTACCTAACATTTCAACCAGGTTGTTTGTACGATGTCCTCTATTTTTTTTTACTTTTGTGCGGGATAGTTTGTTTTTACCAATTTTAAACCGTATTGGTTAATTTTAGTAATATATCGCACTTATGTAAGTAAGAAAATTGTATGTTTATATTATAAATAGATTTAGATAGCTATTCTAGCTAGGAATGCCTTAATAAAATAAAAAAAAAAAAAAAAACCGTATTGAAACTGAAAGATTTAAGTCGCCATAATCAACCACCTTAATTTTGGGCAAAAATATGTTGGTATAGTAATATTAAAAAAAAAATGTATATCTATTAATCATAAAACAATTTATAACTGCAGTTATAACACACCTATATTCGAACTTTGGATCCGGCAGAAATTACAACACATTAAATTTAGACACCAATTTATAAAACTATAAATGCTTATCTCGGTTTTTTGAAGTTACGTGCGCAAAATACATTGAAAATGTTGAAGACGCTGTTTTAAAAATTAAATATACTGCATTTTATTTATTGAGTACATAATACTATACTAGTCCGAATTGTATTCTGCTTATATATATGTATGTATAATTAGTGTATACATAATATGTGTAACTGCCTTTAACGGAAAATATTATATCTCTATATACAGAGTGACTTTTTAACCAAGCTCATCCCTTTTTATGGCCTTTAAAATGCTTAAATTTGGATTTTTTTTTTAATATCCAAGTTACCGAAAAACTTATGTTTTCTATTACCTTTTTTTTCCATGCTAACTTAAGGGTGTTTTTTGATGAGCGATACGATATCGGAATAAATATACTGAGATCGATACTTGTAAACATATCATTGTGCAAAACTTAAAACCAATAAGTAATAACTAATAACTAATTAAATAATTAACTAATGAAAATCATTCTACTGTCACATGTCATAGATAAAAAAAACATGAGATCCGTTGATGCACAAGCTAAAATTATTTTTAATTATTGTTTAAAAATTACAGTTTTAGTTTTTACGTATTAATAAATATCTTAAATTATCGGTCCATTCTGCATATTAATATATTATCTTGGAACAATTTTTTATGATTGACGTTATATATATAACGTGTTATTTCTATTATTTTAATCATTTCTGGCGTCATTAAAAATGAAAAAAAATATGATACCATAATATTTCTGTTTGTTTCTATTAATAAAACATTTTTAAAAACCAAAAATTTGCATTTTTAAACTGGCAAAATGTCATAAAATGTTAACTGTTAAGCTTGCTGATGTACATCTTATATACTAAAATATACATATACATGCACTAATTCACGTATGATATTATTATTTTATAAAACTTGAAAAATAAATTAACAATTATTTTACAATATAAATACCTAAAACACAAAATTACAATTGTATGTACGAGTACATAATATATAGTTATGTACTAGAACTAGATGTAAAATATTTTATATTATACATATACATTTAAATGTGCAAATTTTATTTAATAAACTGAGGTAGGTATGTATAATTTTAGTTTACAATTTGAAATTTAAAATGTATGAAATTATATTAATTATATAAAAATGTTTTACTACTGACTAGTATAATCGTATACTTACATGGAATTTTTTTTTAGCATATCATATTATTATTACTGTATTTATAGCTAATAAATTTGAGATCGTTTATTGATAGACTAATAACTATTTTGATAACATTTCATATAACTCTTAAATTCAAATTATTAAATTTATAAAACACGCAATCCAATATTAACAACTATTGTAATAGTAGATAATACTTCTATATCTATATCTCGTATACCTCCTATATGTATACATATCACTCGCCTATTATCTCGAAATCGAAAGTTAGCAAATTTTAGTATTAAAGATTAATAAATTTCATAGAAATGATATAATTATCATGTATATTATATAATATTAACTAGAATTTTTTTTTCTTAGCACTTATTAATTAATTTTAAAAACGTCCTATAACCTTGTACAAAGCTATTAACATTAGAAACAGACAACAGTAAAATGTGCTGAGTTCGAACCTGTTTCACGAATGCGAGAAGTGCTTTCAAATATATTAATTCTATTATATTATAATTATAAATTAACTATATTATGTCTGAGGCGATATATAACCTAACGTGTTCCCAACACCCATTCTTGTTGACACTAATATTATTGTATCTGATAACATATTAACATGTTCCTATTTCGTTTTATCTTACTTTTTACTAATACAATATAAGTTTATCTGTTGTTCAGTCAAGTCCTACTTTAAGTCTTAACTTTATTGATTGTTTCACTATTTTATACTATATAGACATATAGGTAAGATATTTAGTGTATGTTCGAATTACGTCTGGATGAAGAGTTTTTGTTTTCGAGACTAAGAGCTTATTAGTTGGCATTGTTTGCAATAAATAACAATACTTATACTAGACTACTAGAGTATCGACGGACTAGATTCTTATCTTCAAGCCGTTTATAAAACAAAATGGAACAAAGCTCTATTTTAGTCGAATATGAATATTGAATAAATATTAAAAGATCCATACTGTAGGTGGTATGTCTGAATTACAGAATCTATATAGAAACCGCAGTGCACCCACGCTTTCGCCCACTCCATGTGAGTTGGTATGTGACCCATACAATCAGAAAGTTACAACTATAAGTGTAATTTTGCATAATATCACAATATGTAAAGTATTTTGAATCCCAGGTATTAGGCAATATATGCGTTTACATTTTGAAAAATATTGTTACTGTTACGTGTGATCTATATCGACAGGGTTTTGTTGTTATGAACGATCTACCGTTTTATCGTTTCTTGTTAACATGCTTATTATTATTATTTTAATATTACAAAAATTGATTTTTGTTGATATGTTTATTATTGTTTTGATAATTATATAAACATCAAATTAATTTAATGTAAATTTAATTTAAAACTAATTTTGTTGAAAAAAACTATCCTGTAAATCTAATAAATCTATTAGAAAAATATAGGCTTACAGACTGAACTTTATTAACTATACAGACAACAGTCAAAATATCAGAATTTAATGAACCAAAAAGATATTTAGGGTGAAATTTATTAAGATAATATAGAAAACTTCTAGCTATACTATAATGTTTGTGATATACTATTACAATTAGAAATAAAGAAAATCTCATTGAATAAGGATATTAAAATAAAGGTACTTACATTTAGAAAAAAAAGGATAAGACTCCTAGGTCGGGTGAGACTTCACGGTAATGTGAGTTTCAGGGATAGGTGAATTATACTGCTATATTGGTCTTTTAAAATTGTAAACATTTAATCATTGCTTTTAAAAATACTATTCTGATTTCTGAGTGAAAGAAGTCAGAGGATCAGTTTATAATGTTTATATATATAAAAAGCAAAAAGATAACTTTTTAAACAGGAATCCCTACATAAAAGATGATTGTCATTTTATCGAAATTTCAAATACCTATAAATAGCATAAAAATTGTTGAAAAGTATATAAATTTAAATAATCTCTAGAAAATGTTTATATAAGTGTTCCAAGTAAAAATTTCAAGTCCTTCCGATTATTATATTTTGAGTTACGGTGAAATAACTAACACCGCTTAATCGATATCGCTGAAACACACGATTTCATCAAAATATAATTTTCTAACGCTTGTAAAATGTGCTTACCCTTCTCCGTTAAACTTGTTTTTGGTTAGCTGGAATGGACAACTTCTCTAATCCATTTTACTACATTTTAAAGTCGTAAGTATTGCTTTATTTTTTTTGTAATTCGTGATTATTGAATATATGTAGCTTGAAACTTTTAGTGCAGGTATACTAAGTTATAAGTAATTAAACAAATAATATCAGTATATTCGTTGTAAGACCAATAAGTTGTTTAAAATCTTATACTCATTCTTATAACCTTATTTACATTGTATTTAATATTTTAAAACCTAAACCATCAACATTTTGAATGGTGACATAACTTTCGTGTGTTTATCATATCCTTACATTATATATTTTTCAGTAAGAGGTTTTTATGTTCCCATTTCCTGACGACACCGTTGAACATTTTTTCGAATAGAGTTGTTCTGAATACTTTACCCCGAACGTTCCCATGCATTGACAAATTATGAGTATATAGTTTTAAAATTTAATCTCTGAATTCGGTACGAAGCCAGGTTATTCAGTTATAGTATAATTTAATGGCACCTCAAATTATAGAACTATTTTAAGTCGTTAAACCGTTCATCAATTGGCAATTGATCTACGACGTGTATCACGCATCACGTGCGTGCCTGTGTTCGCGTCTCGCATATGCGTAACCATAATACCATGGGTTGGTAGTATGCCAACAAGTGTCAATCGAGAGCGCGTGCATGACGACGACCGAGTGACCACGGATCGAAAAAAAACGCGCCAACTGCCAAGACCGTCCGTCGCCGTTGTGCGAAACAATACGCGGGCGGCGCAGAATCTCGTAATTCCCGAAAATCCTACTAAAAATGTACGATAATCGAAAACCGATATTGTCACTGTCATACTTATAAGTGATATTGCGGTTAATATGTACCTATTATAGATCCATGTGGTTGATGTAGTTGACATAAAACATGCGCTTTGTATAAACTTACTGTATAAATTAATAATGAAACCATCTCGATTCTGGGGGAATAAAAAACTTAAAATAAATAATGTTACGCTATAATAATAAATAATAAACATATAGAGAGCATTAAGCTGTGGAGGGTTTAGCGTACTCATTATGTAGACTTGCAATGTTACAATTTATATGCTTACATAATTACGGTTAGTGTTTATGTACTTATATCTTTCATAGTTTCATACATTCTTAAAATATTGAATTGGTTGCGTTGGTAAATATATCTGAGAAAAACACTTGAGGAGAAATGTGTGTACGTTTAACATGGTAGTATGGTACACGTGCAAGTGTGATTCGTTCTAATTTTGGAATGTTAAAATCAATAATGAATGTTTATATTATCAGTGTGATTGCATCTTTATTATATAATATTAAAACAATATATCAATACTATAGCATAGATGTGTTCTAATTGAAAATTACATCGTTCTGTACTTTCTGTTATTATTAATGTTAGTGAATGGTAATTGGTATCGTGTTAAATGTTGTAAACTGAAATGTCTAATAAAAAGTTGTTTTCTTTACATGTACCATAAGCTTGAGAATTTAAACATAATTTGATTGTCTTTATTAATATATTATAGGCATGGGGTGTATATGTAGGTTCTAGCTACTAGTTACATTACTAACATCACAATCAAGTACCAACTCCTAACAATAAATTCCTGCAAGACACTATACACAGCTGATATTCTGGATTTATTACGAGTCATTGTTCAGATTGTTCAATGTTATAAGGAATAAAAAACCAAAGAAATTTTCAAAATTATTAGGAACACATCAGTGGCGTAGCTATAAATTTCTTTTTGGGTAGGCCCACGTAATCCTTCCACTGTTGGACGCAGTGGCGTATCTAGGATTTTTTTCTAGGGGGTGATATGACCAAAATTATTTAGCACATTAGGGCCAGGCTGCGAGGGGAAAAATATCTAGGAATCTATATGTTATCTTACCTTTCGGTTAAGTATACTATAAAGGCCATGTCACCATGATGTTACTTAAAACTAACCTAACCTAAAACATGTTACCAACATTTATAATATTATACATTTATTTTCATAAAAATATCACAAAATAATATTCATTCGTCTTGGTTTTTGAGCCATTTCATCCAACACTTCGTCTACATTAATGTCAATATCGCGATGAATGCTTAACATTGCTAAACTATTTAGCCTCTTCTAAATTGAAAAATAAAACATTACAAAATGCATAGGTTAATATATTATTTCAGTATTACTTCAGATATTGTGTTGCGTAGATATGATTTAATCCTTTTTAAACTTGAAAATGACCGTTCCGGACATGCTGTAGAAACTGGCAAGGTACACAAAATTTTAAATAAAAAATGAATATTAGGATATACATCTTCATTGCATTTTAGCAAAGCATCAAATGCTGATTTCAGTGTTATATTTTGGCTTGCAAGTTTGTTCCTAAACATTTTTAATTCTATCAATGCCACTAATGTATCAATAACAGGAGAATAAAACTCAATAAGTTGATTGAATTGGTCAATATCTTCAGAAGTAAGTTTTGAACTACCAAAGATACATTCAAATCCTAAAAAAATGTATATGTACGGAATGAAAATAGTTATTTTGTAATAGTTTTCTATAGGTAAACCTTCTACTTTAGGATTTGCTCTGTTTTTTTTGTATTCCTACAATTATTTTGGTCTTTAACTCAGTGCCAACCGAGTCTGCTGTTTGCTAAAAAAAATTTATATTATACTTATTCTATTTTAGTTAATATGATAAACGCTACAGTACTTTAACTTCTTTAAAAATAAGGTTGAATTCTTCTTGCGATACTATACTATTATATTATATCAATATATATATAGCGTTTCCGCGTACCAACATAATGTTAAAACCAAGGTAACCTGTATTATGAAAACGTTTACCGCCATATCGGTCTGGCCGGCGGTCCGTGCGCGGGGTAAAATAAATCCTAAAAAAAGGCTCTGGGGGGTGATATATCACCCATATCACCCCCCGTAAATACGCCACTGGTTGGACGGAAGTGGGGACTAATCCCAATTTTGGTATTGACCTTCTATAATTTCAAAGTTACCAATGATTATTTTTACTAATCATTTATAACTTAAAGCAAGGTTTGCAATTTTTATTTATCAGAATAAAAGATAATTTTTTTATAATTATTAATTACTATACTATAGCAACTTACAACATATACGTATTGTGATTGTCTATTTATAACATACTTTCAGTCAAAATTCTATCTTCTTTTCTTTATGAAAACAAACTCATGAACAACAGCCAATGGATTATCAATAAATTGCTCACTTATTTCCCTTTCTATGGAAATTAACGTCAAATCGTTTAGCCTAGGAATTTTTATAGTTGACCTGAGGTATGTTTTCATTCTTCTCATCGTTGAAACACTTCTTTTTCTTTTTAGAGAAAATCTGGGTAGTCCCGGGATACCAGGCCTACCTACTGGCTACGCTCCTGGAACACATAATATCATTAAAGCGTGCATTTCTGTCAGAGAAAACCTGGATTTTCGGGCCCACGTTTTAAGTTATTGACAACCACGTGGACATCAAGTGTTTCCTCAACAGTCAACACTCAACGCGCTGCACAAGTGCACATAAGTTATAACTGTGTCAACAGCGTAGATAAGAATTAAGAACATATTATTTACACACATTACGTTTGGCCGTTCAGTGTTCAGGTGAAAACGTTGAAAAAACCGCGAAACGTCAAAGTCGCGGTTTTCGGCCCGGCGGCACGCGGGCCAGTCGGAAAAAAATCGCGCGGCAACGTGGGGCAAAGGGATAGCGGCAACGGTGCCCCCGCGCACAAAGAAAGAGCCGCGATAACGTTTTGTCGGCTTGCCGTCTACGGATGGTCGCGGGAAGGGAAACACATATTATATTATTCTCCGCACGGTCAGCAGGCGCGCGAGCACGACGATCTCGTACCGCGCGCACCGCCGCCGAAGCCGAAACGCGTGCGACACGACCGTTGCCGAACGTAGCCGACTGCGACACTCCGATTACCGTACGCAATACTGTACCACTTACTATTATTATTATTATTATTATTATAATACACGCCGGACCCGGCCCCCTCTATACTGCCGTCCAGTATCAACAGCTGATCGACGCCGTGCGCGCGTTGATTAATTCTGTTCTTATTATTTATTTATTATTATTACCGTATATTGTTATTATTATTATTATTTTTTTTTATCGCCTTTTTGTTTTTTTTTTTTATTTGTCCGCCGATCCGCTGCCCGTCGCCGCGATTATTAGCACGTTGTCTTCCCTGTGCCCGCCGCCGATCCATTGTCCCTGCCATCCGAACTTTCGCGTTATCTCGTAACACATGTGCCGTCGCGCAACAAGACGACGTTTCGTACGTGCCCGCACGGTGGTCAGTGAATGACCGTTCGTCTGCAGCAATTATCATATTGTTCAGGCGGTTTTGTACCGCGTGCCGACGCCGCCGATCTTACACAGTATTATCGATAATTGCTTTTTCGATACAGTTTTTTTTTTTTTAACAATTCAATCGTGTCTGGTCCGTATCTTCCATTTCCCTCCCTACTCCTCCGTGTCTTGTAGTCGATATACCCGAAGCCGACCGACGTGCGCAACAGCAGTGCATTCGCGCGCGTTACCAGGTGAAATATGATCAGTGAAAATGTGGTGTTTAGTGAGCCAACCGAACGCTGTCGTCATAGAAGTCAGACTCGACCATAAGGCAAAGGGTCTAGAATGTCTAGAAAAGGTAAACAAAACTAATTTTGTTTTTATTCTAATGAAATTGTTCGCTTGGACGATAATGTATCATCGTCATTGTTATGAGAAACCCGATCCATTGGGTCCATCTTTCGATGACAGCTATTAAAATATTCATTATTTTATACTCTTTATCGTCCGGAAAACTCTTTAGAGTTAAGAATCTCATTATTATTTTCACAATGATACCTAATAATACATTTTTAGTGTTGATTGAATTATTATATTTTAATTTACTCTAATAGGATCCTTTTTTATTTTTCTGGGACCTTAATCTATGTTAAAATGTTTTTTTAACAATATGATAACCTAACCACCTGATTTATAGTAAATTTATGAAATTTATTATGTATCAATTGTAAAAGCTTAGTTGGTAATTAACCACTTTAATTTTTATTTTGATATTTAGGTACAAAACAAATATTATCACTTGGTTAAAAACAGATGTTACCCAACAGCTTATATTGATTTACTGAGAACAACTATAGCTCTCTAAATGAAGTTCCTATGTATATTGGTTTTTATTTTTATCCAGTATAATACATTTTGAATGTATTTATAATTAGATCCATATATATATATATATATATATATATATATATATATATATATATATAGGGATCTAATTCTTTTTTAATATTTGAAGGTAAACTTGAGGATAAGTTATAAAAATAGGTTTATTTAGGTATATAAATACTAATAATTATAATCAATGATATTAAATATCTATAATTAAGGATAGATATAATATAAAAAATGTTATAGTGTAATGTATAGTTATTTTTTATTTTTTTATTTTACAATTTGAAATACACAATCTGTACAACGTAGCACAATAAGTATATATGATATTATAATAGTAACATGAATATTTTGAATTAAGAAATCACCCATTAGTGACACTTGGCTGGGAATTAACGCTGTCTAGAGTCTAGAACTTATATAGTAGTATATATATTATATACTTGTATAATTATTTAATTTTTTTTAATCAAGTATTTAGGTAAGTAGGAATAATGTTTACTGGTTGGGTCAACTTGGCTCATGCTTCACCATTTTTACTATCCTTATCTAGATTCTAAGTAAAAAAATGAATTGGTTTTCTAATAAGGTTTTTTTTATTTTCCTGTCAATATTTTCTAGTATATCTGTATCAAAAATTATACTTTACAGTGTCCCTCCGTGATTTACACAGAGCAATATCTCCCGTTTTAATAGAGATAATCAAATTCGGTTTTTTTTATGAGCATCACTCCGGGGAAAGGCAATTTTGCTGAAAATATTTCAGTAAATATAAGTGTATTATTAAAGAATTAATTTTCAGTTTTCATTCACTTCTTGGTTTTTTATAATTTATCTTGTTTACATAAAAATAATGTACTATTTACACAATTTTAAGTAATAATATCATAATAGGCAAACCTTATCGTAAATATGACAAAGTAATAATAATTTACAATATTTCTTCGTAAACTAAAAAAATTATTAAATATCATGAATCCAATGAAAACTGAAAGTTGAACTGTCAACATTTTCAGGAAAAAAAGTCCTGTAAAATGGCTATCTTCAAATTTCTCATAAATTATAAAATAAATAGTTAATTTTTTAACTTCTTTTATAATATACTTAACTAACTACCGTCAACAAAAATTCCTTAGGTCAGCGATGCTTATAAAAAAAAAACAGATTTCTGAGTATTTCTATTAACACAGGAGATATCATCCTGTGTATCTCCTGGCGTGACACAGTAAATAGAACATTTTTTGATAACAAAGAACTTGCAATCAGAGTCAGTATCTTACCTTTTTTTTTTTAAATTTACCTCATAGTGTCTTGACCAAGAATCAAACCTGCCTCTGTATCTAAATTAAACAAGTCTAAAAAAAATTTCTGAACACGTCTCTGGTTTTTATTTATTAAGGAAATATGTGTTAATTAGTCTTTATTATCAAAATTAACAGCTTTCAATAACTTTTAATACAATTTTCATTAAAACTGTCTTAGCATATGTGTGGTGCTCTAAATAATTAATAATATTTTTTATAGATCAAATTAAATTAAGACCCAATTATGTTAAATTAGAGCAAAGTAAGATCAGTTATTTTTTGGTTTATTTTGATATCTAGTTAAAAATAATAACCTGCATGAATTTTGGTCATTCAGTCTGAATTTAATTTCTTCTCCTTCCTTACAATTATATCACTTTTTACTTCTTTGTTGACATGAGCTTTATATTTTTTATATAAAATGCTACCTATAATATTTATTGTAATATATTGGTCTGGAACTAAATTATCTTCAAAACAAAATTTAATTATATTGAATCAATATTTCTCACATTTAGTTTAATTTTATTAGATATATGTATATATGATAGAGCAATAATGATTTATTTATATAGGTATTATCTGAGGTATCCAATGACAATTTTCTACAGTCAATCATTATGGTTGTTCAAGTTTTAACACTATTATATTAAGTAATGGTTAATATTTAAAAATATCTTAATTGTACAAAGAATGCACATAATTCTTAAGATTTCAATTTTATTTGTTTCACTGGATCAAAAATAATTACTCAAACTAAAATTAAGTATAATAATGTTTATTATTAATAGGTTTGTGAATGTTTGGGAATCAACAAGGAATGTGATTACTTTGGATTACAGTATAAAACTGTCAAAGGGCAAGATGTATGGTTAAATCTAAGAAATTTGATAGAGCATCAAGTGGCTGGAGTTCATCCATATCGTTTTGCACTAAGAGTCAAATTTTGGGTACCGCCGCATTTATTATTACAAGAGTCTACCCGGTAAGATTTAAAATTTATCATCATATTTATTATTTATAGCTTTATATGATTATACTTTTTTGTATTGTTTACTTAAAATTATTAGACTAGATAATAAATCAAAAATATTAATATTACTTCATAAGTGATGCAAATGTATCATTGACATTCTTATGACGTTATGATAATGAATTGTACTAATTTTTAAAATTGTAATAGCTGTTTACAAACCATTTAATTAATTTGTCTTGATATTTAAAACTTTACCTGTTATATATTTGTATTAACGGTTACATTTTTATTATTGTGATGATATTTATATTTATGATTTGATACGAGTTGTAACATTGTAAGTCATTATTTTTTAACTATGATGGAGTTAAATTAAAATGAGTGATAACCATAATTTAAGTTTAAAATCATAAATCATAATCACAATTATAACTTTTTTCGCATAAGGAATATCGAAAAAATTAAAACGACACTGCACATTCAGGGTTCTCTTCTTTTTATAGTGAAAATTTGGTTTTATAATTACGAATGTAACCCGAGTGGTTCTATCCCGTGTGAATCAGTTTTTACATACAATTTACTATCTGTGTGGTGTCCTCTTAAACTACACATTACTGATTAACTATTTTTATTATTTCCTATTTAAAAAATGAATTCTTTATTTGAATTAACCAAATATTATCATAATTAATGCATAATGGAATTAACTAATTTACTAACTCAGATGTTATCACTAAAGTAAATGATAAATTCAGGAAAACACAATTAAGTAGATATATAAAAGAAATCATAGGTTTATTTTTACAAACATTTAATCTATATACAAGGAAATAAGATAAACCAACTAGGTGCTTTACATGAAAAATGTATTTATTGTTAAGCATCTATTAAGATGAATTCAAATAACTTATTTTATTTCTTCTGTTATATTAGCTCAAAAATAAATAGTTATAAATTATTTCAATGTCTATTTGCCACAGGTATTCATTTTTTGATATATATTTACCAACTTAATCAGTAAATTAAAATTACAAATAGGTATATGGTACATTAATCAGTTTTAAATTGAGAATTTATTTTTTATGTACACTAATTACATAATACAATTATGTGTCTTAAAATTACCAAATTTAAAAATACTTAAAAAAGTCATGAAGTTTATTAACTTTAATTTAAATTTTGCATCTGGGTATCATAATATCTAGAAAGTAATTTGAATCATATTGACAGTTAAAGTTACAATTTTAAATTAATTTAGGTGAAATTAAATTTAAATTCTCTGTTATTTGTTTATACTTCAAATTATGGTATACACAAATGACAAAAAACAATTTAAATGTTTGATTTTTATTAATACAATTATTATTATTGTATGTCATTGGTTTAATATACTGTTGCAAAAACAAACACGTTTGATTATGTGTTGCAAAGTCTTAAGTATAGTTAATAGTTAATTCCTTGTAAAAACTCTGACTATTTACATTATCTAAGATTCCTAGAATTTGATTTAAATAATGTGTTATGTATAATAATTTTCTCTCAGACAAAAGGATAAAGGTCAAATTCATTGACGAAAATAGTGTAGATAACCCAAACAAAAAGGATTGTATTTTCAGACAGATTTCAGTTTGCTATCTATCTAAGACAAATATGATTATGTGTACACTGTATATAATTGGAAAACATTTTATTTATGTATATGATGTGCATATTATGTAAGTTATATATAATTTTTAACTTGATATATTACTTGTCTCATTAAAAAGAAAAGTTAAAATATTTTTGATGTGCATGTATTAAGTAGACCTAGTTGACCTCTGAGATAACAATAAAATTGGACAAAAATTACCCACATACTGTAGTTTAACTAATAACTTTATTAAGTGTAAACTGAAAAAGAGTTAAATAAAATGTATGTATACAGTAGGCCCGTAGAGTGTGGACTATATTATAAACCTTTTCCAATCCCATGAGATTTTATCAGACAAATAAATTATTCAAACATACTTTGAAGAAACTATATTGTTTAAAACTTTATTATTTGTACAATATATTATACGTATGATATACAGTACACTCTTTAAAATCATAATTGATTTATTATTAGTCAACTGGATCAAAGTATCATTCAATGTTATGGAAATCAATTAACACATACATTTATTATTTGATTTTTTTTATACAAGTATTGTTTCAAAAAATACAAATTTCAACTAGGATGTAGTGTCATATTCATGAGTCATGAACAAGTCACACATGAATTTTAATTATAATCAAAGACCAAAATTCTATTATTTTGTCATTTCATAAATAACATAGTGTGCATAAGCATAATAGATTATTAAATTTAACTAGAAAAATAATTTAAGCATATATATTTATTTCCAAGACAGTTTGTTATTATGAATGATAATGAAATGTATCAGTTTGGAAATTATACACACAAAGACACAATATATTATTTATTACATTATAATATGTTAACATCAAATCCAATGAACAGTGGCAAGTAAAAAAATAAAACAATGACAAAGAGAAAGTATCTTCGAAAATATCTTCACCAATATAAGATAGGCATAGTAAATACTAAATAGTAGTTTTACCATGTGATATTTTTTAAATTCAGGGCCATAAAAATAAAATTTATTTGATTAAATTTAATAAAGATTTATTTTTGTAGCACTCATATTTTTTTATAATTCTTTAATGATTGTTTCCAAATTTCGTAATTTGGGTTCAATGCTACTAGAATCTACTATCTAGTGACTAGATGATTTTCTTGCACATTGTGATTGACCTTGTAATACCTACTCATTGATTTTTAAAATTATAATCACTATTTTTCTCTGGTTTATATTTCCACGTTAGATAGCGAGTTTAATACAAGATTAACTTTATTAAACTTTATTCCCTGGATATTGATATTAATATTTCAGTTATATCCATAGATATATACTAATACTAGATAGCCGTCTTCGAATTCACCACTACAAAATTAGCTGAAACACGACGCCATATGCAAAGATGACACTCGGTAAACAAACGTTATCAATATTAGACTATTATCAATATAATACATTTATTTTTATTATATTATTATTATATAAAAATAAGAATTCTCCGTCTTATAATTAAATAATAAGTTTTATATCAATCAAATATAAGGTTCAAGCCTAAATAATAATTTAATTTACCAGCGATATTTAAAATATTTTATTTGAACAATATTTCATATTGTCGGTGTCCAATAGGTGATAATTTAGTCCATGTATTTGATAACGTTTGTTTATCGAGTGTCTTCTTTGCATATGGCGACGTGTTTCACTGATAGCGAGAAGACGGCTATATAGTATTAGTATATATCTATGGTTATATCAGTTCCACATATCGCATAACATATAATCATTTTTACTCAGATTAGCTGCTATTTTTTTTTTATAGACCTCGCACTTGGGGTCTTATATTATAACACAGGTAGATAAGTGATCTATTAAAGTAATAAATAATAATTAATATCTTTCTTATCAAAAACAATTATTGTTTATAGAACTGAACTTTGATTTCATTATACATATAGTATTGAGTATTACTTAAATTACCCAGGAAAATACTGGGTTATATGCTTTTATGATTGTACTATTAGCGTAATCAGGTGTTTTATGGCCCTTAAAATACGTATTTAGATTTTATTTTCAGTAAGTTTTATTGGGCCTTCATTATTAAAGTGTGGTCGTATTTCATGAAATTAGTTATATGAAACTAATTTCATATTTGCGTACACCGGTGAAACAAAAAAAATGTTTAGTTTCGACAATGTCGTCTGATGATGAGGATGTTTTAATGTTATATTGGTGGCTTCGTAACAAAAAAAGGAAACGTAGGTATTGGATTCATCCACTTTTAGAAGATAAACAGCATAGTAGCTATGTAGTTGCAAAGGAATTAACCGCCGATGAGAATAAATTTCAAATTTTCTACAGAATGTCTCAAGTTGCTTTTCATCGGATTTATATTTTTATTATGTCGTATATAAGCACTATTGAATTAATATGATAAATACTATTTACTATTGTTACTACCTATGCTGTATATATAACGTGACCATACGTCCCGCTTTGGGCGGGACAGTCCCGCTTTCGAGCTAAGTGTCCCGCTGTCCCCAAAGAACCTAAAAATGTCCCGCTTTAAGAAAAGTCGACTTGTGGTAAGTATTTATTGATCACAAATCACAATCATACATTTTTTATACATTTATACTGTATAGACGTATAGTATAACTACGTAATATATATATATATATATATATATATGTATGTATTACGTAAAACACTTTTTTATATAAATAGTTTATGTTTTTTTCCAATAAAAAAATTGTTATTTTTCGCAAAATGATATGGTTTCCTTATTAAAATGTACAGGTGCCCCGCTTTGAAGAAAAAAAATATGGTCACGTTATGTATATACTACAATATATATATAAATATAATACAAAATATGATAAATATAACATAAATAACATGAACATATACTTACAAAATGTATAATATAATATATTATATTATTATTGTTATTATTTATTTATAATCTATACGAAACTTTATTATTGAAACCAAAATTACAAGTTTCATGAAACCGTAGTTTCGCAACTATGAGAAATTTTTGTTTCATGAAACTCAGTGTGCGTATCTATTTGATTTTCAATTGAATGGTTTCATGAAACTAAAGTTTCACATATCATGAAATTAGTTTCTTAAAACTAGTTTCTTCAGTGTGCAGCCCGCCTTAATCGTAAAGTAATAAAAGTCGAAAAGAAATTTCGTCGACTATCTTTATGTTTTAACAATTTAACATTGTCTCTTGGGGTGTGGAATAAGACATGAAACATTTTGTACCTTGCTGGCTAGTAATTGCTTAGCAAAGCTAGCTTTGTCATTAAAATTAAATACATTTCGATCTTAACAGGCAATACCGCCTTTAACATTTTCTCCCTCGTATTGCGCTATTTTCCTTCTATAATATATTATGCGTGTATTCAAATTATCTACACTTAATTATTAAAAACTTGCCACTTATGGACGTTCCGTGGACTATGTATGTATCGTTGTGGCCTATGCGATATATGTATAAAATAATACATTTCTCCGATTTTTAACCTCATGGCTCTATAGTCTATACTCTATAAGTCTATACTGTTAACTGTACTTTCATAATAACTGTGCAATTCATTAAATCGAGATTCGGGATGTTTCTTTTACTGTTTATTGATAGAATTTAATGAATAGATAATTTTTTTTACAATAAAAATAAGTATTATGGTGTCTAATCAGTAGTAATATTATTTTGTTATAATTTGCCTAAGTCTTAGTAATTACGTAATAATATACCCACACGTGCCAATATTCGAATATTTGGCACTCGTGTTACGTTTTTCGGCGCCGTTCCTTCGCTCTGTAGTTCGAAAATATTCCACTACATGTCTATAAAATCCACATTAGTAGGTTTTTTAAAACATTATTGTGGCACATATAACATAATATGTGTGGACTACGAAATGAAAAATATAAATTAACTTTGAGATTGCTAAATATTTCCGTGTGTTCTTAGAATAAAAACACTTGTTACAATATGTAAATAAAAAAACACAATCATGAACATTTTGTATTTACTATATGAAGAATTTAGTTTTTCATAAACCGCTGCATTGGTGCCTGATGGTAGTGTGATATTCACTTAAAAAAATGCTTTGTGAAAAATTATTGGTATAAAATTGATTGCTATCAGATTTAAGAAGTAGGTATAGTTCATTTTTTATAACTTATAACTTATAACTTATAAGTCATTACAAATTACAATGATAGTTAAGTTTAAAGTACATGTGTATCCGTATAGCGTATACCGGTATGCGTAGATTGATGGATATAATTAATATACTATTTATTGTTTTAAATAGGATTTTCGTAAAGACAAGTTGAATAACCTCTAAACTAAAATAAAAATATGAACTATTATGTCGATACTGCACTGTGCACTCCAATTCTGCATACATATTTACACAATACAAATATCTGTGTATTTACTTAGTGTCATAAAATCCCATTATATTCATATATCTAAAGTGTTTGCTGTTGTTTTTTAATTCTTAATCTTCTGACGTTTATGTAAATTATTATTTGTTAGGCGCGTCTTTTGGGTGTTTATCTATTATTCTCATAACCAATTATAACATAATATCTTGAGTAGCTTATTTATTTCTCTAGCTCTAGAAACAACCAATTTGCTTATCTCGTACATTATATTTGACTTTCGGATTACTATCAATTCACGTACTCGCCGTGTGAGTCCTAAAGATTTTTTTCTTTCAACACTACCAATACTACGTACCAATTTTTAATTTCGGCATAATGTATACGTACATCGTGTTAACATCATATTACACCCGGCACCAAGCAAAATAAAAGCCCTAGAGACAGAGCCGTAACTAGGGTGAGGCGAGCGAGGCGTTTGCCTTGGGCGCCTGATGCTGGGGGGGGGCGCAAAAACATTAAATGATTAACTTATGAAAAAATATTATTGTCAAAATAATATTTTTCATTACTACACACTAATCCGTAAACATAATGTTTATTTTTTCCACGAAATTACAACGACGTCGATCGCTGATAAGAATAGTATACCATTATTAGTATTTATTGTTAGTTAGTTATACGAGTATAGGTATTTTGTTAATAATAGTATATTATATTATATTATCTTTATTTTCTGTTTAATCGACGAATTATTACAAATGATTCACGATTATAAGCTTAAAGAATTGTATCCAAATATTGAAATTGCTGTAAGGATTTTTCTCTCAATGCCCGTTACAACAGCTTCATGTGAAAGGAGTTTCAGCAAACTTAAATTGATAAAAACATACTTAAGATTGACAATGGCTCAGGAGAGGTTATCAAGCATGGCCATACTTTCAATAGAAACAGAAATTGCTAGTAAATTGGATTACGAAGAAGTTATTGACAAATTTGCCGACACAAAAGCAAGGAAAATATCGTTATAAATATTTTATTTTTATTATTATTAATTATTATTTTGAAATAGCTTATAAATTTGTAAAATTCGAATTGATTTGTTTCCTATAATATAAGGTTGAGAATTATAAACTTGTGGCTAAAAATATTATTTCTTGTTTAGCTTAAAACCTAATTAAAAATTTACTGTTTTTCCTAATCTTATTATTTTATTGAAAAATATTAAAAACTGCGAGTGTATCACCCCCCCCCCCCCCCTCCATGGGGGCGCATTGCTAAAGTTCTGCCTCAGGATAAAAAATGGCTCGGTACGGCTCTGCCTAGAGAACCATTATTTGCGGTCATATAACTAAAATCCTCTCATGCCCCCGGTGCCATCGTCCGGTTTCTTTATTGTCATTAATGAACTGCTGAGTACCATACCTCCATACTTCCTACTCGGCACGTAACTAATTCGTCCGCTACGCCAACATACAATCACTAGCTACTAATTAGTAATTATTGACAGCGTGGTGTCATGCGAAAATTTTAAAACCTTTGTTATACGTATAAATATTTTGCTTTTTAAAGTTTGATGAATAATGGTATTGAAAAAAACACTTTTTTTCTCAAATTTTATTGTAAATTAATTTATATTTAGAAATTTTTATTTATACTCAATATTTAATTACCCGCTTAGATCACCTACTGTAGAAATTCATTTCTGAGATAATTTTATGATTCCAACTCCAACACTTAGGAGGACTAAAATAATTGTTATTCATATAAAATTTATTTATTTTACATTTTCGCCTGCTGAAATGAGAACGATTTAATTTATGTTCAATATTATTATTTTAGCGATTGTATGCTCGTCAAAATAATTTGAATTTATTGCTCAATAACTTGAAATTTCTCTGAATGACATCCGTTGTATTTTATTATTTTACAATAGAAAAAATACATTATTTAAAGTTAGTTGTAGTTATTATCATCATCCATCTTGTTTAATGTTTTTAATTTATATTCTGTTAAATGTATGCACCTAAAATCCTAAAAATGAAAGAAAATGGTCATGTTACTACAACTCTTGGCAAAATTATTGTTCATGTTACAGCGTACGTGATACACTCCACGGAATCATAATATGTACATTGAATGTGATAAAATGATTACACATTTTACCTCGGTGTAAACTATCGGAACCTTCAGCTTGACAACACTCATTCAATATGCTTGTTTTTTTTTATATATACTACACTTGTGAGAAAACATCAATTATTATTGTGAAATGTTTTTTCTTTATCTTTTCATTTTTACTACATCTCTCATAATCGTTTTATAAACCTACACTTTCGGATCATGTTAAACGAAACGAAATTAGTTGGATGTAAGCTAAAGAATATTAATAGATTATGAAATTATGTAAATTTATCATGACGATTTGTTGACAAAAAATAATCAACAAAGGTCTGAAAAGGGCACTTCAAAATTATTTCGCACGACGTTCAACTTATTTGTTGATCATAATGCCCGGAAATGCACAGAATATTTTTTGCAGTATCAATCTACATTCTACATTATAATTTCGTTGAACGACTACCTAATTAATTTCTTTCGTTGAATATTAGACTTCACATGTTATGATGCGAATCATGTTACAAATTTTCAACACACAATTTTAGTAAAATAAATCCATTTTTATTTATTAGCTATTTGTAATTCAACTTAAGTCCTATACAATATTATTTTGTATATCCATATAATATAATTTATGGATTATATTCTAACCATTTTCGTGGTAAAATTGATAACAAATCAATGCGATTTTTAATTGTTAAAAATCCTTTAAATGTTGTGTTTTTATTTAATGTCAAACGCTGTATTATTTAAAGATATTTCATTTATTTCGTTTTTATTATTGAATAATTTTTTTAAGACTGGTTTTATCCAACATAATTTTTCCATTTGTTCTACTTTTTAATTTCAAGAGTATAATTGTATAATTGTAATAAACTAATAAGTATGTTTCTATGAACCTTTAAATTATTCATGTTTTATCAATTATCGATTTGTACTGACGCACTGTTTCGAATTAAACTATGTTAATTACTATTTTATGAATTTCAATGTTTTTTGACTCATCACACTTTAAAAGAAACTATCTGCTCAATATTGAAATTAAAAATAAACAAAACATTTTATGATAAGATACTTGATAAATTTATTTATTGTTTTGTATTTCTTTTTCTGCAACATAATTCTAGTTATTACCTATTTATTGTCAAATATAGTGCTGCATTTAAATTAAGTTTAATTTTTATTGGCAACATTTCAATGTTTAAATTATCAAATGAAATCAAAAATAAAATATATTTACAGACGTTGGCATTATGATCTATTCTTATAAACACGTGCCATTTATTCATGATTTTTTCCCCAAACCATTTTAAAATGTTTATTAAAAACCGGCCTTTTGTTTTGTTTTTTGTTTCATAAAAATATAAAGAAAAATTTCCGTTATATTAATCGTTCAATCACCTTCTCAATACGTTTTTAATTTTTTAAATTAGGATAAAGGTCCACATTACTTTTTACATTGTACTCGTTTGATTAAAATTGATGATTTGTTAGTATCTGTATGTACGGGTTTCAAACAAATAAAAATTGTTTCATGGTCATACTCGGCTAAGGTCAAATCATGTATATATTCGTGGAAAAAATACAATTGCACTATAAATGCATGCCTGTGAAGCTGGTTTGGTTCAACATTTTTGTCAATTTAAATTGGCCTAATTTAAACTACCAATTATTTACAAACCAATGGTACATTAGTATTATTCGTGTGTTATTATTTACGTGTTCCGTTTATTTCTGCCATTATTTTATTGGTACACATTTAATTGTTTTGTTTTTGATTTATGATCGTATGTATACATTTATCAATTAAAGTTACTATTAAATTTTAAATAATGTACAGGTTAATATCATTATTAATAATTGTTAATGAGTGATGACTAAAAAATTCAATAAATAAATGTGTATTTGCGGTTTAATTAACATCTTGATGTTCTTTCATTGACATCTTAAGATTCATTTTTTAAGAAAATAATTCAACTATAAGCGTGATTAAAATTTCAAAGTATTAACAGCTATACATATGAGATTATCGAGATAAAAATGCTGGAAGAGCTGGTTCAGTATTACTCTTATGAGTTTATGACCTTCTCTGAAATATTTCAAGAATATAATTTATCTATTACATAATATGTCACTTTAAATTGTGAAATATTTACTTACTTCTTAAATGTAAATGATATTCATATAAGATGTGTAGTGGTGGATGTAAGATTTCTGAAGAATGCAGAATTATTCAAAATAACATTAAACAGGTTAAATTTTAATTCCCTTTGTGTGTCTGTTTCAACTGAGTGCATTAACTGTATGTTTCTTTTTGATAATAACTATTTACTGATTATTTTATTATTGAGGTTTTATATATTTTTAATGTCAATGATTTTATTCGCTATTCATACTAAGAATATTTTGGTTTTTAGTGTGAGAAAATTATATTATATTATGTGAACTTATTTAAAATACTATTGACAAATTAATATTATAAGTGTAAAAAATAGTATTACAGAACCAAATAATAATATTGGATATTATAACTTTAAATTTTAAATAAAAAAACTATGTAGGACAAAAGATTTTTAAAAAAAAAAATGTCCCATTTCTACGCATATTATTTCCAAATTAGATATCACTATATCAGACATAGCTATATAGACTTCATGTCTTCAGTGCCTTTAATAATCAATCTGTTGTATATACTTATAGAATATGCTATTAGTTTTGCTTTATGCTAGGATATTCAAATTCAGATTTTTTCAACAGTACCACTAAATAATTTTTATGTACAGGTATATAGCTAACTAATTTAGAAAACCTGTTTGGATTTTTAGTGTCCATGAATATATTATAACAATAAGTTATATATATAAATAGTTAAAAAGTGGAGTCATAAAACTATTGCTCAACTTTATACTATTCTAACCTAATCATTCTTTTTTATAATGGCTAGTTTGGAATAAAAAAACAAAACCTTTATTTTGTTTATCGTGAGACTTAATATGTATTTTCTAAAGATGTTTATCACCTGAGGTTTACCCTTGAACAGCATGATTTTTATTATTAATATATTAAAATCAAATTATATTTACTATTTGTTCCTTTAATTGGCCACCTACTTGTTATCAACACCATGTGTTGTGTTATCTTCTCATGTCTCTACTGTCAGCTTGCCTCCGCGCCGCTTTTATGATTTTTATCGAGTTTTTATATTTTGAATTTACAGCCTTTCTTCATTATTAATATCGTTATGAGGCCAGTGGAAATAAAAAAAAGTTGACCTCGACCGTTTGATGATTATTATCTTAAGAATTAACCCGCATGTTAATTAGAACGTTTCGGTCTATGTTATGATTACGAATTGTACGTATTACTTAGCTACATTGCTAAATCTTGTCTCGAAATTTCGGATATAACACTATAAGACCATAACTGTGATCATATCATAAGTCTTTGTACGTACTACAACTCAATGATTTAAATATTTACATATTATATCAATTTTAAATAAAAACGTAATAAGTATTTATATTTAATTATTGTATACTATATATGAATTTCAAATTGGTTATCATTTATTCTTACTGCCAACCAGGGCCAATAGGTGTTATTATTATTATTTAGTGGTATTATACCAATATTTAGTGTAGGTTTTATTTTATATTTTCATTCTCTAAACTTATTATACATATAAAATGCAACCTTGTGGTCTTAAATATATGTGTTCTAATAGTCAATGTAAATAACTGATCCTGTAATGTTTTTAAATGTACAAACATTTTAGTTAAAATTTAAGTTAATACATTTTTCCTATAAATTAATTTTTGTTGTTATTTTGTTACAGTCATCAGTTTTATTTGCATGCCAAGTTAGAGTTATGCGAAGGACGATTGAGACCAACAGATAACCAAACAATATGCAAAACTATTGCATTGCTGGCACAGGCTGAATTCGGCGATTGCAATGACTTGGTTGCTCTTATGCAGTTCTATGCTTATTGGTGTGAACATCTGGGTGTTTCTGTGAATGACGATAAATCTATTGATCAGATTGAAGCTTTTCAATCTGAAATGAAGGTATGTGTCATTACATTTTTACTGTTTTTAATAGTATATTTTTATTTTATATTTATTTATTATCTTTTAAGGAAATGAAACAAACAACTGCTGAATACTGGTTGATAAAAGAGGTTTCTGGCTTGCAAAATTTTGGTGAAGAGGTGTTTGAAGGTAGAACATCAAATGGTTCTTCAGTATTGATAGGAGTAGGTCCTCATGGTATTAGCTTGGAACACCCAGATCAACTGGATCATGAAAAACAAATGTAAGTATTTCAATTATGCTTATTAAATATTATATAAAATAACTTAATTTAGCACAACCAAACAAACATTTTAAACAAAATAATGAAAAACTAATTTTTATTAATGTTATGTCTACCAATGCTGTATTATTTTTTAGGATTCCTTATACGGCAATCCGTAGCGCTGCTAGCCATCGTCGTGTTTTTGAGATGTGGTACTTGGCAGGAGTTGAGCATTCCGAAACATTAATTGTTTTGAAATTAGAATCTAGTCTAGGTGCAAATACACTATACAGAGCATTAACAGAGAAACATGCATTTTATAGTTGTGAAACTGTAAGAGGCGCCGTTACTTCACAATATATAAGAGATCTCAAGGTAAATATTAGATTTTAACTTTGAAGTTGAATGAACTCTGTGAACTTTTTAAAAAAAAATTCTATATGTAAATACGGTTGTTGACATAACTTACATTTTAAACCTACATTTTAATTTGAACAATGATTAATTCATATGCATGTTTGAATATTCATGTACTCATCCATTTGCAATTTACCTATAATTTTTTACCGTTATGAATTTTTAAATTTTTGAATATTTTGTAGGGTACAATTATATCTATTTTTAATGAGGATTCACCACTTGGGAAGAAATATGTGTTTGACATACAGAGGACTTGTCGTGAAGTCCATGATAATGCGCGTCGTGCGCTTTATGAAAAGCAAAATAAAATCACTTCAACCAACTCTACTGTAGTTTTGAATCCACCTGAACCTGAGCCAACTACTTCACAGGATAGCTATAAACTTGCCAAACTCATTGATGCACTTACATGTCAAATTTGTATGGATGCTACTATTGATCATGTATTTTTCCCATGCGGTCATGTTATTGCATGTGGAACGTGTGTCAAACGTTGTGAAACTTGCCCACTGTGTCGAGGTACCATTGATGAATCTAGGCATGTTTTTATACCGACTTTAGCTGACTTACCAGGTTTTCATCATCAACAATGATGCAACTGAGTATTGTGCATCCCGGTCATGGCTCATGTATATACTGCCATCAAGATTAACCTCTGAGCGTCTACGTCTGTGATAATGTAATATATCAAAACTTCCTATACTTTCATACTTATTTATTTTTGTTTAATTTTAGTTTTTTTATAGTATTAATTTGTAAAATGAAATAAAACATAGTTTGTATCATTTTACATTTATTATTTTATTTACAAATAAAAATATTTCATGTAAGGTAATACATTTGTAAGTATATTTTCTATACACACTCATTATTATATTTAAGAATTTGTGTTACCATTGAACTATTTATTCGTACAAGTCTTAAAAAGACACAATTGTTTGTTAATATTTTCTGTTTAAGTACAATTACAATTATGATTAATACAAATTAACAATGTTAGATTGTTAAGTTAATTTTAAGTTTTATTTTGTAGTTTTTATTTGAAATATTATTTTTTTTTATTTATTTTATCATGATTATCATTGTGTTATAAATTATGAAATACAAATTATGCAAATTTTATAACTGTGTTTATACTACATTTTTTAATTATTCATTTTAAAATTATTTAAATTAAATTAACTTAAACATATTACCTGTTGTTGACAACTTATGCCACAGAATATTCGATGTCACGTAAACAGTTCAAGTAAACGATATAATATTAGGTACATAAATGCTTTTCATTTATCTAACTGTTTTACTGGTGGTTTTACAATATGGGTAAGTATAAATAAATCTAAGTAATTTAAATAATAAGCCAAATAAATTAAGTTATGTTGTTCATAGCATAATATGGTGGTATAACTAACCATGTAATTACTTAGTTAAATTAATAAAAATAATAACAATGTTGTATATACTTTAAGCAACTGTAAAGATGAATGATTCCATGGTATTTTTGAAAGTATAATCTTTATAATCTTAATAAGGATTCTATAAACAATTACAAAATTGAAGTATAAAGAATAAATAATAATAATAAATAAAGAAAAAATAAAAAAGTACTCGAAAAGCAACAATTATCATAATTATATGGATTTAGTGAAATTATACAACATGGAATGCAAATCGGTCATTAGACAACCACTCTCTCTTGTCATTAGTCCTTGGATGGGTGATCATCCAAGAATCTAGTGACTAGATTTTCGAATTACATGGAATTGTATCTTCCTGTAACTGTCCGGGGCGGACCGAGCCTAAGTGGACCCTCTGGGCCATAAAGATCAATCTTATGAAATACCACAGGGCAAGTATACTTGCCAATGCTCTGGCGAATGTTGGGAACTTACGTCTACTGAGACTGCAAAAATGTCAAATCCAACAAATTTAGATTTCTAGAACTATTGGCACAAGAAACCGTACCTACTCGGGCACCAGCTGCCTAGGCCAGTGTAAAGTGTTAATTTCGCACATTAATGTCCCGGCGGCAGTGGTAGGGTAACAATGGTTTCATAATCGTCGTAAAACTTTTTTACTGTAGAGTGTTATATTATTTCTTTTTCACTTTTTCAGTGATGGCCAACTAATGCAGTAGGTACATAATGCCTAATTATTTATGATGTCAATCCTGTATAATTTTCCCTACCAAATCATCCCTAGTGTATACTCGTATACCTAGTAACAACTAATTTTTTAGATCTACATAATTGTACTACCCAAAACAGTCATAACATCAAATGTCAACATTGACAGTACATAAATGAAATCTAAATTAGAATAACCATTAACCACGCTCAACGTCGTAGTATACTACGTTTGCACAAAAGAAAGGTAAGTCACACGAAAACATGTATGCAGGGCCGGATCTAGGGGGGCGGAAGTCGGGGATTTATCCCCGGGCGCAGTGGCGGCTTGAAGGGGGTATATTTGAATCACGTGATTCACAGAAATATTAATGGGTAGGTGGGTGTGTGTCCTATGGTTGAAAAAGGTAATTAGTAGAATTTTTAAAGATGGGTAATTAAATTATAAATATTGTAATGTTCAGCTGTATAATATTATGTACACTCGGCGTAATGCGTAAATTGCACGACTTAAAGGTAAAGTAGGCCAGTAGCATCAGCTATTGTTCTGTGGTAGCATACAACCTTAGCGAGGTATAGAATTGAATGTAGGTAAATATTAATACATTTATTAATTCGAAGAAATTATCGATGAAAGATTACGTGTGTTATAATTGTAGATTATTACTAAAATAGTTGTTGCTAGGATGTTTTCTGATATCAGATATGGGTAATAATTGTTTATAATAGGTAATATCATTGATTATAAATACTAGTATTTATAATCAATGGTAATATGTTGTATATTATATGGGTGGTTTTGACTAACTTTTTCATGAGAATAATGGTTGTAATAATGTATTCAATTCACTCAATATTCAATATGAATTCACTATTTGGAGAAAAGTGAAATTATTTTAGGGTGGGTGGTGTAAAAATATTAGATGTGAGTCAAGAAAAAAAAAGTTCAAGCCGCCACTGCCCGGGCGTATAATTTTCGTGGGCGTATTGTAAAGGTTTTAAATTTAATATGGACTTTGAAACAATCAAACAAAAGTCATAACTACAAAATAATATTTTAATAGAAATATGTACATATGTAATAATAGGTAGGTGTGTGAATAAAATAATATTATTTTTATTTTTAATTTTGACTAGTTATAACAATATTATTTTAAAATGGACAAATAGGTACGTGTTGCAGTGGAAATACCCGTCCGCGACTGTATGTCGGTGTTTACTGTGGACTGCGGTGCATTCCAGGAATTTCCTGAAAAGGGCATGTATTTTTAATTTTCCCCGGGTGTTAAAAAATAAAAAGTTAAGATCCGGCCCTGCATGTATGTAGGTACCAAGTTACGCAATATTAATTAGACATCAAAAAACAAAGCTCAGACAGATCAATTTTACCATTTCTAGTCAGTGACTGACCATTACCAACACGGAGTAAAGCATCAGAAAAAGTTTTATTTTCTTGGTCAGATGATAATATTTTCATATTAGTTTTCAGATTCAATTTAGTTATGTCTGGCCAAATGTAAGATCTCTTTAATGATGCGTTGACTTCATCAGCTCACGTTCCTCTTACTACAACTGGCAAGATTTGACGAAAATCTCCAGAAAATAAGACTATACAGCCACCCATTAATGTATTTTTATTACGTAAGTTCCGCAAGGTTCTATCCAATGACTCAACCGAGCTTTTGTGGGACAAAACACACAATCCCGCATCAATTGAGCAATATTGCTTTGTTTGGATATATTACTGACACTTGATGTGTCATCGTAGGACATTTTTAGCGGGATATTGAAAGTGGTATGCGCAGTTCGACCACCTTCTAAAAGCGTAGCTGCAATTCCAGATGAAGCCACAGCAAGAACGATTTTTCTGTCTGTTCTTATTTTGGCGAGCAATAAATTAATGTGTTATCTGTGTACTGAAATAACTCAGTTATTATGTTTCTACAAACAAAACTAAGATTACGCCATATCTATACTACTACTATATAAAATTGAACCCCCTTTTTTGTAAGATTACGCCATATAACCGATAAGTTGAGTGAAAAGTAATAGCTAAGTAAAAAGCGGAAAAACAATGCAAAAAATAAGTGTCTGATACCGTGGTTCGAACTCGAGACGCTGTCTTTGAAATCTTATAAAAGTGCCACTGCGCAAGAGAAATCAGTGCATGGGGTGATAATTTTATGTTATATAAGTATATCCGGATGTGTGGAACAAATAATTTTTTAATTTTTTAATTTTAATAATTAAGTTATATGAATAAATTTTATATTAAAACCTTCCCTGAATCTAGACCTATTGATTAGTGAAAACTGTACTAAAATCCGTTGGGTACTTTTTAAGTTATGCGCGTACATACAAAAAAGGGGGTTATATTTTATATAGTAGTATAGATTAAAACTACTTAAATATAATTATTTTAATTTAATTAAAATCTACTCGTAAAATAACAATTTCATAAGTTTAAATACAATTTACCAAAATGTTAAAAGCATGAAAGAAAATTCATTATTGCGCACACCAGTTACTAAAATTCTTAGCTTAAATAGATTATTATTGGTCAACTGTAGTACCCGAAGACAGGTACGTCGGTGTCGGAATAGATTAAACTATGCTGGGACCGGCGATGCCTCTATTGTTACCGGATGGGTGACCGTTTTGAAATATCAATTTTTTTTGCAATTTTTATCATTTTTTTTTTTCCGTTTTTGAATATGATTACAGATTCCTAAGTCGTGGTGGGGTCTATGGGCAACACAAATTTCAGATTTAAGCTTAATCCTTTATACAAAGTTAATAATTAAATATTTCATAAACCATATAGATCAGTACAAATGGAGTTGTAACTTGGTTATGCGGCGTCTCGAAAAACACATGACGAGTGTCGTGTGACGGACAAATTGATGAACGGTCGCCAACCCGCGGCCGAAGTATTGACCGGAGCACGCGGGATTTTGTTGTGAGATTTATAATCATTGTTCATAATAGTAATAAGAAACAAATCTCTTATTATGGTATGTATATGTATATTTTATTTGTTAGGTTGGCGCCGAGAAAGCCAACGGGCGTAAAACTCGAACTAATGGTACGAATTAAAGATAATAATTAGGATAATATGACAATAATAAAAATAAGAATAATGCACGCGACATGTGATAATTGGTGGTGTTCAAAATACACCGTACCAATGAACAATTTTTAATAGAAAATAATAAACAAATACCGGCCAGGGTTTCTAACATTTTTACTTCCATATGTGGGTGTTTTTCTGTCTTTTCCATTTGCGAGCGAGCGGCCACACCCGTGACACAGTGGTGGACTGCTCCATGGTCCCTGTGGCCTGTGGGGTGAGGGTACACGGAAAAAAATAAAGACTCAGGACAAACTGACACGCGGTCGTGGTCGAAAAGTCAAAGAGCGAATGAGCCAAGGGGCTCGTTAGCATAATAACGTATCATCATGCCGAAAATAACAGGAAAACAGAAAAATCATACCTATCCACTGATCGTTACACTTATATAAATGATTTATAATTTATATTGAATAGTAAATTTAAATCGGGATTGATAAGATTAATTTACAATTAAACAACCAGAGTCCTATATTCATGTCCGTTGATCGTTTCGTTTGATCGACCCTACACATAGAACGACTGGCCACGGATGGCGATCAATAAGTTTATATATTCATGATTCAGTTAATATTTATTTTGTATACTATTACTATTGGTGATTTGAAGTTTCGTCGATCCTCGTTTACAAGGAATAAGGATATTGGTACCTACGCATGTTTTTAATATACTTACCTAATATATAGGTAGGTATGTATAGAATTCTGAATTAGGAACCGAGTAGGCGATAAAATGTTGTATCTATTGCCAATAATCAATGCTATTACCTACATACGAGTAGCTACATGTACACAATTATACGTATATCATGTAAACAGGAAAAATGGTTCTTATAGTCTGTATTTGTACTCGTAATTTTATTTGTGTTTATTACATTTTTTCTTATGCTTGTGAAAATAATGAAAAAACAACACGAAACCATTGTAAATACGGTGTGTCAGTATGTACCTAACATGTTTTTTATTTTTTCGTTAACATTCTTGTGATTAATAACACCAAAATATATACAGTAGTAGTAATGTGGTTTATTATTTATATTTTATTTGTTTCTGTTTTGTAATATTTTGTATGAAAACACAATTTTATGATGTTATTACTTATTACTTATTAGTTATTAGTTACTTGTTTATTGCCTTATTGCCTAATGGAAATATTCATATCTTTTATGTACCTACATGACTACACCGAACAAATAATACTACTAGTCACTAGATAATAGTAATCCAGTGATTATGATTTCTGTTATGACGTAAGGAGTATTTGTGATGACAATAATACAGTATTGTTTTGTGTTTACGCATGTCTGATCGCTTTTCGACAAAACTGTTTAATTTGTTAAACTCCTCTGATAGTCGTCTAAATTTGTTACTTTATGTTATGGCTTATGTTTTATTACTGTGACGTAAAGAGAGTGTTAGGAACTTTATACGAGTAAATTTAGCACTAAGTAGTTCAAAACCTAGCACAATGAACTGATACAGTTTAGAACTTTTTAATGTGAGTTTCCAAAGTATGAGAAAAAATAATTCACCAGCGAGAGAAAGCGTAGCACCCTCAAAATCAAAGTAGCCCTCCCTCCAATATATTATAATATATCAATAAATGTTCCTCAATAAATATTCATTAAACCTCATATGTCATATTATATTAGTTACGTTATAACTTATTTTACGTAAAACTTTACACTAATATTACAATGACGTTTTCAATAAAATCCAAACTTGGAAGAATAATAATATTTTAATAACAATCATATAGGTTAGGTATAAGTATTCCGAATATTCGTGAAGATAATCTGCGGTTAGGTGTGTCATATTTCGATTATCAAATCATACACACTGGTAGAAAAAAATTCTATCTTACAATTTTTAACGGAATTACTTGGGTGAAGCCTTATGTGTCTTTGTGTACATTTTTCAAACAATAAACGCAAAAATGTATTAAAAGAAAAACTAAATACTTGCTATAGTTTTTCCTTAATTTCGAAAGTAAAAAATATTACATTTTTTTATGTGTTTTAACTTGCTGTGGCGTAACTTGGAGGAACTTCTAGAGGAGGGGGTGCACTCATTTTTATAACCACAAAGTAAAAAATTTGGTGGTGGATTCCTCAACCTGTTTATTTTATGATACTGAAAACATTGTTTTCCAAATATTAGATACAATAAAAAAGTCCATTAGTGACAGATTTGTACCAAATAAAGATTTGTTATTAGATATTTCTTGGTTGAATCATATACAATTTAAAGAAACAACTTTACTTTCAACAGATTCTCCATTGGATGCATTAAATAAATTATCTGAATTTACTGGTGTAGATAGAAAAAAATTATTTACTAAACTTAAACAATTTGTAGAATAATATCAGAGTTCTTCTTCCTCGTGGAGATCTGTTTACAGTGAGAATAATGACATACCTAACAGAAGATTTATTTTTTAGAGATTCAGAGAAAGAAGATGATCAAGATCATTTAAATTTTTAAACAACATGATTGTATGTAATAAGTGTTTACCCAATGTTTTTATAATTCTTCTTGAACTAACGATAGAATATTCAACACAGTTCAACACACTGTACATAATAGCGTTCAAATTTATTATGTTCTTAATATATTTCTATACATGAAAGTTAAGTGTGAACAAGAATTTTTTAAAACTCAAAATTTAGAAAATAAAATTTTGATCTTTGATAGCCAATAATATTTGGATCCTTTAACTTTACTTGCCTATTTGTTGAAGAAAAATGTATTACATTTATAAACAATGATTAAATTATAAACATGTTAGGATCCTCCAGTATTGAACTAAGAAATTTACTGTACATAATTATGTACTCGTATAGTTAGAGTTATTAAAATATGTTACTAAAATGTTGATTAAAATTGTCTTCATTGTGGTAAAAGTACACTGTAAAATGTCTAAATTAAGTATTTTGTATATTAAATGTACAAATGTTAAAAAATGTAAAAAAATCACACAGTTAATACATTTTTATAATATTATGACAAAAAAAATTATAAATAATTTTATCGTTCCGTAATTTATGAGCAATGTTTATAAATGTTTAAGTGAAAATTAAGTTTGCGGAGGAATTTTGTTAATCACTGTGCTGGAGACTCAATAATGAGCCAGACCAACGCTGAATATTACGGCAAAGAATCAAAGTGGACGAAAACGTTGGTATATTTAATAAATAAAAACAATTCACTTCGCGGTCGACTGTTCGTAATGGCCTTCGACTTCCCTTCGCGATCACCTTCGAGACAGATTTCACCATATTGATTTTGTAACACACATAATTTTGTCGCAACCTTCTGCAGCATATAGCCTATAGTTGTCGTTTTTTACGACTCAATCGGTGTGCCGACTGCAATCGTTGGACGAACTGCGCAACGTCGTTTCGGCGAAGCGTATACATTTAAAAATCGCTAGATCGCCTAATTTTTATATGGTAAGCCCGACTCGTCACACCATTTTTTTTTAATACCAACAGTATTTTTGTTTTTTTTTTATATTAATCTACTTTTTTTCAGGCAGGAGAATTACAAACATATTCCTTAGCTGAAGATGAAATTATACATTGATCATCATCATTCAAACGGTCCTACAACAAAGGTCTAACCGTAGCTTTCTTCCGCAGTGTACCTATCAAAAATTGATACCAATCGTTAGTCATATAGATCATATTAATAATGGGATCCAGTGTGAAGAAGTAATGCATTTGTGGCAAAGAAAAAATGAGAGAAAAAGAAATTGTTAATAATAATAAATTTCGCAAGTTTTAGCATAGAATTTTGAGGCTGGTTTCAATTATTTATTTACCTAAAAATTCTTACACCCTAGAAGACCCCTTAATATTTAACACAAAACCAAAATACATTTTACATTTAAAAACATTTTTTTTTTGGATATATCGCAGTATACATTAAGTATTATACCTATTACCCAGGGCCGTTGAGAGCTTTTGTAAGCCCCGTGGCTGTTCGATTCTGGGTACCCTTTACTTATACTTATTTAACTGAGGTATAAATACCAATGTAGTACAATACTAGTTTTTCAATTTAATATTACGTGAATAAAAAACAGTATTTGATTCGATTAAAATATTTTATTAATTAAAGAAAAAATTTAATTATTATGTACCTTTCTGGTATTTTATAAAGCGAAGTTGTGTATAATTCCGTTGAAACTGATATTTCTGGCCAGTTCTTGCTCCACCGCTAACACTCCTAAGCTTGAGAACATTATTGAATCCAGATAATATTTTTTTGATGAGGGATCTCTCTTTTTTTCATTGGTCATACATAAAAGTATTAGTAATAGATCCAATACATAACATACTGTATAAATATTTTATTTAAAAATGTTATTTATTTTAAACTAATTAGAAACGTTATTATTCTTTTTTAAATTAATTTAATTCGACGAATTTTAATTAATTGAACATGATTAGATAAGTTCTAGGTATTTCGGTGTAAAATGTAACGAGTATTTTACATTTAATAAAAACATTTTGTTGAAAATTTTGTATTTTATAGGGGGGGGGCGAATGAAATTCCAGGGAGGGCATTCGCCCCTCCCCTCCTAAAGTATACCTAGATTCATCACTACTTGAGAGTCTATCCTGACACATGGTTGCACGTAAAACATCTTGAACTCTTTTTATAACTGAGAATAAAAGTGTTCTTCACTAGCTACTCTATTTCAGGAATATTGTAATAAATGTCCGAGGAGCTACGCGGGTTAGGAAATACATTTTCCAGATTTAAGGTCTTGGTGGCATTGAGAAGATCCCTAAGTGAGAGTACCTTATCACCGAAGTTGGCTGAATATATCAGTTTTGAGCTTTGAAGTTCCTCTGAAAGTTCATATCTTAAGTCCTTTGGGTATCAGTGTACCAGCGCAGCAGATTTTGCTGGAATATGGTTGTTTATCATTTCTTTACTCGACCAAAGCATCGAAAAATGTTCACACAGAGAATGCACTGATTCAAACCTAACTGTTATATCTCCTATAAAACTATCTAAGATAATATTGAAAACTTCGCGATTGAATATCGACGAAATATCGTTGAACAACAAGTCAACAACCCATATGTCGCTTAAAACCATATAATTAATATCACACTACAATTTACAAACACATTACAATCAATTAGGTCGATAAACCCTGTACAATCGTACGCAACTTTATATTATAATTTACAACAGTATTATAATATTTAAAGATACATTTTCAAAAAAACACTAGGGCCAACAAATTTTTAAAGAGTTTAAAGTAAAAGACGTTTGTAACAACTCGTAATATTGTTTCATTTTAGCAAATTACTATAAAATTTGTTTTGTATCATAGGCCGGGAGGACGGGCCCTCCCGGAGTCCCGGACCCCGAAGTTCTGCCGCCTCCCCACCCCACCTTCTCACCAGACATACTTATTAGTTATTACCTAGTACCTACTCTTGTCTCCTGACATCGTTGTATACGAAATTTATAAATATTCGCCGCATAAAATTAACACATTTAAAGTGAAAACTGATTATTTGTGGAGCGCGTGTTCTTGGAAAACTGGTAGTATCTGTTTTTCCACCTGTCAAGTATTCAAAAACGTCATGAGGGTGAGGGGGTGAAGAGGAAAAATCGTAATTGTTTTTTTTCCCGGGGCCCCCTTAATTCTTATTGACTCTTATGATTTGAGCTCGCCGTCACACCGCTGCTCGCTCGTACAGAGGCAGAATTAGGATTTTTCTTAGAGGTGGATATCAACGTACTCTAGTATCAATATATAGATACTAAGAATTTTTTTTATTCATTTTATTTTAAGTATATTTTATTTTATATATAATTTTTTTTTTTAACAACAGTAAATTTGATGAATAATGACCATGTAATCATGAAGATACAAAACAAACATGGAAGTGCATGAAAAGGAAGTCCTACCCGCTACCGGTGTGGAAACTTTCTGATGTTGATGAAAATTAGTTAATACATTATACTATCGATTATAAAAACTATACTATACTATACTATACTATTTTTTTATAGTATTTATAATCAATGTAGTCAGAATTCTAGAGATTCCGACGCCAGTTATTTTTAGTCGACGAGGATGATTTTCTGGTAAGGATTCGCTGGCTAGTGGATTTGTGTGTTTGTTTGATGGTTTGTGTTTGGGAAGGCTTAGTACAACCCCATACTTAAATACCGTAAGCCCAGATATAGGATTAAGTACTGATTTGAATATTAATCATTTGTTTTTTATTGTTGGGCATCTTTCTTTTGATTTTTAGATGATTGATTTGATTAACTCGATTTTTTATGATTGTTATTTTTAATTTTACATTACTAAATTAAATAGTATTTTATACTTTACTAGCTGACCCGGCAAACGTTGTTTTGCCATATAAATTATTTCTAGGGAATTTATAGTGTAGAAAAAATATAACTAACTTATTGTAAGTGTGTAAGGATGTGGTAAATGAGTGAAAGAGGCATGGAGCGCTGTGAACGATGAGGGAATATAAAAAAAAAACACCAAACATTAATTTTTGAAATTTATCATAATTTATTCCTCAAAATTATATATATCATTAGTAATTAATTACGACAGTAACACTAACAAATAATATCAATTTCTTAATGCTATAGCGTGAACAATATTTTTTGTAAGCCCATCTTTAGCTAACACAAACTGGATGGTTTACCCAATCGAGAGCATGCCACGTATAATTGTCAGTGTGAAAAACATGGTGTGTTCCAATCGAAATTATAGATCACCAACATAGATTATATTCTGAAGTATATCAGGTTCTATCCGAATCCTTTAACATCGATCAGATATACAGCTTTCGAAGGGGGTTATGATCACTGGCAAGTATATGACCCGAATTATCTTGCCCACGAAAACAATTTATTTGGATTATTAAAATTATAAATGTATACAATAATTTGTAATAACAAAAACAGTACAGGGCAGTTGTTTCATTGCGTTAGCTCGTGCCTCTATGGTTGAAATTCACAAAATTGCGCCATACTCACACGCACATTCATATCATCGGATTGCATTTGTTCTTCCGTTCTTTGCGCTATTCTATTTCTCTTGTTTGTAGTCGCATTTATTCGACGGCTCAAATTTGCCTCTTTGCGTCTTGCCGGCATTACACACACACAAATAAGACAAATTTAAGTACTTAATTATGAAAAACCGGATACTGATACAACTTTCAGTTGAAGATAGAGCGGTAGCGTGCCTGGCAAATCCAATGGTTTCAAAAACTCTGTTGCATAATTTACAGCTTCGTTCGCATCGCAAATTGTATCGATTGATTTGTATGACACTAAATCGCCTGGCAACAACTCTTGTATCTTGAGATATAATTCTTTGGTTACCAAGGTAACCCACGAATCAACAAATACATTTTATTTACCCACTAAGTCTACGCAACAGGTCATTATTTATGAAAGTTGATAACTCCTTTGTTTTTAAAGTTAGAGAATTGATCAATTGCCATAAACCTTCTCCGCAATGAGCTCTTCAATTTAAAAAAAAAATCATAACGATCGGTTCAGTAGTTTCCGAGAACATATCACTCAAAGGTTTTCATTTTCACATGTATATATTAGACGTAAAAATTTATTTTTGCCAACTCCAACCCTTTAAAATCAAAATTTTGAAAATCGGGCGACGTGGGGACACTCAAGAAGGTATTTGGAACAACTTTGTGAAAAAAAATTGGAAAAAAGTTAAATAGCGTCTTCACAAAATTGGTACATAAAAAAGGCCTGTTCTTTAATATATATAAGGATTTACTGATTTACTTAAGTTGTTGAGAATTTAAATATTTAAAATTATTTTTATATTTTATATTGTTATTTTCTATACTCGTATATGTTTAACTGGTTAATAATTATTTTTTAAATATATTTTTGTTCTCGTACAATTAATAATTGTTTTTGAATATATTTAAATAAACACATAAATCAATGTATTTAAATTATTGTGATAGTTGGCATAATATAGCAACGCCTCTCATTATCCAATGATCTGGCTGTTTTGTTGTTGATGGTATCCATAGAGCTATAACAAAGTTTGTTGAATGTCCTGTCGTAGATAATGTGCCTTTTCTTTCAGCCGTTTTATACATAGGACACAAATAAACTGTCTCTAGCTTTAAATTTTGTTTTTCTATTGGTATCATATGTATTATGGGTACTCTGTCATACAGTTGTTTTGGTTTAGACTCCTTGAGACTTGATTTTTTATTGCTCCATCTTGCTCCATCCAAAAAAAGTCCATAAACGTAAACCCCATTTTCAGGAGCCGAATCTATAACCATTTTTCTATCCATTATCTAAAAAATAGTTATATTTTGTATCATTATATTTATTTATTAATATAAATAACTCTGTTGTATTTATCATCATAATATACATTATTGTACCAGTGCAAGGAAAAATTCAACAGTACAGATTAATAAAACAGAAACTATTGAACTTTAACAGAGTTGTATATAAAATAATAGTGTATTGAGTTAGAATAATGATAGTCTTATAGTATAATACTAAACATTTGAACAAGATATTATAATGATCAATAAAAATATTTTAAAATATTTACCTTATAGTCAAAAGTCAATAAATCTATGGGTATTTTAAACTTTCTTGCAAAATTTTGTTGAGTTCCAGTTAAAAATGCTTGTGTAAAATAAAAGCCAGAAATCCAAAATGAGTTTGGAGTACCACCAATATACCATTTCTATACAAATTAAGAAAATTTAAAAATAAACAATGAAATTAAAATTCAGACAGAAATATACTTGCCTGTAAAAAAGCCAATCGTTGCAAAAAATCTTTTATGTAACTTCCCAATGGTTTTAATGATGGGTATGAATTATTAGCCCAAATTAATGGTATTTTGCTTATTAAGATGCTTTGATAAACTTCTTCTAGTTCATTGGACATTAATATCAACCCTAAAAAAATTAATAATTAATGACAGTGTACTAATTTTTAAAGTTATAAGTTTATTATTCAGAAAATGGAATTTGCTGATTTATACTTTTTTGAATGTGATGATTAATGAACAATGATTTCGTTTATAGATAAAAATATATGAAATAATGCAGATTTAAATGATTTTATTTTTGTTCTGAATGAAATTATGTACGTATTGGATTTATCGCGATGAGTGTGTGTGTGTGTGTGTGTACAAGATCATTGGAGTTACTGATAGGAAATTGTGTCTTGTTGGTAGGTTATAATTTTGATATCATAACTTACTAGCCTTAATTGTAATATTTATAATACGAACTTTTATCTATTTATGAAAAATTCATATTTCCTGCATTATACACTAATACTGTATACATTATTTGTTTTTAGATTTTTTGTTTTATTTCAGAATCCTTAGTTATATGTAATACATATATAAAATACGTGTATATAAAGATATTATTAGTTAAATTCAATTTTTTTCAATTCTTTCAAGAGAATTACAATCATTTGGCCATTTGGGTGGGTATAAGATATCAAACTAAACATTTGCGCACCTTTAACAGCTCTTTGTATGTTAGTCAAACTATATTTAATGACATCCAAAAGTTTATTAAATCGACCCATTTCCTGCACCAGAACTGTATTCATAGACTGGTTGTAAGTAGTTGGATATTTTTCTAGAGCCAGCACAGTATCGAAATTTTTTGGTAATTTGCTGAGTATGTCCGTAGCAAATGTTAAAACCAATTCTTCAGATGATGTGCCTTCTTCACCTGAATTTATCGAGTCCTAAATTCAGTACATATTACATATTATTATTACACACTTGGAGAATTTGAGGATTCTTCGTGTTCTATTATAGGTATAATACATATTGTAGTATACCTATTACATACTATATGTTGATGTGTCGTGATGTAGAACTTAATATTAATTCTATACACATTCATTCATCTACACTTTTATAGGTACCTACCTAATTTACTATATAAATACCTACTAAATAAATAAATACAAGCATTACTTACATAACTAAATTTATGTTTGGTCCATAAATCCTATGATATCGGATAGCGATAAAAACAATGCTAAATGATTAGGTACATAATCAAAATTGACGATGAAAATTATGAGACTGATTATTAATGTAGGTATTACATTTGTTAAGATATTTTTTAAAAATGTTAAGCTTAATAATACTAATTTTACTCACAACTCGGTCCTGACCAGCCATTTAAATTAGATTTTAAACAACAATTATAATTACATACTTATGAATATTGTTAATAAATAATAACAATACGTTATATATATCATAATTTACTTGTGTTTTAAGAACGGAACTAAGAAGTATTTCGGTTTCTTGTCGTTCTTTTATGAGATCTGCATTTTCATGAAGGCCAAAAATATTAGGTTTTGTAACCAATGGCAATTCTTGAATACGCTGTAAGAATTCATCGTACTCTTTTAGATCAGGACATTGATAAATTCCTAAAATGATAAAAAAAACTCATCTATCATCCAATTTTATAACATTGCAAGTCGGTCACCAATCGCGCTGTATATAATTACCAGTTTTATCATAGTTAAAATTTTTCTTTTTAACAACTGACTTGGAATAAAATTTGTTTAGACATGTAATCAAACAACGACGGTCCCAATCATCAGTTACGCGCCCACCGTAGTTACATTCACCAGTAAGATACCGTAAGGCATCAAATTGAACATTTCGATATTCGTTTAAGAAATTTTTTAATTGTATAACGCTGATCCTGAGATCAGTTTCGTTAAACTCATACAATCGATTCCATCCGATCGGACCGTAATTTCGGCGTTCTTGAACCAAAGCATGAAAGAAACACAAACTATAAATCAGTTTCTTAAAACTTCCACTTTGTTTGCAGCCCTCGAAGAATTCTTCATTTGCAATGGGATCATTTGTAAATGATCTGAAATATGCATGTAAATAACACATGGATTTAAAAATTTAAAAATAGTATTTAGTGGAACCTGTATATATTGGCTCGGAGTCCTTTTGGTGGTTCATTAGTCATTTTAATGCTATTTTGAAGCACTGACACGGGGAAATATTCCACGGGGTAAGATGTCAACCAAAGTCTAAACTCAGGGTTGGTATGTTCTACTGAAAAACTTTCACATATCTAAAACAGTAGAAAAGATGATTGCAAAGTAGTTGCATGACCATATTTCGTAATAATGATAGTAAACAGTTTTTTTTAGCTTTTGGTGTACATTCGGAAAATTACTTATTATTTTTAACGATGTAATTACATTACCTTATCAAGTTCAGACATCCAGCTTTTAGCTAAATGACAATTTTGTAACAATACCCAGTCACCCGTTCTTGTTGCTTCTTCAATTAATTGGGAAGCTATAGGGCCTTGGCCTTGACCCAAAGACAATGATGTTAAGCGTGAACCAAAGCCCTTAAAATTAAGTACATTTAATTTTTGGAGGTGTATATATTATTGTGCAATAAAATAATTTGAAAAATTTGTAATATATCTCGACCAATGAGACTGATTAAATATATTTTATTAAATTATAAATACCATTTTGTCAGCAAACTTGAGTAACGTTGTAGTTGGATCAGCACCTGGAGTTAATATGAATACTAAAGGAGTAGCACAATTTGAAATTCCAAATGATGCAACTACATCAAATGGTGGAGGTTCAATAAATTTACCCTCCAAAATAGATTCATCTATAAATACAAATGAAATAGTTAGTTTCTAAAACTTCGCATAAATTAATAAAACTTTTCATACTTGTTATAAAGTATTGAACTGCAGGTAATATTTTGTCATATCTAATGATTCGCAAAATTAAACATTTTTGAAAATAATTCAAATTTACGTTCCAAGGTTCCGGAAAATGAGTCAAATATGGAACAGATGAATCGTAAATATGTTTCCATTTATCTTCATTATTCTCGAAATGAGCTCTTATGCCCTAATTTCAAAATTTAATTTCATATTGATCACTTTTTTAAATCGCCGTAACTATTTTTCTAATTATGATTTTACATAGAATCTTTGATCTTATCTTTAAAATGGTTTTCTCTTAGAAGACTACTCTACCCCTTTATCAATCATATTATTGAGGTTTTTAAGTCTAAAGTAATACTAAATATTAAGACTTTTCGATGATTTTGTTCCTGAAAATTGTCTGTGTGCCATCCTCTCCAGTCTTTAGCAAACTGGGTTTGAAGAGAACCGGAGATAATTTTTTTGATAAGTTTTCAAATTTAAATTTATTAATACAAATAAATAGGTTATTTATTACATATATTATGTATTTATTTTCTTTTTTGTATAGTTATTTTACTATTAAATATGGAGGTATTGATTATGATAGTTGATTATATATATAAATATAGTTCAATTGGTATACGATACATAAACTAAACATACTTTGAACTTTGGTAGATTATCAACTCTGCAAAGTTCATCCCAGCTTGTATCTTGTAACCAACTAATTTTATTTGTCATGGGGTTGTCTAAGTTTACTCCACCAGTCAAGAAAAAAAGCCACTCCTCTGGATTGATTTCTGAAGATAATTTAACAGCCATTACCAATGAAAATAATAGTTTATCCTACAAAAATCAAAAAAGTAAATTAATACAATTACACTTATATATTAATCATAAGTTATGATTAATATATACAAATATATTGTTATGATTCATAACAATAAATACAAACTTTTTCAAATAAACTTCTGCATATATTGACATATAATGAATAAGTGAAATATTTTTTCAGTGCTTCTGTACGTTCTTCAATTTTATCGTGTTTGGGACTATTTTGTATGGCCGTAATAAATAAATTTATAAACCATGCCAATGAATACTGATACATAGGATCGATGTTGGTCAATGAATCAATAGCGAAAAATAATTTTGTAGAATATATGGCAACTGTTTGGTATTGTTGCCTTGTTTTATCGATAGTCAGTTCGGTAATTTCGGCTTCAGTTTGCTTAACTTCAATTTCATTGGCAAGAATTTTGGAGGAACTTAATATATTTACGGCTTCTTCGTCTTCTAAAATATTACCTTCAGAAGAACTTAATACTTGCAAAATCTTATCTTCAATATTTTTTAATGATCTACATGTCATAATATAATTAATTACCAATTACAAATGTAAATTATTGAAATAATTTTACCTGGCGTTTTCAGCCCCTTGTACTATTAGCTGATTTTTTTCCGCCTCCAAATCAGGTCGATCTTTAGCAACAACAACGCCTAATAATTGATCTTCTAGCCCATCTGATGTTATCATAAAGTTCAAAAGAGTTACTTTTACTGCTATATCAGGTAAATAGTGAGGATTTCTAAGTTTCGTCGTAATATAAAGCCTTGATAACAATATTTAAAAATACAATCTCATTTATTTTTGCATAAATCTTATTTTATTATAACAATTATGAAATAACAAATAATGCAAATTATTACCTGAATCGATCGTTATACTCAACAATTGTATCTCCTAGTTTTAAACAATATGTGCCTCCACTTATAAATATTTGAGTTAATAATACAGGATCTAATAACGGATCTAGTTCTTCGTATATATTTTCTAACAATACCTAAAATATTTTATTTCATAATAAAAATACATTTATAATTATTAATTTATTATTACTGGTTTTCCGTTGGTAATAGCATGTTCTAATATTTTCAGATAATTTGGAGTAGTAAAGCGTACAATACTTAATGAGTTATCCATTTCCAAATTCCTTATCCATTTATTTGCTTGGCTTTGAGGATCAATCATAAGTGCTGACCGTCTAGCATTTCTAGAATATATAACAATAATTACTTTAATTTAAATTTTTTTTAGATTCCAAGTGAAACAATGAGTGTGTTAGTTATATATCATCATGTGTGTTTTTTTGTGCCTGTTTCCACGATTTTGACCGAAAGGATTGCTTCGATGTACATAAACCTGAAACATTTCTGAAAAGTAATTTCCTCTAGTTGGTACTTTGAGAAGGTCATTTTTCGAATTACTTAACAGTTTTCCGATGAATTAAGAAAAACAGGAAGAAAAAAACCTCAATCGAGATCGAGAATCGAACCAATCACGTCTAGTATTTTGGTCATAACTAGGGCTCGAAAGTTGATGCATTTTGCATTTTTTTTGGAACGTTTTATGGCTCTTCTGGCCACAAATGTGTTTCATTAGCATGTGGATCTGAATAACTAATTTTTATTTTGCATTTTTTGGTGTTTTTTACTTTATACATTTTTAGGTCATTTTCCCACATTTTAAGTCATTTTTACTGATTTCACACTAGTTCACTTCTTATCGTTTCTTGTCGACCATTAGGCCGATAACTTATAACTTGGAAATTACCACGGACTAAGATTAGTACCTATCCGACTTTATCTCGCCGATTACATTCGCTGTTATCGTTTTGTAGTGAATATAATTACAAAATTAAGCTTTGATAAATTAATATAGAATCTTATAGTAAAATATTTAAAAAAAATTGTATTTTTGTTAATTTAAAACAAATATTTATAATTTTTTAGGTCATTTTTTTAGGACATTTTTTGTCATTTTTACGTCATATTTGCATTTTTTTTTGGTCATTTTTTAATGTTTTTTAGGTCATCAACTTCACAGCCCTAGTCATAACGCATTATCCACTTGTTTATTTATCATAGGCAGTAGATATTTAGTTTTTATGGTATAAAAAAATAACCGTAACGACTCGAAACATACATATATTATCGATTTATCTATATTGCACCGATATCGAAATTATATGGATATTAGCATTTAATAGAAATCTCATAATTTTTTATTTTTTGTGTTTGTCATTACCTTTTTTGCTAGAACACATTATTCCACCGACAACTTCAGGTTAAATTTTCGATCACAAATATGATTTAATTGGTGTCATGCAGTTATGCATAGGGGTCATTTTTTGAAGTCTGAACAGTATTCAAATAATTGCGGAAAACTGATAAAAAATTACAAAAAATCGACAAAATGTACGGAATGCCAATTTTCGACCAAATTGTATTTTTATACATTGTAATTCAGAGAGCATTGAGTCTTTTATTGAGTAAAAGGACATGACATTTTTCCAAATATTTATATGGCTATTCTCTAAACTCTAGAGATGGTTTAAATTTCAAAGAGTTTTGAATTTTATGGACCTTTTGAAATTTGGGAGTTTTCTTTGTTTTTTACGTAAAATATCAATAAAAAAAATTATGTTAATTTTAAAATCATGAAATTTGTAGTCAGAATTTTTATAAATAAGCGTTTGAATATGATATTTTGATAAAAATCACGAAATCTGTCTAATTTTCGTAGTTAAAAGTTGATAAACGTTTCAATATAAACACTTGAAAATTTAGTATATTGTACTAAAAGAAAATGTTCTTTCGTAAAAAATTTACCGTAGAAGCGCAAAAACATCTTATAAACGTAAGAAAATTATATTTTGATGAAATCGAGAGTTTCGTAATATCGAATAAACAAGTTAGTTATTTCATTTTAACTCAAAATTTAATAAACGAAGAGACTTGACATTTTTACAGAACACTTATATAACTATTTCCTAGAAATAGAGTAAATTTCAAAACATTTCAACAATTTTTTTACTATTTGTAGATATTTGAAATGTAGATAAATTGACAATAAAGACTATTTATTTTGTGTAGAGATTTCTGTTTAAAAAGTTATCTTTTTGCTTTTTAATAAATATAAACATTATAAACTGATTCTCCCGACCACTTTTACTCAGAATCGTGTTTTCGAAAGCAATGGTACATTGGTGTCAAATTTAAAAGACTAATACGGCAGTATAATTCACCCATCCCTGTAACTCATCCTACCGTGGAGTCTCATCCGACCAAGGAGTCTCTCCTTTTTTATATTTTTATTAAAAATAATATAATAGCTCAATAATAAGGGTTTAGTTTAGTATAACAAAAATTAGAAAAATATATAAATAAAACAGCTGTTTATACATTTTATATGAACTATACAGAAGACCTGAAGGAGAGCGGATATAAAGCTTATTATTTATTTTACACGAATGGAGGAAGAGTTTCGAATTTCCGAAGAGTCAACATGGATGCTGTGCATAGAACAAAAAGAGACAGTACGACACTTTGATGCAGATATTCGAATACAACATGTTTGAAGTCGCAGATGGTATTTGTAAGGGGAAAGGAACAAGAAGTAGAAGGATTGAGAGCTAGTTTGGATTCATAAGTAGGAAGAAAGTTGTGAATAGTTCTAAGTCGAGTGTGCTGTGTATGTACGTAATAATATTAAATTGGGGTATTTTTGCCATAGTATTTATTTATTTTAACAATAAAATAACTTACGAGACAATGATTCCATTATCAATCGAAAACGAGTCTGTTGGAAGTCCTGCTATGTTCCATGCTCTGATATCTACTGGATTTCCCAGTACCGAACATAGTTGGAAATTTTCAGAACATACTAAGCCATTATTTATTACATCTCGAACCCATTGTTGTGTCAGTATGTTACGAAAATCCATTGTAAACGGACCCAAGTATGCAATAACACCAGAACTTATCAATATATTTCCTAAAAAAAAATGTTGAAGTAGAATATTTGTGAATGAATAAATTGTCTTTTTTTTAACCTGTAAGATTTAAATAAGATTTTCCGAGATCTATTGCTATTTGTCCCCACCGGTGTTTTTCACCACCCAATCCACCAATTAAATCCTCAGCTCGTTGAAGTTTTGTTTGAACAGCAGTCGCTTCATCTTGAAATGATTTCATTTTCTGTTCATTTTCTTCAAGGTCATCTTGAATAACTTTCATCTTTTTTTCAACCTCAGAAAGTTGTTCACGTTTCTCATTTAATGCACCCATAGCTTTATTATATACTGCTTCAGCTTCACTTAAGGCTATTTTTTTTGGCGCAATTTCTCTCGCCACAACATCATAACCTGACATAGCGATCACCCATTTACATAAACCTTGGGCAGCTATTGAAGCAAATTTTACTTTTTCTGGATCAAATTCCGGATTTGTTAAGTATTTTTCATTGATAACTTTAATTATCTTAGAGGGAATATTATCTTTTGGAAACTTTTCTAAATGATCTAAAAACTTTATATCATTCAGAAGTTTTTTCGACGCCGGCCAATAATCTTCTGTAGATTTTCCAGTTGTTGGGTCTGGGATTTTATCAGGTTTCACATCTTTAATAATACAAATAGCTTCCATGACTAATTTTACTGATTTTGGAGGATTCTTCATAGATTTTACAAAAGTTATATCATTAGAAGTCAGTGTCTTAAGCGCTTCTAAGGCAGCATTTAATGCTGGTCTTGCTGCTTCCATATGAGCATCGCATTCAGCTTTTATTTTTTGTGCTCCCTCTGCAGTTTCCTGTGCTTGTTCTTCATCTTTTTTTATAATCTGTTTTACTTTAGAAATTTCTTGGTTTTCTTTTTCAACTTGTTGCATTATAACTTTGACTTCTTCTGCAGCGACTATGATTTTAGGTTGCAAATCTTTAAGTTCTTCTTGCATTATAGATATATCATCCGCGGCAGTTTGCAATTTTTCCAACCCCACTTCATATCGACGTTTTGCCATTATTATTTCTCTAGAAAAGTAATGTTTGTGGTTATATTTTAATAATACATTTTTGAAGCTAACTGACTTACTGTCTTTTTTTCCCCAATAGATCTTTAAAAGTAGACATCAATTCTAAGTACAACGTAGGTGTAATATAAGTTTTACGTAGTAGTCTAATATCAAATTCAACAGACATATCTTGAGTTGACGTATGAAACCTTTGACACATATTGACGCAAACATTTCGTTCGTGTTCAGTTAAATCAATTGCATCTAAGAAATTTGTTGCTACAGCCAACAAAGCATCTGCTGGCCAATTCTGTCATATACAAACGGTATTTTAATTTAGTTGAATGTATACAGCAGTATACTAATAAAGTAACTATAAATTGATAATAGAGTTAAACAAAAATAATAAAAACTTTATTAATGTATAAAAACATTTGAAACATTTTAATGTTTAAGACGTCATGTTATTGATATCATGTTTCATTATGTTTATAATTTTTTTATTAATATGTTAAATATATTATATTTTATCAATTTTAAACAATCTCAGATAAATTAATTATTAATAAAAATACATATTGTTTATTAAAAAACTTTATTTTTTGGAAATTAAATAATTTGTTCAACTTGCAGTGTTATAACAGAAATATGTATGTTTTGTTATCCTATTCCTACTCAATTATCTGCACCTTTTACTTATTATTTACTTTTAAATAGGTAATACATGATAAATTGATAAATTTGATTATTATGTACTCATTTAATTGTTGACGTTGTTTTATTTCTAAATTACTAATGCCTATTGCCTATAATATAGTAACTAATATACAGAGTATCTCACCTAGGATTTACCCATTGTGATATCTCCTGAGATAATGAAGATATTACAATCTATTTTTTTAATAAGACTCGCAAGGGGAATAACTACAAACTATATTTCATATTTTAATAATTTAATTTAATGTTTTATAAAGAAAATAAAAAAATAATTTTTGAAAATGTTGATATTCTGACATTAAAATATTATTTTCATTAAGATTAAATTGTGTATTATTTAATAATTTAATGATTTGATATTATCTCGTCTTTTAATAAGTTCTGTTAAGTACCTTCACATTTTTTCTGAAAACCAAAAAAATTATTAAAAATAAAATATTGAAACGCCATAATTTTCAAAAGATTTTAACTCTATAAAATGGCTATTTTCAAATTTGAAAGTAATATAATAAAAAAATATTTTTAACTTTTTTACCAAAACAATTAATTAAAATAAAATATGAAATATCCATAGTCCTAATACCTGAGTTAAAAAAAAAACAGCGGATTATCTTCATTATCTCAAAATATATCGCGAAGAATTAATCCTCGGGGGACACTGTATATTTGTTTACACATTTTTTTGAAAGATCTTCAATTTTAACAAATAAATACATTATTCATTGTTTCAAATGTATTTCTACAACTCAGCCTATATTTTGAAATAAATATTTACTTTATTAAAATGATTAACAAATATTTATTTTATCTTAAAATATAAGAAAATGTACGATAATATATTTTACCTGAAACCAATCTATTGTACAACATTGAACTAAAGAAGGAAATTGTCTAATCCTCGTACGAAATCCGTTTCCAATTGGACTAAAAGCCAATGCTATATGAAGTTGTTCTTTCACAATTTGAATGAAGTAGTTAAATACAGCTGTCATACTACCATCAGTCTAATTAAAATAATGATACAGTAGAATACTTTTTTAAAGCTATAAGCATATTGATTTTTTTTTAATGATTTTTTTTAGATTCAACAACAAAGGGTATTAGCTACTCGTATATATTTTTTTTACATTTATTTGATTACATGTTTTATTTTACATTTTATTAGATGGTAAAATACAAAAATATAGGTACTTGTAAAGATTTGTCACGTTGTTTATCTATTATACGTATTTTATCGCATAATTCTATCTTCTCATCTATTGCAAACAGATTTGGAACTTCACCGGAATTTAATAAGTTATGTATGTCTTCCACCATTCCTTCCATTTTAATCTAAATACATTTTAAACAATTTGTAGTTCAAAACTTTGCAGTTTTATAATATTTTTATTAATTTTCAATGATATCATTCTTTTTTTGCAGGTACGGAAATAATAAAAAATATGTATTTTTACTTTTATAATTTTAAGTAGTAATTTAAAAAACTGTTTTTAGAAAAGATATATAGTTTTCAATTTTTTTTTTTTGTTACGTTTTTTTCAGTTTCAGCATTTTTTGACAGTTATGAAAAATACATTTAAGGATCACAATTTAAACTTTTCAAATTATTCACTTAAATTTATTATTAAATTCATTTTTATGAGCATTTAAAGTTCAGAAGAACAGAATAGTGTAGTTATGTAATATATTGTTTGTTGTATTCTTAATTACTCATTATTTTTGTAACTTCTTATAAATAATCAAAGTATCGATTTTACTATCAATTTGACGTGTAAATTATCATTCTTAAGTACTTATGTAAAGTTGAATATTTATTTATATTAACATAATATACACTAATCGCTAATTGGCTTTTTATCATATTTGACCATATCAGAGGGTACCTACTTAAATTATAGTCTATAGATATTGTCATATTGAAGAGTATCATAAAAGTAAAGAGTAATATTTAAAAATTATCAATAGTTACAAATTAAATTGTAAAACTTCTTTAAATTAAAATTGAACACTTTAAAATTGACAGAGAAATTAATAAGACTATTTATTTACTTCAGAATCGCTGAATAAAAATACGACATGCTGATCTAAAGAAGCAACTGCACGCTTTAGTATTAGTTTCAAATCCTCATGCCATTCAGTTTTTCCGTATCCACGCGTCATTCGTACCTAAATTTAAAAGAACATTTGATAAATTCAAAAAAGAAAAGTATTTCTAAAATACTTACTTGAAACAAATCATATTCTGATATATGAGCAGCAAGTCTTGTTAATGATTGACGGCCTGATCCTCCTAGGCCAACAAGTAAAGCATGTCCCCGAGGTTGCTTAAGAATTCGACAAATTCTTGAAAGATGTTCTATAGCAAATCTAAACAAAACTAGATGCATGGGCTTTTTGCTCATGTTATTAAATTCATTTAAGTATCCCTCAACTATGACGCGAAGATTATTAAGATTGTGCACTTCCATATAATTTCTTGTATCAGCTTTGGGATTTGAAAAATCACAGTAGATAAGTTGTCGTAATTCATTTTGACCGACCTATTTAAGAATAATATACATAGTGTAACTTTTTTTTACATTTTATATAGTGTATTCATTTAGATAAAATATACTGTTTCGTTTTGTCCACTAATCAAATGAACGAATATATCATTAATATTTTCATTTAGGAACTCTTTGCAAATTGAATGAAGGTTATCAAAAAACCATGAACGATCTGCGTCATCAACTAATCGATCATAATAAACTCTAAGAATTTCATGAATCCATAGTCGTTTCATAGCAATGGCGTCTTCTATGGTTTCAGGTACAGAGAACATAATTCCCTTAAGATAACAAAATTATGTTCCATTTATTTTATCCCATATATTATGATAATTTTTAACTTAGGTATCTATACACATAATATAAATATAATTATATAAATAAATAGTATATACCTGAATAACTTTCGAAAAATCTCTTAAATTGAATAAATAATGTGATTTAGAAGGTGTTGGAAGTAAATAGTTAATACTATGTTTGTGAACTTCTAACGTTGAATTTACTAGTTGGTGCATACAAGAATCAAACTCTCTGCTAAAGCCTCTATAAATAAATTTAAATTTCATGTAAAACAATTTTTTCTACAAAATATTTATATATTCCATACCTTGTATCTAAATGCCATAGCAATATTTTACTAAATATTGATACCATTGTTGCATCATCAAATTCATTAATAACATAAATATTAAAGTGTCGACTAAATCTGGGCGATACTGTATTCCCAGTAGATGGTGGGCCCATAGCACAAAGTAATAATACATCCTGAAGGGCCATTGGAACGAGATCTTTACGATCGTACCATGGAAAATTATCCAAGAACTGTCGTAAAAGTTCAATGGGTGGCTGAGCACCATAATACTCTTTTTGAGGCATACTTATGTCATCGATAAAGATTATACATTTGGTACCAACAGGTGGACCAAAAATGCCTCGTCTTCTCTTAATAAGCTTATTCATAATTATATCTTGTGTTGAATTAGCTGATGTATGTGCTGAGAAGTTGATAAATGATGATATATTTAAAGTTTTATTAATTCTTGTGAAAAGATAATTCTGAAATTTAAATGCCACATTAAAGTCTAAAATGATAATGTTATGTATTTCATTTTTTTTACCATAGTATATATTGATTTCCCAGTTCCAGTTTTCCCCACGGTCATCATAGGTTTATTATGAGTAGTCATCATAGACAAAATTACTTGGTGTCTTATCACATCAGTAGTTGGTACTATAATTTCGTTAAAAGGTATACCTTGAGGTATAGGTGGTGCTTCTGCCACAAAATCTGACCACAACTTCCATTCGCCTTTACCCTGTCCCTCTAAAATATATCTGTAGTCGAAAACTGAATGTTCTTTTGGTGGAAAATTTATGTATGGCTTTTTGGGGGAAGAGCATAGTTCAGTAGGCAATTTAAGAGCCCTAGCGACTTTTTTAGGAAATTTATTCTCCAGCAATGCACGAAACAAAATATTAAATTTTACTCGACTTTGTGCATCTAGAGTTGAACCCATTGACCAAATACACGAAAAGAAAAAAATACCCTGTAAATTACAGATTACTTTTATTTACAATTTCCTTTTTTTGTATAATGATAAACCTTTCATAATGCATTACCTCTAATTGAGCTCTAAGATCAGATTGTGAAATAGTTTTCATATGTTCTTGATTACTGTATAAATCCATGAAAGTATCGCATATATTTGTTAATGATCTAATGAGATTTGAATCGCTGGAAGGAAAAATCTCCTAAAACCAAGTCATAACATTAAAAACCAATCATATTTTTTGTTTGATAATTATTACTGTAATGTTGCACCGCCTCAAAAAATATAAGATTGGATAAGAAAATCTCAAAATAATTGATTGTAAAATTTGTTTATAATGAGAAGTTATGTAACATGATAACTGTTTAATCCATGACTGTACAAGACATTCCCAACCTAATGATTTAGGTTCCATAAAAATCATTCCACACCTAGATACCTTTACACAAATTATATTTTTTATTTTAAAACTATTATAGACATGCACAAATTGTTATCACAGGTGTTGCTAGAATTATCTGTCTCAAATAATCTCGTGTCGCCCAATATAATTTGGAACACTTACTTTATTATTATATCACTCCCCCTTCTAAATTTTGCTATATTCTTCTCAAATTTGTATCGTGTTTTTGTGTACTTGTTTTATGCATAATATGGATTGTTGGAAATATTTTCGCCCCCCCGGAAAAATTATTATCTTAGTTTGACCTATGTATATAAATATCCTTCTATAAGTAGGTATTTGTATAAAACTAAATATTTTTAAACTAAAAAAAATTAAAAACTGCCTTAAGCAAAAGTCACAGTTATGAATACTCGTATTATTCAATATTTTAATTTTAACCAGAAGTTGATTAAAAATACTATTATTATATTTATGGATAAGCCATTACTAATTTATGTTTCTAAAAAAGAATAACCAAAAAATATTGTACTTATATTTATTATTTATTAGGTACCTACATTTTTTTTACAGTCATTTATTTTTACCGAATTCATAGAAGTATTGCATATTATGATTATGTTGATTATGTTTTAAAATATATCATATATATAAAGTATATGAATTATATAAATAAATATTAATAAAGTACATAAATTATAAATAATGTTGGTCATTGCCCATCAGTATTCTTTTAGGAGCATACCTACCTATAGCAACACCTGTGCGGCTGTGCACATTGTCATAATAATATAATAACAAATAATAGGGTTTACCGTTGCCGGAGATGCTACATCTAAATCCATTGGTTCGAATATTAAATTAGTTGTGTTGGCAAGTTGTATTATTTCTCCAGATATTAAGCAAAGTTTTTTATTGTCATCAAGTACCGTGTTCATACTTTCAATCCATATGGCATCAACTGGCCCATCAAATAATAGCCATTTTCTGTTCACATTTTGGGATGAAGCAAATTGTCTAAATCCAACAGCTAAAATACCATCAGACCATTCATGTGATATCATATCAAATTGTCCGTATAATTGACCCAAAGTTATTGACTTAGGGTTGATAACCATAATTTCTACTTTATGTTCGTCCATCAATTTCTAAATAAAATTATGATATTGAATGAATGGCATTGTTACATTTATTTATGTGTAAAAATACTTCTAACAACTAATTATAAGTATTTAAATATTCCCAAAAAAGTGTATTTAATAAAAATCATATGCTTATGTATAAGCTGTTTTCCACATAAGTTTTTATCAGCTATCAATAAGTATTATAAAAATACTACATTAATAATTAATACGCATACAAAGTTTAAAGTGGGGAGGGGTATACAAAGATGAAAGTGATGGTATTACTCCACTTTATATAATTTTAATTTTTCATTCCTCCATTTATTATTTCCAAAAAACATATGCATACTCGTATCATATATGAGAAGTTTAAAAATAACACAAATTTTGAGCCACTTTCAGCACAATACATTTATAATATAATTTTAGGCCTAGAAATAAAATCAACTATAACCTATTGTTATAAAATAATATCCAGCAAAGTTATACTTCCCATACTCGTACCGTTAAGAATAGCAACGATGCATTCGATAAACCTTTAAAAAAATATATGCACGATATTTATTTGTTATGCTTTTATGAATGTGAAAGAAACTAATAGTAAAAATAATACTTGAGCCTGAGTGTTATTGCACTCGGTGTCGTAACTATAAAAGTAAGATTCTTCTAGAAAATAATTTTAAATTGGTATTTATATTTTACATGAGTATTTAAAAAAAATGAAAAATCATGTCTAGTTAAAAATATTAATTAGGTAAAAAAAATATATGCTACTTAAATCTGTTGTTTAGTGTTTTAATGTTTGATTTTTATACCTTTTCTTCAATGATTGATAATGCACCGGCCAGCGTTTTATAAGCAGAGGTTTTCCCACTGAATGGCAATCCGACTATCATAAAACCATGTCTAACAATCATCATTTCATAAATTTGTTGAATTTTTTCCAAAAAGTATGATGTGCATTGCAGATTTAATTTTTCACATGATTCTTCAATACATTGATTCAATATATTGTAATCTGACTGTGGTAACACAATCCCCGGAAATAAATCTGATATCAATCCCTAATAAGATGATGAAATAGCACAAGATAACATAATAAATGTAGTGTAATAAAACCAAATTTAATTTTTTTTTTTTTTACTTTAAATAGAGGAATATCATGATTGAGAAATTTTGGTAAGTTTACATCGTTGATAGATCGCAAAATGAGTATATTTTCGTCTTCTTCTGGATATTTTAATTTTAAATTACCAGCGGCCGTTAAAACAGTTTTTACGGCTCTCATTCCTGCAATAAAATTTACTATGAAATAAATGAATACGTTCATTAATGTTATTTACCATAGTCATAATGGTTCTGTGACGAAAGCTGTTCAGAACATAGTTTATAAGTTGCAACTATTTTTACAGATAATGACCTAGCTAAATTAAATCCTTGGGAGTATAAAACTATTTCAGATATAAGCGCATAATCTGGTACCATCATTGCTACTGAACGAAATAATGCCTGTTTAAAAAGATTTATAGTTCGTGCAATTATTAGTAAATAGTAAATACATCATGTAACTGAAATACAAAAAATTATGGATATATAATATATAAGTATCAGGCTCTATAATCATTTTTCTCACAATAAACTTATATTGAAATAAAATCTAAATATTTTAGTGATATATACTTTCAAATTATCAGGCAATTCTGAACGTCCAGCATATCCAGGGTTCATGGTTATAAAAACCGCACAGGTTTTGTCTAATGTTAATGATGAACCCTCAAAGTGTATTTTAATTAGTCCTGCTTGTATACTCCGTTGAATAGTTAATATTTGTTGAGCAACGACAGATAATACTTCTAAATCAATACGATTGAATTCATCGAAACAAGCCCAAGCACCACAAGATAATAGACCCTTAATAAAATAAACATTATAAAACGAGTTAAATTTATATTATTAATTTTTACTTTGAAAAACTTTCCCAGACCAATATAATCCATGCTATCCGAACAATTAAATACAACGCATTGTTTGGATATCGCTTTTGCTAAATCTTTAGTAGTTTCTGTCTTACCAGTACCAGCTGGTCCTTCTGGTGCACCCCCCAAATTTAATTGTAAAGCACAAAATAAAGTACGATAACAACGATCAGTAAGAGGAGTTATTACAAGTCTTGGTGAATTACCAAGGTATTCATAACCATATCTTAAAGAAGCATTTATCATACATGCATTCAAATTGTCTTCCTAAGAATAAAATTATAATTTTTTAATAATTTTTCACATACCTATTTATATTATTGTCTTACCATCCAATAATAACGAAGTTGACATAGCCAATTAAAATCGTTTGTTTTATGAACTTCTTTTCTTGCCATGTCTTCCACAACATCTTTTGCATGGACATCCATTACAACCAAAGCTCCTTAAATAAAAATTAAATTTTGTTTGCTCTTATTTATTGAGTTTTAAAGTGTAATTCTAACCTAAAGTTAATCGAGTTTGAAGGGATAGAACTCCTTGAACTAATTTAACGATTTTGTCTATTTGTTCATTGCATTTATTCAGATACCGAGGTAACCCTCGGGGATAGTGTAATATAGCTTTTGTGACCTCGGATGTCCAATGTGTACAAGACACAGCCAGTACAGCTTGTCCAGGCCACTGGATGACCCATTCGTGTCTTTCAATATTCTTATAAGCCACTAACGCTTTTTCAATAATTTCACGCACGGTCAATTTCATAGAAATTTCTAAATCCACGAGCCATTTTTCCACTTGGCCTCTAGTTTTTGCAGTGTCCACAGCTAGTGATAAATGTACAACCTCTTCTTCACTAGACACCATACAAACTACATCTAGATGTGCTGTAAATTTTAATTTCGAAATCCCTTCAAAACACTTTTTCAAATGTGGCTGCACTCGCGTTGGATCCTTAGTTTCAGATAGAATTTCAAGAAGTTCATCATTAGATAAGAAAAAAAATCTTGGAAAATACAATCGCTTCTTTTCTAAATAATCATTTAGACCTTTTTGAATTAATTCCAATAAAGTATTGCTTTTCTTTAATTTTTCTAAAAGTTTATCAATATTGATAGCCAGCATAACTTTTTTTATTTTTTGTGCTTCTTTAATCATATCCCTCCAGACCTAAAATGTAAATATTCTATAAATAGTATTAATCATTCGTACGAAATATAAATACTTTGTCGACAGCATTAAATCTTCTCGATTCTTCAGGCATTTGAGTTTGTATATCTGGAGAAGAAAATATTGGTTCTAGATACATCCAAGTAACTTGTACTTTAATCCAGTAATCCAATATATCGTTCAATAGTTGTAATTTTCCTTCCCAATTTCTTATTATTAAAGTTATAATTAAAAATTACGTCAAACAAATAAAACAAAATTATAAATTTACAATAATTATTTACTTAATGTTTTCCTCAAATGGTTTTATAAATGGTGAATTTTTCATTGTTGCAGTTTTTAGAATGTGATCATCCAGTAAAAGCTGCACATCGTCCACTCCTGATATTATGTGAGTCCCTGAATCTCTAAAAATATAAAATATAATAATGATATTTGTTAAATACTTAGACACTATAATCATATCATAAATATGTATAAATATATATATTATACCTATAAGGCGAAAGTTTAAAGTATAAATCTTTCCACTCTTCCTCCATTGCTTGTAATTTTTTTTCTAAATCTGTTTCTTTGGAAGCGCCATCACTGACTATCTCAAATTTAGGTACAAATTCATCCAAGTTGTAATCCATAATTTTTAATAATGTAAGATTTTGATTAGGATGCAGAGGAAAACCAATAGTTTCAGATATTTTTTCCCAGTGTCGATCTTTTAAACCTAAATTGCCTAGCGTTAAAACTACTGCAATATGTTCTTTAAATGCTTCAACAGATTGTTTCACCTGGTTTAAATACAATATTTAGTCAAAATTCATAGGCAGCTGTTAGTTGAAAAGGCTTAAAATATTTTTAATTTACCGCTACAGCAATTGCCAAAGGAGCAGGACAATCAATAAAAGTACGTTCTAATTTTACAATATTACGATAATACATGTTAACATCTTGCTCAATCTGTTCTGGATCGTAAGTTCCTATTTTAGCATTCATCCATTTATCATAGTTTTCTAAAAACTCTGAACAATTGTCATAAAGTTTTTTGTATGGCGCTAGAGCTTCTGCTACCTTAATTGAGAAATTTAATTAAAAAACTATTTAAACTAAAAGTTACACAACTTAACTGTTTTTATTAATGGATATGAACTTTCTTTCCATCCAAAATGTTTTTCTTCCTTGTTAAATCCATCTATAGTACTCAGAGCATTAGTTAACTTATCATCAAGACTTTTAGCTTTGTCTAAATACACAGATAGTAGTTCTACGTTTCCAAATAGTTTAAATTCAGAAACTTGATCTTGATAATTTTCCAGTTCAATTTTAAATTTATTTATTCGATTTAGTAATAAGTCTTGTAACTGTTTTGTTTTCTGTTCGATCATTTTTGTATTATCCGTAAACACAACGTTTATAAGTTCTACCCATTGAAAGGTTTTTCCATTTTGTTTTAATTCTACACCCGTTAATAGAGTATAATCTGATAAAAACAATTCATAAGAGAGCACCACTTTTACTCGTTCTTCCATTTCAGGAATAACATCATTTTTTACTTCTGTCATATATTTTTTTAAATTTACAAGAGAGCTTGTATTTTCTGGTGGAGTAAGGGCTACATTTTGTAAAGCGGAATATTCTTCATTTAATCTAAAACAAGATAAACATATAACGCACAAAAAAAATAATAAACTTACTTAAATTGTAATTACTTTTTTCCAATGGCTAAATAAGTATTTGTCATTCTGCTGACAACCATATTTTTCAATTTTTCTGATTGTTTACATAATGTCTTTATCGTATCACTACGACGTACTTCAAAAATTCCAACTACTATTTTTGGACTAACATTGACAGGTATTTCTAAGGCAATCGTATGGTAATTAACCACATATTTCTTATACTCGTCGATTGTGTGTTCTGAAGATAGAAATGTATTCATTTCTTCCTGAGCTTGTCCATTGACTAAATAAAGATATTCATCTAAATCGTGTACAACTAATTCTGGCAGGACCCAATAATCATCAAGAATCAAGCATAGCTCATTCATATGCTTCGATATAATATTATTATCAATATCAACCTATTATAGAATTATAATAATTATCTTGAAATTAAAACTTGAAATAATTTTTTCTCATATAATACAATTTTACTTCTAAAATTTTTGGAGTATAAGGATAGTCCTTATATAATCTATGTTCAAGACGTTCCAAATGCATTACCATATCCTTTATGTTATCATAAATAGTTACTATAAAATCACGAATTTTTTTGTAAGGTGGATAAAACTGTAATGTCGAGTTTCTGTATACCAAGTCTGTCACAAACCCAGGATTAGTCTATAACATCAATTAATAGTAATATAAGTAACCATTTAACTCATGAAAAATAATTTCTTTTACTTTTGGATTACACATAATTTCAGTGAATTGTTGTATTATTTTATAAACATACTCTTGATATTTAACTTTCATAATATACGCAACACAATTAAAAAATGAAGTTTGCTTTTTTATGTTATCTTTTTTTGGAATGAAACGACTAAGCTTGGGCTAAATCACAAAAAAATTGCATATTTAATTCTGTAGTGTCATTCAAAATAATTAATTAGTCATAATATAATAAGGTATCAATAATTATTAACAAAATACATAATAAACATTAAACAATGCATTTTTAAAGATATTCATTGTGTTATTTTTATTTATACTTACTGCTACTATACAAACAATAAACCAAAATAAGTTTACTCTCATAAATTAAAAAATAAATAAATAATAAAGTGGGTAGTTATATTACTTGTTTAAATAGTTGTTCTACAGTCTGAAACCATGTAACACGCATTGATATACTAGCATCATCTATGCACTTTCTTACGTGTCCCATATATTCTGATAATGCATATTTTGTCATGCCTCTACCTGCCATTTCTGGGTAGTCAAATACTTTAGTGGGTCTATTAGAAAAATAATATACATTTAAAATTTCAAAATGACAAATTAAATACCCAACTGCAATTAGTTTATTTTATTAAGAAATTGTGTTATACTAATATAAATGCATTTATTATAATTAATTATTTATCATTTATTATAATTTTTTTTTGATAACCACTATATACAAAAATACCTGTGGGCTAAGGAATTAAAGATAGGGAATGTACAAGATATTTTTTTTTTATAAAATAGATGCGTTCTTTTTTTTTATACTATCTTATACCTATGTTAGTATCTTTATACTATATTCTTATAATACCTTAATACTAATTATCTTTATACTTAGCAGTAATATTCTTATAACTTTTAAATATGTTTTCAAGGATCATATTATATATATAGTTCATATTTTTATTTGTTATTTCAGCCTCATCCCCCTCCATCATAAATGCTAAAATCATTTGGCTACCATGAAACGTACTCAAAATCCCTATGCCAAATTTTGATCATTTCAGCAACCAATGGATTAGCTTGGTGCAAATTATCTCGAAGGAACGAGGTGGCTCGTACCATCGATTTCTTCCACAACGCACTATCTTTCCGTAGTTCTTTTTTCAATGGAGTGTCTAATGCCGGTAATTCATTACGTGTCGCGAATACATCATGCAACGAGTATGCTACTACAGCTTCTTTCATTGACTTCAAATAACATTCCTGTAAAACATATACTTTTAAGAACGTTACTTTAAAAAAAAAAAAAAACGGTATCTTCAAAAAAGTATAACTATTATTATTATAATTATCATACTACTTAAATTTGAATTGTTTACTTTATATGAATTAGTATTTCCCAACAATGATGGGTTGTACTATTTTTTATGGTTTGATCATAACATAATATAATTTTTAAAAAGTAGTGCTATTTGGACGGGTGATATACTATTGCGAATGGCACAATTGCAAAAGGACCTTTTCCCGTAACACGATTGCGAAGTTTTTATCTGCCTTTTTCGTGCAGCTTTGAGATTTAGTGTTTACCAATTATATTTAATATAATAAATTCTATTGAAAACAATAATAATAATCCTAAGGCCAAAAAAAAATGAATTTAAAATTGAATTAACAGTCAACAATTAAATGTATACATTTTATTTACAAGAGTTTAAATTTATAATTACAAATAACTGGAAATTCATACCGAATAAAAAGTTTTAAGAATAAGAAAAAATTAGAAATAATATTTTAAAAACTATTATTTTGTATCATTTTATTTTTATTTTTTATTTTTTTTTTTAATCGATCTTAAGCCTTGGCAACTATGGCCATTAGTTTAAGGTAGTAATGGATGTTTTTTGAATGATAGCTTTTTTTTTTTGAAACACGTATATTATGTATATGGTGCATCATAAGGCTTTGTGGTTTAAAACCGGAGTGATCACTGCGGCTAACCACTGAAGCGTCACACCATCCCGCAAAACATTTTACTTCAGTTTGTAACGTACCTAGTTATAATGTAACAGTATTATTAAATCACATGGCTTTTATTTAAATTAATCCCCATATATAATAAAGCATATTCAGAAAAATATTCACTATCTACATTTGGCATTTGGCAACGTAGCCTAAAAAACGTTCAGAATCGTTCGTTTTTCGGCTAAAAAAAAATTTCTTTGATAAACGACATTTGTTCGGAATCGTGCTGTAAAAAAGTAAAACATCCACAATCGTGTTGCACCCTATCTGGATAACTCCTTCAATCAAGTCGTCCAGTCTTGTAATCTTTTACCCATATTACCCTTTTTATACAATTATAACAGATTATATAATCTAATTTTGTTCTTAATAAAAAAAAAAATTAAAAAATGCTTGTTTTGAGGTAGTAAATAAGATAAGCAATGACAATTTTATTACTTTTATAAATATACCAATTAACATTTTTTTAAATATTTTATTAAAACCAAATAATCATATTTTATAATTGCTTAATTACGGGTGAATGATATTTGTGTATTGGTCTTTTTAACTTAAAAAATGATTTTGACAGTAAGAGGTCAAGTGAATAAGCTTATATTAAATAAACATTTTCAAAAGTTTGTTGATGTAGTAGTAGTAATACTAAATAAGGTAGTTTTAACTTTTAAACGAAAAATTTAAATGTCTAAAGGCAGCACAAATTTCATTAAGATACTTTGAAAATTATTAAATGTCTATAAATTGCGACTATAAGCACTCTTTATGGTCTAATGACTAATGGAATAGAACGTGACAAAATACTAGGAAGTACCGAGTTCAAAACTCGGTCTCTATAGTGGATTTTGGTAATTCTTTGTCGGGATTTCTCAATTCTCTAGAAAACTGTTGAGAAATTAAAAAAATGTCTCACTTCAAAGTAACAAAGAGACAGAATTTCCTACGATTGTGATAGAAGCAATCCTTCTTGCCGAAATCGTGGACACGGATACAAAAAATTTTAAAATTAAAAAAAAATATACTTCGTAGTTAGTTACCAATAATAATAAAACCTCATTTCATTCAAAATCTATGAAATATTTAATTAAAATTTTTTTTTTTACATAACTTTTTAATAAATATTTTCGATGTTGTTAACCTAAGTTAATAAAAATGTATAATAATTCATTTTTAAAATAAGCTTATATTATGACTTAAGTGAAATGAACCACATATTAAGATTTATCTTTATTCTTAAATAAATACGAGTATAAATAATTAAATAAACTTACGTTGAGTATTTCATTTTTAAATTCCGCCAAAAATGGAGACTTTTGAAATTCTTTAGATAGCCGGCCAACAATGCCATTTACTACCCGTGGATCAATAGGAGTCAAATATTTAGCGTCAGCTTCGGCACCTTGCGTAATGAAAAAATAGTATTTCAAAAATGTATCTGCATCATCTGTCACATTGTCTTCTGGATCTAGATATTTAGAGTACGAGGCCACTAAATTTGAACGGAATGCCTCATGATTCTCTCGAGCTTCTTTTGCCTTTTTTTAATAAATATACAAAGTAACCTTTTATTTTATTTTACACGTAAAATGATCAATCTATCTACTATCAATTACAGATGTTTACTATCGTACAAGGATTTGGTAATTGCAATATCTCCTGTTTTATTGAAGATAATATTAAATTGTATTTTATAATTAATTTTTTCTAATAAATTCCAAAAAATCACGACGACTAAAGGTTAGGTTGTATCGTTCTATTAAATATAAACGTTTCAGTAAAAATTATTTTTTATTTTGTTATTTTTATGCGACTTGAAGATAGCCATTTCATAGTGTTAATTTTCTGAAAATGTTTTCATTTAAACTTCATAGTTTTTAATTTTACCTACAGAAATTATGTTTATTAGGCAGGAATTAATAGAGAAATAAATTATTCAAAATCATTGAACATTGTTATGTGATCTAACATCTAATCATGTTAATGTTGTCATAAACATTAATTGATTTTAGTTAGTTCTATAATGAAATGAAGACCAAATAGCGTCGTAATTTTAGACTTTTTAGTGTGGGGTAAAACTTAAGCCAATCCATAGAAAACCAAGGTTGTTCAACCATAATATTTATACGATGTACGATTTTGTACCTATAAATATTTTTTGTTGTTTTACAATAAACTATTTTTAATTTTAATACATATTACTACATATGAATCGAAAGTGTAGGATTACCATTTTTTTTGATTTCTTAGTAAAGCCATGACAGTCGTTTGTTTTTTTCGTTTGTTTTCTTTGTGGTTCACTTGTATCCTCGCTTTTCGATTTAAAAAAATTATCTTTGACCAATGGTTGTGATTTTTTTGACATTGTAACACAGTAGAGATTATCAAATACACTATAAATTATAAAAATTGAAGATATTGACACAAGTATGAAAGATATCGATATTGTAAATAAAATGTATTTAACTGGATACACAATAAGTAAAAATGCAAAATAATAGTAATATTATGTTAGTTTAATCGATAACCCAACTGATAAAACGTAAGTATAGGCATAGATTAAATATACTGTATATTTAATCTATGGTATAGGTAACTAATAGCTACCGCGGTATTAATATTTTCACCTAATGGACGAGGACTTGTTTCATAATAAAAATATAGAATATGATGTTTATTATATTCTGTCTTCTATGCCTCTTACTTCCTATATTATAGTATTAATCAAATAGCTAATAGTAGAGAATATAGAGCTTTCTTATAAAATGTATATTTATACATAACTATACCTATGTATTAAGACCACAGAATACATTAACAAGCCTACACCATAGGGCAGAGACATAATAAAATTAGTCTATGGCCTGTACCAGTGGCGGCTCGTGGGGCACAAATATTTCCCTCACTTTCCATAACTTTGAACTTACCAACAATTCCTGTTGATTTTTTAAATAAAATAAAATACATTATTTTTATACAAAAACATTTTAATATACGACTTGCACAACAAAAAATTATAAAAAGAAAATTATCGTTTAACTATGTAACGTTAAATTATTCGTTAAAAGGTTAATTAACACAAATAACGAATAGAAAATGAACAAAAATGACAGATTATCATCTTGTTTTTAAAATATAAATTCTGTACCACGGAACTACGGAGTACGGAAGACGGTCGACGATAGTAATACGAAGACGATAAGACTGTATTAATTCGTGTCAAAAAACGGGGGAAATCTAGTACCGTTGATCGGGTCATCGGAAAAAAAGCTAGATCTTCATCATTTTCGTAGGTTGTCTTCTTTGACGCTTTGTGGCTTTCCATAAACTCGATCAATGCATTGGTTTTTTTCGTTTATTGGTGGATTTTTCTGAAACTGGAGATATTTCTGTTATATTATAGTTTATACTATCATCAAAACAAGCCCCCGAATCTCGCTCAATTTCATCACAACTATGTGCTTCATCTTCTTCAGTTGGTACGTAACTGGAATCAGTATTCCGTAACTCTTTAGTTTTTCTCAGGAACGACAACTTTTCAGTGTTCACCGTAGACGTACTGTCTGATTTTTTAAGTCGCTGACCCAGAACTTTTTCATTTATCTTGTTTTTTCAAGTTTCTCGTATAATTATCCCGTATTGTACGCCATTTCGAAGTTATATCTTGCATTAAAATGAAAAAATAATATTTTAGCTTAATTTTCTATAACAGTTTTCTAATTTTATTATTATTAAATTGTATTTAATTAGTTTTTAAATTATTTTATTAATTTATGTTATTTTATTTACCAGATACCTTGCTTCAGGATGTAGTTTTAAAGAATTACATTATAATTATCGGATTGGGAGAAGTACTGCAAGGGAAGTCGTCAGAAGAGTTTGCAAAAGTTAATTATAATATATATTTATAAAATAATAAATTATTTTATAATTTTATCTATAATCGGTGGAAATTTAATTTTTATTATAATATACAAATAATTAATAAATAGGTATAAAATATACAACATTACAAATTAAAATTGATTTATGATAGAGAATTTTAAATATGGGATGGTAAAAATAAAGGACGGCATCCTCCCGTTTCAATAAACTCACTCCATTACCATATCCAGGGCCAGATCTAGGGGGGTGGGCACTTGCTCAGGAAGGCTTGATCGAGGGGCACCAAATTACCAAATAATAAGTAGATATATTAACAGTTGTATTCATTATATAATGAATATTATAATTTATAATACAAATATAATCAACATTTAACTTTGGCCATGAACACTACAATGAACCGTTAAAACAACACCTCGAATGCCATAAAAAATGAGTATTAACGTATTTTCTACACGGTATTTAGAATAAATTTCTTCAAATAATATCAGACAAAATAGAAAAGGAGATAATTAATGAAATAAAAAATGCTAAATACTATTAAATTATAATGATTTCAGCATCTTGCGAACGAATTTTAAGTTTGTTATAATTAATCAAATCCTATTTCAGACATTCAATAAATCAAGACAGACTCAACCATATTTTAATTATTTCAATCAAAAATCAAGTACCTGACCAAAATTTTAATTATGACGAAAGTATAAACAATTTTTCTGCAAAAAATCGAAATTTAATAATAATTTGTTATATGTACTCACTTCATAAAAATACTCTTAGTCAATTTAATAAAAAATATTTTCACGTATTAGCCATTTGGTAACAAGTCGAACAACAATTTTTATTTTAAGATTTGTATTATGTACATATTTTTCCTTAACATGTGGGCAGTGGCCTGTGTTAAGTTTTCGGTAGGCCATATTGTTAAGCTGAACCCGGACAATTCACTAGGTACCTAGTTTCTATTTCTCTATTAGAGATAGGACTGTGGGAGGGACCTTTGGTAAACGGCTCGTTTTTTTTTTAAAAAATATGTATAAACTGTGAGTCAGATTACACCCATCTTGTCATGAAAAAGGAAAATTAAAAATACATAAAAAAATATAGTTTTACTAAAATGTTTTATCGTAAATAAATCCGATTGGAGAAATTAAAAATTAAATAATCTTGAGAATAAAAAGTATAACGAATTAATGAGCCTCCATACTCAAGATAAGGTCTATACTTCTATAGTCTATAATTGGAAATTAGATTAATAAAATGTATTATTATCAGCAGTGATAACTAAATAATAATAAATAATAATAATTAACCAAGGCATAGTGTGATCATCACACTGTGATCTATTACTAATATGGGACAAGAACAAAATCATAATTATATAATATACTTGAAAAATACTTGTAGAAAAAAAAGAAGCTCAAAGGGGGCTCTTACAGTCCTACCCACTCCACTCAACTCTCAAGTGCCACTGCGCTTGAACATACCTATACACTACCTACCCAATAGAGAAGCTTACGATACTCCACCAAGGCACCAACAGGTGGTTCATAAGCAAATTATTTAAAAAAATTGTTTATTGTCTATGGGGTGATTCAAACCGGATTAAAATATTTAATATTACATTTCCCCGGCGAAACAACGTGTCGGTCGACGAGCAGCTTACCGGCGAGGTGGCGCCATCTAGCGTAGCGGCCGACCACCGATGCCCCAAGACGTGTGTTATCTCGTGGCGGCCGTTATCGGGCATCCAGTTGGAACTTGGATGACTAAATTGTTGAGAATACGCCGCGGTGATGTAACACCACCACCGAGGCACCGAGTCGATTTAGTATTGTAATCGTATCTCGTGAAGCCAGTGATCGAAAATCGGTTTGGTGTCAGTCGCCGTTCGAAAATCCGTCGCCCTCCCCGCCCTCACAGCCGTGTGTTGTTCGTGAGCCGCGTTCAGCTCGGGCAGCCGTCGCCGACACTGATGGTCGCCTTTGACCGTGGTGGACAGTTAACATGATCAAGAGGTCCAACGCCAAAGAGATGTTCATCATACGCGCGTTGGAGAAGATTCTTGGCGACAAGGACGTCAAAAAGTCGTACCACGCAGAGTTACGAAAGGAATGCGAGGCAGCCTTGCGTGAGTACCCGCAGTCGCCCGTCTACACCGCGTACCATACAACCACCAATGTAGAGCTTTGATGTTTTGTTTTGATTTTTGCAGAGAGCATAAAATCTGAATGCCAAGCCGAGGAGAAGACAGATGCTTCTTCTGCTTTGCCGCTGCCTAAGGATGGCAGTTCAGCCATCTCAGCAGAAAAATACTTTAGGCCATTTGAATTGGCTTGCCAAAGCAAATCACCTAGAATCGTGGTCACTTCGTTAGACTGTTTACAAGTTAGTTTAACTGCCTAATCAACACATGAGTTGTTTGTTTATTAACTGATTAATGCTTTCAGAAACTCATTGCATATGGTCACTTGACAGGAAATTGCACAAATGACTCTGGAAAGCCACTTATTGATAAAATTGTTGAGACAATCTGTGACTGCTTCACAGGACAACAGACCGATGAAGGCATTTTATTGCAAATTATTAAAGTAAAAACATTTATTATTTAATTTTGCTGTAAAACTAAATTATAAATTGATTACAGGCACTTTTAACTGTAGTAACTAGCCAACATGTTGAAGTGCATGAAGCCACAATCTTAAAAGCAGTTAAAACATGTTACAATATCTATCTAGCTAGTAGAAACTTAGTTAACCAGACTACAGCTCGTGCGACTCTTACTCAAATGTTGAATGTAATCTTTACACGCATGGAAATGCAAGCAATGGAGGCAGAAGTGTCTAAAGATGAGTCTGAAACAGTTGAGTTATGTAAAGTTGATGAAATGGTTCATAGTGATGACTCAAGTAGTCCAGAAGTTATCGATGAAAGTATTATTAATGACATTATTAATGAAATATGTGATAGTGCTATACAAAGTCTTGACTGTGATATAAAAACTAAAGAATTAGCCCAAGATATTGTAAGATCTATGTCTGAAGTAAGTAATTCATTGCCTAATAAACTTATGTACAGTTTATTTATGCACTATATTTTTATAGGAGAGCTTGGAAACTCCAAATGAAGCTGAATGTAAAACTGTTACAGCTTTCAATCATATATTACAGAAAGATGCTTTTCTAGTTTTTAGATCCCTTTGTAAACTATCAATGAAACCTTTACCTGAGGGAACACCAGACCCAAAGTAAGAGAAAATAAAATGTGTATTTAATGTACTTTTTTTATTTTTACTCATTTTTTAAGGTCGCATGAACTACGTTCAAAAATCCTATCTTTACACCTTTTATTGTCAATTCTACAAAATGCTGGACCTGTATTTCGTACCAATCCAATGTTTATCACAGCAATTAAACAATTTTTATGTGTAGCATTATCAAATAATGGTACATCATCAGTACCTGAAGTGTTTGAACTTTCACTAGCAATATTTTTGTCATTGCTATCACGTTTTAAAACTCATTTGAAAATGCAAATTGAGGTATGTAAAAATATAGATCATATTTATTAAATAAATCTGTTACAATCATTTTTGTTCTAGGTATTTTTCAAAGAAATATTTTTGAATATTTTGGAAACTTCTAGTTCAACTTTTGAACACAAATGGATGGTTATTCAAGCATTAACGCGCATTTGCGCTGATGCTCAAAGTGTTGTTGATATGTATGTGAATTATGATTGTGATTTGTCTGCGGCTAATCTCTTTCAAAGGTAAATTATAAAAGTATCTTTTAATAAATATGATAACTGTTATTTTATTTTAGGTTGGTGGATGATCTTTTCAAAATAGCACAAGGTCGTCAAGCAGTAGAATTAGGTGCAACACCAAATCAAGAAAAATCTATGCGTATTCGTGGACTTGAATGTTTGGTGTCTATACTGAAGTGTATGGTAGAATGGAGCAAAGACTTATATGTTAATCCTAATTCCCAGACCAATCTTGGTCCAGATAAAAATGTACGTGAATATGATACAAATGAAGTTGCTGTTACTCATGACAGTCTTAACTCATTTGATGGAAGTGAATCTAGTTTGACATCAAATAGTTCTGGCAATAAAGAAGCTCCAGATGTACCGCAGCAGTTGCAAGTTCTTAAACATCAAAAAGAAGTCTGGGAAACAGGCATACTTATGTAAATTTAACATTTACTTAATAAATTTGATTCAAGTAAATATATATTAATTATTAACTATTAATATATTTTAGGTTTAACCGTAAGCCTAAACATGGTATAAATTTCCTCCAAGAACAAAAACTTCTTGGTACTAGCCCATCAGATATTGCAGAATGGTTTCATATAGATGAAAGATTAGATAAAACTGCTATTGGAGATTTCCTCGGAGAAAATGAAGATTTTAATAAAGAGGTATTATAATATTTATTTTATATTTCTATAATTATTTCTAAACATATATTTATGTTTTTAGGTTATGTACTATTATGTAGATCAAATTAATTTTGTTGGCAAAGATGTTGTTTCGGCTTTGCGATTTTTCCTTGATGGATTTCGTTTGCCTGGTGAAGCTCAAAAAATTGATAGGCTATTGGAAAAATTTGCCAGCAGATGGTTCGAGTGCAATGCAAAGTAATCATTGTTTTAATTTTAATATTCATTGAATATCATATAACTAAATAGAAAAATATTTAATACAATTTCAGCAACGGGCTCTTTGATAGTGCTGATACATTATATGTACTCTCCTATTCAATTATCATGTTAACTACTGACTTACATTCACCACAAGTAAAAACCAAAATGACCAAAGAGCAATATATAAAAATGAATAGAGGTAGTTGTATATCAGATAATAAGGATTTACCTGAAGAATACTTGAGTAAGATATATGATGACATTGCTGGTCATGAAATTAAAATGAAAAATACTGTAAAACCGGGAAAACAATGTATGTTGTATAGAAAAATAAAACTACATATTTGTATTATTATTAATAACATTGAAATGATTACATGTATTAGCAATACCAAACGAAAAAAGACGTAAGGTATTATGGAATATGGAAATGGAGTCAATAGCAGTAGCAGCTAAAAATCTTATGGAATCAGTTAGTCATGTTCGAGCTCCATTTACTGAGGCTAAGCATTTGGAACATGTTAAACCAATGTTTAAGGTTTGATCTGATATTTAAAATAAGTTTATATAGGATAAGCAACTTTTATTTAACTTTCAGATGACATGGACCACATTTTTAGCTGCGTTCAGTGTTGGCTTACAAGATTGTGACGATTTAGAAATAGCTATGTTATGTTTAGATGGCATTCGTTGTGCTATCAGAATCGCTTGTATTTTTCACATGAGTGTAAGTTTTGTAAAATCCGTATTTGTCATTGAAATAAACACAACATTACTTATTTCCAGTTGGAAAGAGATGCCTACGTCCAAGCATTGGCACGCTTTACTCTATTAACTGCAAATTCACCTGTGACTGAAATGAAAGCTAAGAATATTGAGACAATAAAAACTTTAATAACTGTTGCATATACTGATGGAAATTATCTTGGCACTTCTTGGCTTGATATTATGAAGTGCATATCACAATTAGAACTTGCTCAAATGGTGGGAACTGGAGTTAGACCACAATTTCTATCACAAGTTATTAGTAAAACTTATCCGCCTATTGAAGCCCTCAGTCAAAAATTAAACTTCTCTACATTAGATTGTAAGTTATATTTATTTGTAATTTGTGTTTATATTATTGCTTATAAGTTTGGTTTATTAGCTAGTGGAAAAGGTTCAATAGGAGAAACAAGTAGTCAAAGTGTAGTAGTTGCTGTAGATCGTATATTTACTGGTTCTACAGGACTTGATGGTGAAGCCATTGTTGAGTTTGTTAAAGCATTATGTCAAGTATGTACATTTTATTACCAAATTAAACGAAGAATATTTTGTTTAAATTTGTTTTTTTCTTAGGTTTCCATTAATGAATTAGCCAACTCAACACATCCTCGTATGTTTAGTTTACAAAAAATTGTAGAAATTTCTTACTACAATATGGGTCGTATTCGTCTGCAGTGGTCACGTATGTGGCAAGTATTGGGTGAGCACTTTAACCGTGTTGGCTGTTATCCAAATGAAGACATTGCTACTTTTGCTCTTGACTCACTACGTCAATTGTCCATGAAGTTCATTGAAAAAGGAGAATTTGCCAATTTTAAATTTCAAAAAGATTTTTTGCGGCCTTTTGAAATCATTATGAAAAAGAATCATTCCCCAACCATTAGGGATATGGTAGTTAGATGCATCACTCAGATGGTCAATTCACAAGCAGCAAACATTAGATCTGGATGGAAGAACATATTTGGTGTGTTTCATTTGGCAGCCTCTGACCATGATGGAGCTATTGTTGATATGTCATTTCGAACAACACAACATGTGATCAGTGAGTAACAATTATATTTTGGAATAAAATCATTTTGATGTATTGCAATGTTTTAACTTATGATTTTTTTTTTTATAGACTTATTTTATAAACAAAACTGCATAATTATGATGGAATCATTCCAAGATGCTGTAAAATGTTTATCTGAATTTGCGTGCAATGTTGGTTTTCCAGAAATCAGCATGGAAGCAATACATTTATTGCGTACCTGTGCTGATTGTGTTCATGATAAACCGCAAGTAATTTTTCCGCTGAGAAAAACCTTAACTAATTATTTTTGTACTTATATTATAATCTTATTTTAAGATATTTGCTGAACATTTTTCTGAAGAATTGTCTTCAGTTGATGAAGATGGTGTATGGGTCCGAGGATGGTTTCCATTATTGTTTGAATTATCGTGTATTGTCAGTCGATGTAAATTAGACATACGAACACGTGCCTTAACTGTTCTATTTGAACTTATTAAAACACATGGAACTGTGTTTAAATTGAACTGGTGGAAAGATCTTTTCAATGTTCTTTTCCGTATATTTGATAATGTAAAACATCAAGAGCATAGTGTTGAAGTAAGACACTTATATATTGATAACAATATTAGATATTTTTGTTTAACATTTAAATTATGTGCTTATACTAGAGAATTGAATGGATGACAATCACATGCAATCATGCACTAACATCAATTGTAGATGTTTTTACACAATACTTTGACATTTTGTGTCCTATATTATTACAAGATTTGTATGCTCAACTCCAGTGGTGTATTCAACAAGGTGAGTTTAGTTAACTTCATTTTAAATTAACTGATTAATTTCTTAATTTATGTATTACAGACAATGGCCAATTGGCTCAATCTAGTACATACTGTTTGGAAAATTTGATTACATCCAATGGATCAAAATTTGATAAAGTGAACTGGGATTGTACCTGTCAGACAATAGTATCAATGTTTGACAGTATGATGCCAAAACCATTACATGAACAGAATTCACGATCTGAGGTATATATATACACATCGGTAATTGTTAATTAAATTATTATTTAGTATTTATCAAATAGGATTATTAATTTTATTAATATTTAATTAAGATTAAAGATATCATTAAAACTTTTTGTTAAATAGAATGTTTTATCTATGCATGATTACAGTCCGTAAAACCAGATGTCTTAATAACTGCAAAATGTGTGATCCGCCTTGAGCTCATTCGTACTGTCGATAATATTGTGTTCTTTCCTTCTACATCACGTAAAGAGGATCAAGAGTACTTGGCATTAGCTCAAAATGCTACAATCAATCAAAACACTGATATATTAGAACAGCAACAAGAAGAGCAGGGAATGTATAGCAACTTGAGTTCAGAACATTTGTTTATGTTAACGGATTGCCTTTTGCGAGTTCACAATTATACGAAACAATATAACTATGCTATATTGCAAAACATTCCACAGCGAAGTTATAGTTAGTGACAAATAAATGACATTATTATTATTATACAGTTAAATAACTTTAATATTTTTACAGTTAATGATGACATATCAAATATGTTGACACAAGAAACGCAAAGTGTAGCTTGTGTGTTAAGAATAGTGTTGAAAGCTATATGTGATGAGTCACGACGTGTGCATTGGGCACATGCACAAAATGTGGCTAGTAATGTTATAAATGATTCACTTCAGTATTATTTATCATTGAACAATCATTACCACCAAACTTCGTGGAATTCTATTTTATTGCTCATTTTCACAAAACTTTACAAGTTACCCGAAGACAAGGTACACAACAATTTGTCAATTATTTTATGAACAATTTTAGTCTTATAACAAAAATTATCATTAATTCATTATAGTTTGCTGTACAATCTTCTCAACACTATTCTCTGTTATGTGAAATGATCAGTATTGATCTAAAGCCTGAACTGAAAACGGTCCTTAGTTGGATATTTTCACGCATTGGACCAGTTTTTAAAATCACGTAACAATATTAGCCGTAAATCTGTTATATATTTTTATAATGTTTAATGTTTATAACTATTAAAATATGGTTGCTGCTCACTAACTTTGAATGGTCTTGTAACACAAAGACTATGATCACCAGAGCAACTAAACTGCTGATCGCACATACCTATTAATTACAACTATTCAAATAAAAAGAGAAAATCCAGCAGTTTTTTCTTTTAATTCTTTACTATTTTTCAGTTATTTTTGTTAACTTCACATGTTATACATGTATAAATGATGTGTCGGAGTGTATTGTTATTATTTATTGTGTCACTTGTTTTTCTATTGAATGTGATTAAATTAAATATAGTTAGTTATAGTTTAACCCATGTGAGTTATTTTACTGTCTATAGTTAAATTATTGTATTATCTAGACATTTAGGATATGCCGATACAACCGTCCCATATACTTATATATAAATATATTTTATGAATTATATCCTCTAGGAATGTCGTTTTGTAAATCACTAATTGTTTGCTATGTGTCTTAATACAAATCTTTTTGTAAGAAATTAAATATTAATTGTTATATTTTATCTGTTAAACAATTTATTTATTTTTTTAATTCTACAATATATTACCTATAATAAATCATTTCACTTTTTAGTTTCCTTCTAACCCATGGTTAAGTAACACTGGGTGTCAATTTAATTTACACTTGTCAGTCTAAAGTCATAACAGTTATTTTATTAGCACTAATGATTAAACTTCTATGTCTGTGAAGTAGCCCAATCAAATATTTGTAATTCATTTGAACAATAACACATTTTTGCATGCGCAGGAACATGTTGAATACTGATTTGATCAAAATTGATGCCAAGCGTTTACAGCGCATAAAGACAAATAAACCAGACAAAGCGGCAAGGTTTGATATTGACTGATTTTTTTTTTTTTGAAAACCGATTGAAATTTAACTCCTAGTCTTTAATATTTTGATTGGGGTAATTTTTTATATTTCAATTTATCATTAAATTATTATTAATTTTAAAAAAAAAAAAACGCGAATTTCTTTTTTTTGTAGACCTCAGTAATTGTAAAATTACTCAAATGTCAAAAATCGATTTGATCGAAATCTAGAATACAAATTATGATCAATCAATCCTAAGCTTCACACTTAAGTCTGGCATTCGGATTTTTCAACAGGTTTTTTTCGACTTGCTTCAACCACCTTTATGAATAACAGATAACAATGGAAAATTTGAATTAATCACCTTTACCTATCTAACATCTTTTATAAAGACTATAACTACTGATTGTTAAGGGTAGGTATAAAAATAAAAATATTAATTTTATTTCGAGGAGGGGGTTTGAACCTCTTAATCCCTTCCTTCATCCTTATTTACGCGCCAGTAGACTGTGCAACCACATTTTAGAATTTGAATATTCGCGTCGAATATTTCGGTTCCTTTTATCAACGGCGCAGTTATTGAACTCCTGATAGTTCGTTGCCAACTTCACATATCGTAAGCTAATCGCTAATGAGATAACAAATCGTTTTCACTTTTCAGTTTTTCACCCATAGAACTGCGTCAGCTGCTACTTGCTTGTGGCTAACGTGATATTATTTTACGATTATTGCGTTCTCCGTTAGTAGTTAAATACGCCGATTTTGGAAAAAGATCCGTCAAAATGATCATCGAAAGAATTCTTAAACCAGAGAAATATGGACCCGGACGTAAGTTATTAGTATTTTGGTTTAGTCATAACGGGAGGCTTCAACAAATTCAATGATTTTAATTATAATACCATTTTTTGCCCCTCATCTAGTCAAGGGCATGATACGGCAGAGCTTGCACGAATTGCCGTTGATTACTATATGCGCTCCATTCTGCCTTCTCGGCGTGGGATTGATCTGCTACCATACGTATCGATACGAAAAGAATGATGGTAACAACAGGAGATATAAATTTAAGTACACCCGTAAGTATCGTTATGTAGAGTATTAATATGAATACTAAGTCATTACTTTAAAAAACTGCCTATAACATTTTTGGTATAATTTAAAATTCAATATTATTTTATTGCCATACTTTCTTAAGTTCTACTTAAACTGATAATGTGCAGTATGACTTGTTGAATATTGTATAATTCTAAGCTCGGTACAACCTGCGTTAACTATTACTTTTAAATTCAAATAGTTTTAACATTGGACTAGGTAGAACATATTTATTATATGTTGAGCAGTTTATTTTAACTATTGAGTCAACTTGTAATATTATTTATTTATTTTTTTTAAATTTAAGTCATCCTATCTAATGCTATGTAGGGTTATTGCTCGTTTTAGAGGAAGACTCCATTTTAATTTTGGATTTCCATTGTACTAGCCATAGCTACTGAAATTATTTTCTATCTGAACTTAACTGCCAAGATCTAACTTATTCAATATTAAATTTTTACCTTAACTTATCATATTATATTCCACGGACTATTTTTAAATGATAATGAATTACCAGAATAATATATGGATACTATAATATGTGATTTGCATATTCATTATTATTTTAGTTAAGTATAGAATTGTTAACCATGATGAATTATACTTGAATATGTACGTGTAAAATTGTATTAATATATTTTGCAACTTAAGGAAAAGAAAAAAAAATGAATGGGACATTGGAACCTAAATTATCAAAAATATTGAGTTTTTTTTGCTTGACTGTATTTATCTGTTTAAGATAGTTATAATCAGGGCTCGTAAGTTCATGTATCTGCATGTTTTTTTGCCACACAGGAAAACATGCTTACTGAGATACAAATCCGTTTCCTAACAATATTAATAATAATATGAAATTTAAAAGTGCATGTTTTTGCATGTTTTGGGAGTAAGGGCATATTTGGCATATAGTACATTTTTTAGAGTTATTAGCGCATATTATTTCTTATAAAAATTGTTTAGATTAATATTTGAAAAATGTCTTGTTTATTTACTTTCCCGCTAACAAAATTATAATGTTAAATTTGATTTATTTTTATTCTCGTGTGACTCCCTAAATAGATTACGTTAGCGTTTTATGCAGTAGGTACTAGGTACCACGGAACTTATAAAGCTTTAAGCTTCACAAGTATTAATATGTACAAAAATTAAAAGGAATAAAATACTTTTCAAATTGATGGATATATTCTTATTATTTCAAAATTTGCTCATGATTTTTTTTACATAATGCATATTTTGGGTGCATAATTTTAAAATGTTAGGGCATATAAATGCATATTTTCAAACTTTTTAGAGCATGAATGCAGGCTAATTTATGCATTTTTTAATGCATGAACTTACAAGCCTTGGTTATAATAATTTAATCTTATGATTAACTGTAATCTTTTACATAGTTTTTAAATCTTACCCAATCACACAGGAGTTATTTTTATTCTAATAAAAAGGGTGCAGTAAACAACATCCCATAAATACACTGATCGAAGCAATCCTTCTGGTCAAAATCTTGTACTCAAACAAAAAAAAAATATATATATATGGTTTAACCAATTCATTAATCGTTTTAAACAGATATTTTATCTGAGTTTTTTAAAATTAATGTGAAAAGAGAAGTTGAGTTTTCCTATTAATAAAAAATATAAGTTTTAATTGTATTTACTGGTTGTTTTAATAAAATTAAATGTATTGTTAGTACATTTCTGTATGGGTAATAAAGGTTATTGAGAGTTCTCTAAAATTATTCTTTAGTAATTTTTATTTACTAAGTATTAATTAATTTACTTGGTTTTATTTTTCAGTTTACCGACCAGATGACCCCAGAGTACCACACATCAAGAACTGAAAATTTGAAAGTAGAATTGTAAAAATAATATTATATGTTGTTGAATTAATAGCTATTAGAAATAAATACACAGAAAATGAAAACAAAATCTACTAATATATATATTAAATAAAAAATTGAATACAATAATAAACACAATGCATATTAATTACTCTGTTGATTTTTGAAAAATTTTGGTTTGTACGATGTTAGTTTAGTTGAGTCTGATTGGGCAACATTGTCACGACCACTTCGTATTTCTAATGGTAGCCTGATATTAGAATCTTTATTGTCTCGTTCCAATAACAACTGTAGAAATAGTAAAAAAATATGTATTTAAATGAAAATCAAACATTCAATGGGCGAAATTATTTTTACTTACTTTCATGAGCGGCGGCAATTCAATCGATCCAGGTACAACCTTCTCTCGGGGCTTACAATTGGCCAGTCGGTCCCACCACAACTGTTCTTCGTCTTTAGGTATTAAACGATAGTCTGGTTTGTACGAGACACTATATATTTCCACGGGCTCTTGGTAACGTGTACCTCTGAATATTTTCTCGGCGTGAACAATTACCTTTCTAGTTTTCTGTTCCTGTAACGAAATGCATAATTCACATAACAGTCAACTATAACGACGATCTACGGCCGTTGGTGTTCAATCTTACTACGTGCGCAGTAGGCTCGACGGCTAGGACTTTGAAAAAACATGGCTCGTCGTATCTGTCGTACGAGTTCCTGGTTATGAGCCGACCGACACCCGCGTTGCTCAGATTACCGATGATCTCCCAGAGCGTCTTGCCGCTTATATTCGTTGTCCTACCCACCAGTCTGACAGCCATTTTCTCGAAATCCGTGTGTTTTCACTCACGCGAAAAGGCAAGGAAAAAATGTGCAGCTCCGTAGTCCGTACCGTGAACCGTATGTTTACCAACTATTGATAAGCGCTGAGTGTCCGCCGTCCGGTGATACCGGAGAACGTCGAAGTGATAACCGGCGGCACTGGTGGGAGTTACACGTTTTCTCGGATAACCGCACTGATCGGCTGTTATCATTCTTCTCCGTGTTGCTCGCTATAGCAGCTACAGCGTTTTAACTTTTGAGTGTTGTTATATTTTATTCCGCTCGTCAAGCCCGTCGTGTAAATAATCCTGCTGTCCCTGCGAGTAAATTTCGGCACGCTAGTTTTCTCCTATCCGAAGTGGATAATAATGACACCGCGCAACAGGTGTTCTTAGATGGACGAGCTGTTCTGACGGCCGACGAATCGCCGAGGTGCTATGACATCGTCACCAAGAAGTTGACACTCGGAACGAACGAGCTCGTCTGACGATGGAAAAAATGGAGATCAAAAGCAAAGTACGTACACGTGCAATACTCGAAATGATCGGCTCGCCGCTGTTGCTTATCGATGAGCTGTAATTATATACATATCGTTTTACAGTTTGACGCTGAGTTCCGTCGCATTTCATTGCCCAAAACGGATGTAGGCACGTATGAAAACTTTAGAACCCTGATCGAACAGCTTCACAAGTTAATCAAAGTTCCGTTTGTATTGTCATATACAGACCCAAAAGATGGAGATCTTTTACCAATCAATAATGATGATAATCTAGGACGGGCAGTTTTAACAGCCAAACCATTACTCAGGATAATTATTCAACGCAAAGGTAAGGTTTTTTTAGTTAAAAAAAAATTTTGGGTCTTGCATTCTTTTTATTATAATATTTTTGCATTTAGATAGATTAAATTGAAAATGCTTTTATAATTATATTTTTGTCAACTTACTTTTCTATGCAATTGATATTGCGTAGTTGTGAATCATAATTTTTGTTTTAAGAATTTTTATAAAATTATGTGATTAGCTTATCATCTTATAACTTATTACAAACATTAAAGGGAAATTGCTTTGTGTTTTGTTTTTCTCTATGTGTACAATCAAGGTAAAGAAATAATGAAGTGAAAACTATACATAATCACTTGTCTACCTCTAAACAGTATAAGTAAAACATTCTTGAAAAAATTTTTTATTTTTGGAAAAGATAACAATTTAATTAATTTGTCATTTTTTACAGTTTTTAAGTTAAAATGTTTAAATTATAGTCTATAGGTTTTTTAATTGTTCAGTTAAATCATATATGAGGAAGCTTATTTATTTTCTAATGTGTAAGATATACCAATGAAAACAGTTATACATTTTCAGTATAATAGATTAAAATTGATTAAACATATGTAATCAGTGTTCATAGTAAACTGAGGAAATAAATAGTAAGGCATTGAATAAGAGATTTTGATGTGTAGAATTGCATTTCATATGCATTTTTCTTTGAATTTTGTAAAAATAAAAATTTTAAATTGTCTAAAAACAAGTGTCTTAAACTAGTAAAAAAATAATATTGACTTAGCATGAGCTTGAAAATTACTATTATACAGTCAGTTTAAGAATTGATAGTTGATAGGTCAAAATGACTTAAAAAATTTGACCTATCCAATACAAATCTAATAATAGATGCAAGTTATACACATAGCATTAAAACGAGTGAAACATTTTTAAAATGTGTACTATCTTGTAAGGTTTCCTGGTTAAAATATCTAGTGTTACTTTTGAACATGAACATCTGAATAACATATTAACATATTCTTAGTAGTAGTCAATGAAACTTAAAAATACAAAAAGGATATTTGTAAATCAATATTTATTTGCTGTACATTTAGTCGTAATGATTTATACATTTTATGATTTACTTACTTATGTATAAGTTTTTTTTATCTATATTGTGTTTTTGATTAATTTCTACATGATAAAAGCTCCAGTACTATTTTAATTAATATGTATAACTTGAAATAATTTAACTTTCTAGTCATATTAAAATTGAAGTATTTCATATATGTAGACTTAACAAGTCTTAGACTAACATTTATCTTATAAATGTAATGAAGTAAAATAGAAATCTAATTATACTATGTTTTTAGTTATTGCTATGTATTTTAACATTTATAACTAAGATTATGAAATAATTTATAAGGAAAGCATTTCAATCAAAATTAAGATTATTTTTGTGCTTAAAATTAACTACTAAGCTAACTTAAACTACCTAATAAACAAGATATAGTTAATATATATATATATAATAATCACAATTACTTACGAATAAACTAATTGATGGTAATTTGTATTTTGCATTGATGTTTATTATATCTTTAAATTAGATGTTTAATTTATCTGTGTAATCACTAATCTTGATAATTTTATTTACTTATAATTAATTATTATTTATAATTTAACATAACTATTCTTATTTGTTTATTTTAATTTACCTACCGGTTAACTAATTAGTTTTTTTTTAAATTATTAAAATATGCTTTGTAAAAAATTCAAAGATGACTAAAATAACTTAAATTCTATCTTCATTTCCAGTTATTAATAATAATTAAAATAATTTCACACAATAGTTTATGCTTAGCATTGTCTATTATCTAAATTCCATGTACTCAAGAGTATTATATTTCAATAACAGCAAAATTTCAGTTCAGTGGTACCCGTATGTATACTATGCACATGCTCTCCAATAACCATTGTCTTAAGATAAACAATTATTCATGAGCTAGTTACTTCATTGTTCTGTTTTCTGAGAACCATTGAAATAAAGTGGCAGGTGTTAAGGTGGAGTTCCTGTCAATTTCCAGTATATAAGAGCAAACACAATGACTGTTACACAATATATTTCATGTAATCTAATCTATAATATATATTTAGTTGGTAGGTTATAAATTATAATATATTTTTTCACAAAAAAATAACATAGGATAATGGCATTTTGTAGGTTGAAAGATTAATTATTGTTCAAGTATTAAATAAGCTATGGCCATTGAACACAGAACAACCAAATGCAATTTTTCGATGTTGAGACTTGAAATATTAGTTCAAGATTAATTATATCATACTCATATTTTTTATTATTTGTACTTGAAAATAATTAAAACTAATATGAACGCAATAATATTATTTTCATATAATCACAAATTGAATCATAATGTAAACCTAAAAGATATATTATGCATTTTGATTTATGATAGTAATTTCCCTGTGATCAAGTTAAAGTTAAAATTGTCGAGTGTTATCATTCATTAGATGTTATAATAAGTAGTAATAGTATTCATCAATTATTATTAATTATTTAACAAATATAATGAGTTATAATGACAATAAGAGTTTTTATGTTTATTTAATATGGAGATATCAAACTAATTCGATTTTTTTTTTTGTACCATAAATTAGTACTTTCTACATTTTAAATCATGATATATTATTATGTTAGTTATAAGTTATAACCATCACTATATTGTAGTATACCTTTTATGGTTTTAACCACTTAAAAGAAAATACTTGTTGAACAGAAAAAGTGTGTCATCCGCATTTTTATCAATCCATCGGAATATTAATTTATTAAATAATATTATAAAGTATAAACCTAATGTTGTTATAAATTCGTAGTAGGCAGTTTCTCTTGTGTTCTTAATTAAAAATACGTAGGACTGTAGTCTGACATATGTATAAAAAATAAAAATACTATATTTGTTTTTGCCTAGTGAATTCAAACAGTTATTTTGATTGTTCTTGTTATCTTAATTTAAAATATCATACGTATGTCATAATAACGTTTGATGAAACAACCACTAGGGACCAACCAGAATATTATTATCTGTATTTTTTTTTCGTAATTTTAACTTATAGTGTCAGAAACATTTATATTTGATTTTCCCCGTTCCAGTCCAACTAAGACAATGATACAGCAGTCAACAATGCACTATAATTATTTAGTTGGCGGTAAAGAATTTTAATTGATGTGGAACTACGGGCTGTAGAAAAAACAAACATTTGACAGTTCAGATTCAAGGACATTTCCCACGAAAACGGGTTTTGTTTCCTTAAGTCGTTATGTTTGGTACAAGTATGTTTTGTTCAATCCAAAATATGAGCGTCGAAAAAGTACTTTGGTGAATCGTCCTTACGTTTTCGGTACTACGATAAACGTCTTGATAAAGTCGTGTTGCCTGTGAGTCATGTCTCAAATTCTCAACGATTACGCCAAGAAGCAGTATTGCATCACGAATATTATCTTCTTCCCTACCAATCTCACAAGGACGCAGGCAGGAATTAGTTGAAGTTCAAGATCATTTTTTTCATTGTTATGTTTTTTTTTTTTTTCACGAGTTTGAACACAAAACGCGTATGTCCTTATTTTGTCTATTGTCCTCACGTGTTCGGCAAACGAGTAAATATTCCATTGCGTATAGCTACAACCCGATAACCGTGTATAAATAATACTCCTTCGTGCATTAATGAAAATTTGATACCTTTCAGTTTGTGTACTTTATTAATATTTATATTTTCATTGTACTCAATTTTAATAATAATATCTTACAATCAATTCAAACTTTACCAGACCCCGTTAACCTATTTTGCCGGCCGATTAAAAAAATTTTTATAATACCTACCAACTCCACATCGGATTAAATTACCGAACATTGGCTTCAAGTATGGTGGAAGTAGTTACGGACTTCGGGCCAACGTCATTCAACAATAATTAATTATAAAAAAAATGATGTTATGTTAAAAAAAAACACGATCAATGTTATAAAATTAACATAATTTCAATTTTTAATTCGACTTGGTCGTGAGAATGTTAGATTAACTTACTACAACCATACGTCCATACCCTAATTAGAATTACTACGTACAATTTTTTTCATTATTTATATAAAATGCAGGTGATTAAATAGACGAGCTTATAATTATTGTTATTAGTTAATGACTTCTAAGTTTTTTTCACTTGATCGAATAACGAGGTAATTCTTCTAATTAGTTTATGAGAATATAACTCAGTCAATTTTATTATTTAATTTTAATATCACCTATGATATGTAGATATGCTTAACAATTCTAATATTAATCGGATATTATGTGGTTTTAATATAGTCGTTATCAATGTAAATATGATTTTATAGCTCTAAATACTATTTAACTTAAAATAATGATTATTATTGGAAAGGCTTTGAATAATTTAGGCGAGGAAGGGTCCTAAAAATCGCCTCCTAATTGTACCTTTGACAAAGGTATCTTATCATATTTGTTTGAAATATGTACTTTTAATAGTGCTTAGAATTTTTACTTATGGCTGTATAATATACTTGTAACTGTATAAATGGTTTTCTAAAAATAATAAATTATCAATACTTGGTAAATATGTTTACATTTCAATATTATATTAAGTATAGTTTACTATAATTACTAATCAATTTTATTTTCATTGTTTCTAGTTGTCTTGTATAATACAATTATCTATGCTAAATTAATAATTGAATGCGCTTGTTTAATTGTTTATTAATTATTAATAATTTTTGAGCGCTTAATTGATTATATTTGTTTTTATTGTGAAAGCTTGTCTTATTTTAACCATCAAACAGATTATCAAAGTTTGCCATGATTATATTTATAAAGTATTTAGTATATGTTTCACTAACTTTTACGTAATATTACTAGTTATTTGGTATTAAATGTTGACTTGACACTTTCCTTGCTTCGTTTAACCTACTATACATTGTGTTTACATAAAATCAAATTTTGTTAATTATAACTTATTAGTTAAATATTTAACATGAAATATTAAATTTTATACTAGATTCTGAGTGAAACTAGTTTTGAATCATGTTTTATCATATGTTCTTTTTTGTGTCTATGTACTCCGTTTCGACCAGAAGGTCCAATGCATACAAACCTGGTACTTTTCTGAAATTAAATTTTGTCTGGTTGGTACTTTGAGGCTGTAATTTTTGAGTTTCTCAACCGTATTCCAAGTAATTGGGAAATCAGAGAAAAAATTGTGAAAAAACATCAACTGAGATCAAGAATCGAATATTTTCGTCACGTATTATCCACTTGTGGTTTTAAGTTTAAATTACTTATCCCTGTATCTCACCCGACCGTGGATTCTCGCCTGACCTAGAATTTTCATAAATTTTTTTCAAATGACAAATTAATATAATTTAGCGAGTAGTATTTAAAATCAACAAGGGATTTTTGGAGGGGCTAAATCGTAATCTCCCCCCTCAGCCCCTTCCGGAGTTGCGCTTTTGGTCTTGATTTAATCTTTCATTATAAATGGGTGACTTCTCCTATCAAACTATTCATTTTGTGAGCCAAATTATATGTATCCCGATTATTAAATATACAATGTGTGTGTATAGATTGCCTTTTTCTTATAAATAAATATAAAAAAATGTATTCAACTAATTAGGCATATTTTTTTTGTAACTTCAGGTGAAAGTCTTGAAGAATTAAATGGCTATGGTACATATAGACCTCGCAATATTATATCATCAATTTTGGGTGGAACACCTAGCAAAGCCAAACATCTTTGGATATCAAATCCTCAGGATTTTCGACAAGTAAATTATATTTTCCATCAGGTTGAAATATTTTTTATTAATTCCTTAAATGTTTTAGGTATCTGCAATTATAGATGTAGACGTAGTTCCAGAGACATGTCGAAGAGTTAGACTTCTTAAACATGGTTCAGAACGACCATTAGGTTTTTATATTAGGGATGGTACCAGTGTCCGAGTCAGTCCTTCTGGTGTAGAAAAAGTTCCTGGTATTTTTATATCCAGATTGGTCCCAGGTGGTTTAGCTGAAAGTACTGGATTATTAGCTGTCAATGATGAGGTTTTAGAAGTAAATGGTATTGAAGTAGTCGGAAAAACTTTAGATCAGGTATATTCAAGATTAGTATAGTTGCTTGACTATCAATTACTTTATGTGTTATTATTTTTAGGTCACTGATATGATGGTAGCCAATAGTCATAATCTAATTGTTACTGTAAAGCCAGCTAATCAGCGAGCAACAATGTTAGCACCACGGCGAGGCTCTTTATCAAGAACGTCACAGCTATCTAGTGGGTCACAACAATCGGCACATAGTGCTGCTACCACAGTTAATACCTCTGAAGAAGATGACCAAGATGAAGTAGTAGATTTGACTGCAGGATTGGCTTTACAGGTAGCCAATGATTCTACTAGTACTTTAGAACAGGAGAAAAATACATAGAAGCTACTCATCCTGTGTTCTCTAGTAATACACTAAGTGTCTTCAAAAATCGAGCTTATACGGTAGCTATTATTAAGTTAATAGGAGTACATTAGCATTCCAAAAAAAAAAAAAACAAACAAACAAAAAATAAGTAGTTTTGTTTTTGATACAGATCATTTGTCTTCCACTTCATGTTTTCAAATGTTTATCGTTGTAGTTAAGTATGTGTAGTTTATAAAAAGTTAAACTCTAATCATCAATACTAAAACTTTACAGGGTGATACTTGGTATAACACAATTATCTGCTACTTGCATTCTACAACTTAAAATTGTCCATAACCTTAAATTCTAATAAACAAAAAAATAATTCTTTGTATTCAAATGTCTATTATGCTGACAATTGAATGCTGAAAATTTTAATATATTTTTTTCTTATGAATGTTTATTTTATTAAATAAAATGGCTACATTTATACTGACCAAAAAACTTGAAATACAATTCGACAATTTATTTCCTTTCCCTCTGATCTCTGAAAAATATTTCATACCATTATTAGAAAATATTGTTATCTAGTAAAATCCAGTTTTAATCCTACCATTCCAATTTTTGTGTAACAAATATTAAGTGTAGACTGAAAATTCCAAATAGTTAACATTTTCCCACAGTACTTATAATACATAAACTTTTTTTTTGTTGCTGAATCAACACATGGTCTCCATTTTACCCTTTAATATAATTATTTTTTTTATAAATAAATAAATAAATTATTTATCAATACATGTAAATTTAAACTTTTTTTGTAGTATTTAAACATACTATTAATGACTTGCATGCAAAATTGTAGTATATTTTATGTACTTGTATTCCACGACCAAAGGTTAAATACTGACAAAAACTTATATTTGTTTTCATAATTAATGATTGGTAAAATTGATTATTATTTCTATCCATATGAAATAAATCTTTTCAAATGAGAACAATTCTCACATATATATCCGTCCATTATACTTTTTCCTATTTGAATGTTCTACCTGTATACGTGATTTTTTGTTATAATTATTGTCATTATTACTTAGAATTAATTTTATTATTATTGGAATTATAAACATGTATGTCATATTTATGACTTCAAAAATGAAAAACAATCATGTGCATAAAAATAACTTAATAATTTATTTTTTTTTATTAACAATCATCAATATATTCTTTGCATTGAATGTTAAAAATATATGTTATTTTACATTAATTTTCTTACAATAATTATTTTTTAATCAAAAATCATTGAATTATATAAGTATACATAGTATGTATTTTCATCAAGTATTTTTATAAACATAGAATACCAAATGTACAAATAAATATTTGTGGCGATAACTAATAATAGTTTTAAATTAATGATAAACATATGTAAAGAAATTAAAAAGAGACTATGTAATTATGAAAACAAATTTTTTACAAACTATATAGTATTAAATTATTTTTAATTTATTAATTTCTGTATAATATTTATCAGCTAATTATAATTTTATAAAACATTGAACTACTAAAACAGAATAAGTATTATATTTATTTTATAAGTAAATCAGCTGTTTTCTAATAAGATACACATGTATTATTAATTTATCTTATGACAATGAAAAGTATTATAAACTGTTATTATTATTATTATTATTATTATTATTATTATTATTATTTTTTTCAATTTAACAATTTATGATTATTTTTATTGTTAAAAAAACGATATATTTATTCTAAATTTAATACTCAAATTGAATAATATAACTTCTAATATTTTTACAGAGCATCATTTATTACTCTTGATATTAAATATTTAGTTTTAAAATATCAAAATATAATTTTTGGTGGTTAAAATACTGTATAATGCAAATAAAGCAATAAATGTATGTATTTATGTTATATAATTAATTAATTTGTTATTTTAGATATAATTAAAAACCTCCAATAACTTCAATGATTAAGTTGAAATATATATTTATACCTTTTGTTGAACTGTTTTATATTATGAATATAATTTCTTAAAATTATGTTTTAAACATATTTTAAATGTTAATACATCATAATATAATTTTTTCTCTCTGTTCTTGATATAATACAGTATCCATTTTTTTCTTATTTCTTTCAAGATATATTGTTATTATTTTGTTTTTCTTTTTAACTTTAAAATACATCAAAATATTTAGAATATCAGTAAATTTGTTTCAATAACATTCAAAGTAAAATCAAAGTGTACAATCACATATTCCATTCTGAATGTATAATTAAAATAATAATTTTTTATTGGTTCTATAGCAAATAAAAAAAGTCATAAAATGTTATTCTGTACAAAGCATATCTAAAAAAAAATTATTGAATTTGTACTAACCCACAAAATGTTGTATTGTCATTTTATGATAATTTCCACATGAATACAACATTTAAGGGGAATAATATATTTTGTGCAATAATTAATTTTTGTCATTTACTTAAATTGTATTGTTTATATTATTATTATGTATTTACTTGCTACCCATAATTGTAAAAAAAAACATTTTATATATTATATGAAAATAATTTTCTTTTTCTTATAAATGTATTGAATATTTAATTTGTATTACTGATATCATGTATTATGTGTATTATTACTTATTTGTATTAATTCATGATTATTGCATATTATTGATGTTCTTGAAACTGTATTTTTTATTTTTTAAATTATTATAATTTTTGGAGCAATTTTTGCCCTATATTATAGTTTTTGTTAATATATTTGTTCTTTAAATTTGCCACAATAATTTGGGAAAATATAGCAATACAAGACAGGATCAATTTGAATTTAATGTCTTTAGTAAAATGTCACTGAAAACATTTATTGGTGATTTAAAATCACTTATTAAAAAAGCATCTGTTGTTTATGAATAGGTACGATTAAAAATACTACAGTACATACACAAGTGTATTGAGACAATTTTTATCATCAATTTCTGTCAACTGAAATCATTTTTATATGTGTTAACATTATAGGCATATCATAAATGTCACGTTGTCATATGTGAAATGTGGTTTTCTGTTTTAGAAGAGCTACTAAGAAAATCAAAAAAAAATGATTCATTTCAAATCCATCCCACGTCCAATTTTCTATTTTATTTTATTTTTACACTTTACCGCGGGCTGCATTTCGCTGGCATTGGTTACTATCGTGATTTTAGATATTTTAGATTACAATCATGTTGCTATTTTTCTAAGTTAAATAATGGTGTGTAGAGTAGGGGGAAAATGTTCTTAGCGAAAACACCGCAACTCATACAATTAGTAATTACTAATTACGCAGTCATACAATCAGTGGCGGCTCTAGACTCTGATTCTGGGGGGGGGGCAAAAACATCACACTTTTTTTTAATATTTAATAATATATTTATTAAAATTAGTGCCACATATTACCCACATTAGTCATTAAAATACACAAAATTGAAAATATTATAATACAAATACAAATATATAACTTGCTCTATATCTATTGATATGTCTCGGTGAATGTGCATAAGAGCGAGACCATTGAGTCTGTCCTCAACCATTCGTGTACGTAACCAGGTTTTAAGCCGTCGCAATGTCGAGAATGATTTCGGGGGGGGGGGCATGACCCCCTGGTTAGGGTTGCCATACGTCCCGGTTTTTAACCAAGTGTCCCGGTGTCCCGAGAAAGAGTTTCGGGACAGCGATTTGTCCCGGTTTCAACATTTTACTTGATAAAATACTAATTTTCAATTATGAGAAAACATTATCTTCCTACACATTACAAAATGCCAAGATTATACGCGCGATAATCATAGGTATTTTATTTTCAGACTTTATTATAACCGCTACATCACAACGGTAATAATGTAGTTACATGTTCAGTGTCGTTGTACACGTTAAATATACTATTTTTTTTATAGTTCTTAGTTCATGCCGTATCGCCGCCTGGCTGTCAACTATAAATTTCCGATTTCCGTTCGTATAAAATAACTAAAATATTTACTTAGTTTTGGTTAAATTAATTGGTGTGAGCTATTTTTCTCGTGACGACACCAACGCGGAGTGGTAAACGGTTATGTAGATTTACAGAAAAATTGCAAAGTGAATTCACGTTCTTGAAAAAAATTTGTAACGATAACGATTATTATGTGTACTGCACAATTTGTTCGAGTTCATTTTCGGTCAGTCATGAATCAATCATTCAAGAAACAAACTTGATATAAAAACGGTAGAATCTTCTCTTAATATAAAAACGTGCTTCAATAATACATTTTGTGAAGAATTCTACGACCGAATTTTGGGAAACAAGTATTTATTAAAACAAGTTCATGGATCAGCCAAATATGTAGCAAAATCAACAGAAGAAACCCTGGTCTCCAAAAGTTCCGAAGACTAAGAATATGGATTATTATTATTATATTGCTTGTATTCATAATTCATTAAAAAAATATATACATATAATGATCAAAAAAAGTAATTATTATTTTATATATAGATTTTTTTTGTTTCATATGGCGATATATATATAATATTTATCCATTCAAAATGTCCCGGTTTCGGAAAAATATAATCTGGTAACCCTACCCCTGGGCCCTGGTCCCCTCCCCTAGAGCCGCCACTGCATACAAGCCAAAAGTCTGATTTACGAATACCTGAAGTACCGTATTTTGGTCTCCTCGATCCTTATCACACTATTCGTCTCGTTGTCTGGTTATCATCATTACTCACTAGGGATGGGAATTTCAACTCACTTTGATGAACTGATTCATTCGACTCAGCTCACTATAAAGAGTCGACTCGGTGAGTCGATTCACGAGTCTCGTACAACTCTCGACTCTCGAATCTCGTACGCGTACGACTCACACGTTCAGACCTCAAAGTCCATGGGGTTATAGACCATTTATGTATTGTATAGAATCGACAACGGCTTATCGCACGTTACACATGAAACCAATAATACAATTTTATTATTAAATGTTATGGGTTTCCTAAGCTTATGTACAATTTATTAATTATCATTTATTACAGTTTACATTGTTTACAACTTAAATCGAATTGCTAATTGCTAAATGCTAAAGGAACAGGTTAGACAGCAATAATTTTGAAAAAATTATATTTTTAAATTTCAATTTTTAAATTTATTTAGTATTATTATTATTTTAATTAAGGTCACATTTTCATTTTTTTAAATTTTATCAGCGATTTTTTCCCCTGTTTTTGAACAACTAAGTTCAAAGAATGCGCAAAATATCCAATGTGTCTCCAATTACAGAGTGAAATAGCTAAATTTAGTATATTTAATCATTGGTTTTTATAATTGTTCATTTCGTATTATATTTAACTTTAAAAATGTTTATTGGTTATTATTTAAATTGTATTGAGTTACCTAGATTCTACTTGTACCTACGTTCTACATTATTTTATATTTAATTTGTTTTTGTGTAATAAATATTATTTACTGTCTACCAGTTATGTTTAAATTTGTTCGGAAATAAAATCATAATATATATAAGTTCATAAAAAGAGTTGTTTCTATGCGGATTTCCGTAAAAAATAAGAGTTTAGAATATTAAAGATAATATAATATATTATTATATGATATTATGATAATAACATTATCATAATACATCATATATAAATATAATAATAATACTTGTAGGGACAATTATTTATCTTGGCAACACTGTATGTTTTTGTACTCAGTTTTTGTCTCATGACGGCGTCCGCTTCTTTGTATTCTTATTATTACTACTTATTAATTTTAATATAATGTTTTTAATTTTTAATATTTAAATATAAAAGTGTTCCTATAATAAAATCATTTAGTTAGTATTATCTACAACACTATATACTCATAATACAATGATATACTCGTATAACATATTATGATTATAATGTTATGATGATAATATCAAATGTTTACGGTGAACTAGTACGAGGAAAATATTGTTTAAGTTGGTATGAATCGAGTTGCAATCTGTTATCAACCACCAGAGAGTTGTAGAGAGTCGTCACTATATTATAGTCCATTAGTTCAATATGTATGTACTATGTTATAATCTCGATTAATGATTCACTGATTCGTGACTCGTGAGTTGGATTTGAGATGTTGGTTGAACTGAGTGAAGTGAGTCAGTGAGTCGCCGAATCTTGAAACACTGAGAGTATTCGACTCGTACAGTCGTACAGTTCATTTCAAAGAGTCGACTCACTGAGCCGACTAGCTCATGAACTACCCATCCCTATTACTCACTATGGGTGCTATAGTTAAAATTAAAATTCATGTTCTTCTGTGACCATGGGCCATGGCATAGACAGTAGACACTTGAAGATTTATATCTCTGTGGACCGTTAACGTATTAGCATTATATTATCAATCGTTTTCCATAACTGTCCGCGATTACTTTTAAAACATTTATCAAGTGAATTGCAAGTGGCAACGTTCCGAACCACGTTAAATGCTTGTGCGATTTCTATCGAGTTTCACCTGACCAGCCGTGTTGGTCACGAACGATATCTACAGTTTCGCTTTAAAGCTGCATGCATTTCAAGACTACATACCGCAAACTATTATTCTGCAAGCGAATATATTGTTGTTACCTCGAGATGCCTTTTTATGCTGTTATTTTCCGAGCGTCAAAATCTGCCTTAATAGTCGATAATTGGTAATAAATTATTTATATCATGTGTTTTGATATGTTATTTTTATAAATGTTGATTCTATTGATGGACAATCAATTTAGATTGATTTCGTGCTGAAATCTTAAAAATTAATATAATTACATTGTAGGGACGCGGCTTGTGAGATGAGAGGCCCTAGTCCAAATTCATATGTCAAGAAATTTGCCACGAAAACAGAAGCAGAAATATACATAAAAGATTTCAATTTGAAGATTGTACAAAATGCCAAAAGCCCTAAAGGTGTAAAAAGAAAATTAATCAAGCATCCAAATAGTTCAATAATTAGTTCAGCGAAAGACTTCACCCAAAAAGTATGTACCATGAATAGATTTTTTTTTAAGTTTTAGTTTGTTGCACAAAAATGTACTCGCCTATAAAATTATTAATTTTTCTGCATATTTTTACATATATTTAATATACATTTTAGTCAATTAAAAAATTCTTTGATAGACATAGATCTAATTATTTACTGAATAAGTATTTATTATATTATGCGGCCTACTGATTATAAAAGTTATTCAAGTTTAAAAATCTTATTCTTTTGGATATTTTTTTTAGGTGAATAAAGCATTTAATGATTTGCAAGTATCAGTGGCATCTTTTACAGGATTATCAGATACCTGTGTTAGCCAATTAAAAGATTTAAATTGTGAAGTCATTAGCAACCTTCATAAAATATTGAATATAAATGAAACTGAATCCAATGGAGATGTGTCCTTATCTGTTGCCATAAGGTATGCCTTAGCTTAGAATATTCTTATAATTATGATAGTCAATTATGTATGTGGCATAAGCCAACTTGATTGATTTCACCTGATTATTAATTTGAGTCTTGGTTAATGTAAATCATCTTCTGAATTTCCAATTAATTGTTCTATTTAGACTATAATGAATTATAATTACATTACAAGAATTTTATGAGTACAGTTATAAATAACAAAAATTATTATTTATTTTTATAGTAATCAATTTTCAAATGGAACTGGAACACTAGTATTTTCTAATCATAAAGACTTATCTTCTACTTGTTCTACCAAAAATCTTGATGTTACTGATAGTATCAATTTAGCCCCATCTGAACTAGAAGCAGCAAGTAACTAACTTTTATTCTTAATATTTATTATTTGAAGCAAATAAATATAATAAGTTTACAGTTTTGTAAATTTGTAATGTATGATTACTAAAATTTTAAAATATACTTCCAGGATAAAAATATTAATAGTTATTTTTACCAAGTCAATATTTTAAAGATATAAATATTCTAAATGTTTAAATTTCAAATTTTAGAAAAATCTTTTACTTTAAATGAAAAAAATGAAGTCATTGTGTATACGGATGGGGCTTGTTCAAATAATGGCTTTAGAGGAGCGTCTGCTGGGGCAGGAGTATGGTTTGGAAGTTCTCATCCGCTGTAAGTGCTTTTATAATAAATCATTTTATTGTATAATTTCGAAAATAATGTTTTTAGAAATTTGGCGATAAAAGTACCTGGAGTACAGACCAATAATAATGCAGAAATTTTTTCTATCATTAAAGCAATTGAACGTGTGAAAGCTACTGGTAAATACTGTATAACACATAATCAAATGTTACATATTTATTAAACTAAATACATTTATTAGGTCTAACTAAAGTGAGTATTTATACCGATTCTGATTTTGTCATCAAAAGTATAAATGAATGGATGCCACGCTGGCAGGCCAATGGATGGAAAACAAGTGCAGGTTCTGAAGTTAAAAACAAAGAAATGCTTATGATATTACACCATCTAATTAAGTCGTTGGATTCAGTTAGTTGGGTAAAATAAATACATTTTTTTAAACATTTTAAATGTTCTTTCACATTTTATCATAACTTTTTTTTATTTTAGACCCATGTTTCTGGCCATAGTGGAGTATTTGGTAATGAAGAAGCTGATAAATTAGCTAGACTAGGTGCTAAGTGTAGCTAATAATTATGAGTGCACTGATAAATATAAATTTATAATTTGTTTTTAGAAATCATTGATTTTTTTTTTTTAATTTTTATTATGTCTAATAATTAAACAATTACTGTAAATCAGATTATTAAACAAATTAATAATGAGTATAATTCATCCTTACAATTATCTGTGTACATAAAAGAAGTCCTGACTGACTGACTGACTGATTCATAATCATCACACAGCCTAAACAAATGATAGCTACTAGCTATTAGCTAATGACTTGAAATTTCCAGGGTTTGATTGTAACTTGGTCTAGGTATTCAATTTAAAAAGGATTTTGAAAAATTTTGATTTTAGTGTTGAAATGGGCAAAAAAAAATATCCATGATTTTGTAAAAAATAATTAAATAGATTTGTTGATTTCTGGGGTACCTTGGCTACATGGATAAAAAAATGAGAAGGAGATGCAAATTTCTAAAAACAAACAACACCTGCTATATAATAGAATAAATTAAAATGTAATCTTTCTACAACAACAATAAATTCATTGATATTTTGGATGGGAGCTCAGTTGCAAACATTGTGTATTTCCATATAATAATTGAGAATTTGAATGGCAATAATATGAGGCACTCAATCAAACGTTATAGTAGATATGCAAAATAATCATGAGCTCTTAAGAGGTATTCTGCTGGCTTGTGATTTTTGCCTAACATTACCAGTAATTCCATGATCAACAGTTGCTGATGAAATTAACGCTTGCTTGAAGTCCTTCTAATCTGTGAATGTACATGAAGACGCTCGTTATCAACAAAATACAAGTTACGTTAAAAATCGATGGATAAACAGAAGTATTTTTCAAGCAATGGAAAATTTCAGGTTGACGCTGCCTTTCCACGTAATTTTTGACAATTCACATTGTCGAAAAAAAATTGATCACAAAGTATTGTCGAATATTGGTGCAAATTACAAAAACAATAAAACAATCATTATGATTATTTATTACCATAGTGATGACATACCGTTTTATTTTAATTGTGTTATATGGATTTAGTGTAGCGTTAAAAGTACTCTTTACTGTAATTTAAATATTTTAAAGTAACTAATGTAACAAAAATGTAAGCTGACACGACAGCGATGGGTAACTAAATAGTAAATATTTAAATATAATATATATAATAAATATATTCTATAATAGATTGTCACATGTATAAAAAATCATCACTAATATTGAGAACTGTTAGACCAAGGATTTTTTTTTTTGTATTGTTTGTGATCGTTCTGTTCAAAAATGTTGGTTTTGGCAAAGACTGTTCAGTATGCGAGTCTCGGAGATTCACTCATCAACGCAAATACCATTCACTCACTGATCGCTCTATCTCATAAACGGCAAAACATATGATCTTGAAATTTGACTCAGTGCCCAGTGGTTCCTCTAATACAGCGTTTCCCAACCTTTTTCCCTTGTGGCATACAAATCCCAACCCACATTTGACCGTGGCACACTTGACACTGACATATATTATGTAACTAGCTGAATAACCCGGCTTCGCCCGTGTGCAGTTATTGCTTTCTCTAAATGAAATTCTTAAATCAGATGCTTATTATTTACCTTCTTTCTTTTTTCGATCCCCTAGCAATATTCCTCAAATTAACGACGTGAATTTTCAAACGAAAATAATAGCACGTAGGTTGTATAGTTAAAATTAGTTTTATTATAATTAATAGCCGACCCCTGTGCGCTTCGCAGCACCAACACAAAAATGCAATAAAAATCATATATTTTTTCCAAATTCTTTATTATTAATCCAACACATTTGAGTAAACAATATTCTTTGTTTGTCCATTTGGGGCATACACAAATAAACAATTTGGAGTGCCTACTCTTGAACAGGCCACGTATAGTTGCCCATGCGAAAAACACGGCTCCTCCAAATTCAAACCGCATACTTGGAGCGTTTGTGCTTGTGCCTTATTGATGGACATGGCGAATGATAGGCGCACGGGGAATTGCAATCGTTTGAATTCAAATGGCATGTCTGTTGGTATCAGAGGATGAGTACAAATTCCCCTTTCGCTTTGCCAGTCAATATTGTGGCTTCGATTAAATTCGGCATCAATCTTTTTACAGATAATCTTGTGCCGTTGCACAGTTTTGGTGCATTCAAATTCCGTAGTAAAATAATTGATGAGCCGACCTTCAAATTCAAGAAATGCGGCGGTATACCGGGTGGTTCCAACGAATTCAAAAATTCAACTGGATAGTTGACTGCATCTTCTTCATTCAATGCGCTATCAATAGATTTGTATGATATTACTGCACCAGGCAATTTTTCTTGGATGAGATAATTGATAGCATTGACATGCACATTTTTTGGTGCCAGAATTGCGCGTTCACTCAACCAATTGTGATTCCTGTGATTTTGGATAATATTTGGAAACACTCGTTCAATCAATTCTTCTTTTGATTGGAGAATTGTACAAAAATTGTTTGGCAAACTAATTAAACCGTTTGTTAATATACATTTATATATAATAATACATTTTATTTTTTTCATTTGAAACCGCGCGCGCGAAACATCGTACTAACTTAAGAGGCCATAACTCCGGAACCACATATCGCACAGCGTACAATCTTCACAGAAACCATCTACATATCAATCTTAATATGCCCTGAAATTTTTATCGAAATCGGTTCGGTGGATCTTGAGCTATAAGATTTATTCAAAATGTACACTTATTTTTATATATGTATATAGATAGGTATATATTTTTTCATATTAGGTTTTCCTCATATTAATACCAAAGCAGTGATTATATATATATATATATATCAGCGTGTTACTATAAATACTATTTTTTTTATAGTAAACAATTTAAAATGGTGTGTTTATTTAGGTTAAGAAATACATTTTAGAAAAATATTTAATTTATTGAGATTTAAATACAAGATATATTACAATTTCATTAAAAAATGTAGTCTTAGTGGGAAATTTGGGAGTGGTTTTCCTTCATTATGAGTTTCCTTTGTGGTCGAATGGTTGACAAACACACCCTCATGTCGTCTTCCACGTTCTTGAATTGTAATCGATTTTTAGTTTTGATGACGTTCATTGAAGAGAATGCTGCTTCACAATTGGGGATGTAGAAAATGGTAGTATAGCATTTATAGCTTTTTTTTAAATCTTGGGATACTCATTTAATATATGTATCCAAAAATATGATATATCTACATTTATTTTAATTATTTTCAACTTTGGCTCTGTCAGTGGCGTATTTACTGGAAGAGGTATTAATCAGACGTGTCAATCTTGTTTTAAGTTAACAATTTTTGTATAATTTGGTAACTTCAACAATATTTATTACTGTTAAATCACATAATGCGTATTATATGAGGACTACTACAATACTAAAATTAACTGTATGACGGATCACATTCAACGTGTAAAACAAAAACATTTTATTGTATAAATGTAACTATATTATTATTATTTTATAATCTTATGTATAATTGTTTTATGTATCTTAAGGATAATGTCTATTTTCCAGGTTAATTTTTCATCAAGGAAGACAGGTATTTGATTGACTGATCTTTATTATTTCATATTATGGGTTAATTATTAATTATTGTTAATTGGGTTGGTTTGTATTTCTCTTTTATGTAAATGTTTTTGTTTCACTTTTTGTTGGGGTTAATGTGAGTTTCCATTTCGGGGATTAACTTAATATATGGTTTAGTGAGATTTGTCGGTCCGTTATTGAATTTTAAGATTTTTTTGTTGCGTCATGATAGCAGTATTGTCTGCAGACATTTATAAATTTGCTATTTGGAATTTTTGTGGAGTGGGGCTTATTTTGCATACTTCCAAAAGTCAGGTCAATTTTTGCGTTGTTAACTGAAATTATTTTTGACATTTTGTAAACACTATTAAACTGGTTGCTAATTTAGACGTTAGACCCAAATACTAACCATTTAATATTTTGGGTCAAGATTCAGATCTAAGGTGTAGAGTATACAGACATATTGGAATATGATAACTCTATTTTATCTTGAACTATATCAAGTGTCTTTGCCTAAGCTTGTCCAAGATTTATCTGGATAAAGAATAGAATGCGGTGGTTGTGTATTCTTTATTTTCTAATGCTTTTGAAGTTGGTGATACGTGGACTGTGGAGTGTAGGTAGTGGCGTATTTTCAAATTTTTCTGGGGGGGGTCCACAGTTTATATAAAGTTAATATAAACTATGATAACTTTTAACAGTTATGTCCCTATATAGTTTTTGAAGGGGTTCAATTCAATATATACTCGTATAGTCACATGTAATATTATAATAATCATATATATTATATTATATTTCAAGCTATATAATAAAAGGCTTTAATAGGTCTAATCTTTTTGGTAAATTATAAAGGTTTTCTCAGATTTGTGTATTGGAATAAAAATAGCAGTATAATACAAGTAGTTTGTTTCCATGTATTAGGAAAATCTCCTTTTCTTAAAATTGAGTTTAGGGGACATACTATTATGCCAGAGTTAGTAGCTGCCAAGGGTTGTTAACAATATTTAGTTTATAATATAAATACATAGTAGAGACTATAGTTTATAATATTATGGTATTGTAATATCTACTATACTAATATTACAATTGTAAGATACAAAAAACACAGAATATACAACAAACCACATATCGTCACAACTCACAAGACACGTTATAGGATCACTTAACTGCATTCCTTATCCTTCCCCAATCAAGTCAATTGAGCTTTACCATAAATCAACACATCCTCCATTAGCCATGATTGGCTAAGATTCAGCATCACGATTGATATTAATATTCAATATCTCACAATTAAAAATTAGTTCTTCTCTCACCTCTCAATGCATTAGCATCTACTTGTTTTTAATTTCCATACGTTTTCTAATCTTAATATACAATTTTTTTTCTATAAAATCACAATGTTTCTCAAGTCTTGCTACACTAGGTACCATATTGTTTTGTCCCTCCATAATACCAGTACTAAGCCGAAAACTTGCGAAGTTCTCACTTGCACTGATTCGATCACGTTAAACGATTTGAATAGCTATCCTGTTTAAAATTTATAAAAACATACAGTTTCCGAATATTTTTGTCGTTTTATATGACCTCAATCTCAAATATAGTCTTTTTACTTCTTTAACTTACCTGTACGGATGCACCTATCCTTCAAATACAATCAATAATCTTCTGACAAATTTTGGAGCAGCTACTACTAACATAGAATAGATTTACGATGCCGCGAAAGGTCTTAAAATACTTTATTTATCCTTAATTAAAAGATTTGCTATATTATATTCATAGCCAATAGTTTATTGTTTTGAAGGATATCTATAGTGAGTCAAACTTGGAAAGTCTGACACAGCACGAATTAACAACAGTCCATCTTTGTCGTTGGAACACCTATGATTGTTTCGTTTGGGTTGCTTTAAGGAAATAAATTGTACTTGATAAATGTTTAATATTTATTTACTGAGAAAGTGAGTTGTTAGGCATGCTAAGAACAATTCTCCGGTATATTTACAGTGAAGTAATCTACATGTCTGAATAATTAACAACGCCTATCTTTTGTTATTTTATGACCACATTGACCCTTGTGTTAATCTAAGTAATATAAAATAAAAAAAATAAAAAAATATCATATTATTATAAATTTAAATAAAAATAAAAAATAATATATACATATATATATATATATATATATAGTCTGTGGTAGATCGTTAATAGTCGAATACGAATATGAATATAACTACCCAAAAAGTTATTTAGGTTAGCTTATATAAAATACTATTTTCCGACGTTTGCAGTTAGTCCATATTATGTGATTATAAGAATAATTAGGTACATCTCACAAAATAAATAGTGGTTTAATAGAAAATATAACTATAAGAAAGCTATTTACAGTTGAAAGAAAAACATTTAGGATAGGGAAATTGGAATGACTGTAAAGATTTATAAGTGACAAACGTTTCTCCAAGGAGAGACTGGGTGCCCGTGTTACTATATGTATATATAGCCATATAGATAGCTACATGGTTTTAGTTTTCTCTGATGAGTATGTGCTTCGCTATCTTGGTAATGGAAGTTTGATGAATTCATGTGAATAAGGACTAAAATTGCTCTTCAAATCCAATTTTCCAACATATCATCTAGGTTTTTCTATAATAAGGTTAATAAAGTTAGTGTTGCGAAAAGTAAACACAAATCAAACATATAAATTTTCTAAATTCTTTGAATAATAAACCACTAATGTATTCTGTAGACATTTTACGATAAAGGTAAATTTCCATTAAATGCAAGGGTTAATATACATACTTCCAGATATTACTTGCAGGTGAGTAAAAAAACCGATAATTAACATTAAATTGATAATAAGCAAGTATTTAAGTAGTAATTAGTAATAGATAAGTATATACCATACCTGCACGTCTATACACTATAATAAACGTAATACTGTCACTAGAGAAATTAATGGTAGATATTATGTAATGAAAATATAATATGTAACTAATAATACTACTTTAAAAAAAATAGTGAACTCATTAATTATTAATTAACTAATAATGGATTGCACAATTGCACAATCCGAATTCCATAATACAAATGTTGACTGTTGAATGTTATTATTGATAATATCAATATGTTATTTAAATATTCAGTGAGTAATTTACTGACTATATAAGACTTAAACAATTTAAGAATTACATTACAAAAATTAATTTATATAACAACAACGTGCATTCGTACGGTAAGTAATAACAATTAACAACGCCTGTATCTCTCCATTAACGTTATACCTATAGTGATGGGCAATGGGTAAATACCCGATGGGTAAGAAATTTATTTCGGGTAAATACCTGGGTAATTACCCATGACATAAATACCTTTCCAAAATCGGGTATTTATTTTTTTTTTATCGCACCGGCGGCCGTCACACTGCTGAAGTTGATTTACCTATATATTTTAATATTAATCAAAGGATTGCATTTTTTATTTTTACTAAGAGAATTTTGTAAATTTTTTATGTTTTATTCTTTTATACCATGATAATGTATGTTATAAAAATTATAATTTGTTTTTATTTTATTTTAAATAATTAAAGCTTTAACACTACATAAGTTTTTAGCATGATTTATCTTAATATTTAATTACAAATTGCAATTAACATTATTTTAGTTACATTATATTGGTAAATGGTTTTACAATTTATTTAACATTGAAATAAAATAGAAAAACGCAATAAAAATAAATACCCAAAATACCGGGTATTTATTTTAAATACCGGGTAAATACCCTGGTTATTTACCCTAAATTTATTTATCGGGTATTTACCCATCACTAGTTATACCACGATTTTGGATTTTGTTTTCGTACCTCAAAAATAATTATTTTACCTCCAAATTGGATTTAAGTGATAACTGATAAGTGTTAACACGTATCGTGTATTACAAATTTACAACACATTACACAACGTATCTCCGCGTTTTACCAGGTGGTTATGCGAATAATATTTGAACCAAGGCGTATCTTAGTGTATTTTTTAATTGATAAAAATAATACTAAAATAAAAATTTTGTTTTTTATTTAATAACAACTTTATTTTAAAAAAATGACAATATACATAATAATGGAAAGATAAAAAACGAATAGTAAAAAATAATACAAGTAAATATATGTAATAATAATATTGGACTTGGCTTAATTATATTCCGAATTTTCTTCATCGTCACTGTATTCCCAATCGCTGTCATCTGGTAACAACGTCAACATTATTGGCTCCAACAAACTATCCCTCATAATTTCTTTTTCGTAGTCTTTGTCTTGCAATGCTTCGGCATGTCTCACACACTTTTCCCAATCCTGTTGGGTAACCGAATCCAACGCTTCGTTGGTTAATCGTTCAACATCGGCCAATTTAAAAGTTTTGTTATTCCTCGCTACTTGATTTTTTACCTGGGCCCATATCAGCTCGATCGGATTATACTGACAATGATACGGCGGAAGTCGAATTATTTCGTGGCCCATTTCCAATGCCAATTCATCGAGTTCGTATTTTTTTTCGAATGGTATCAAAGCTTTTACTTTCATTCTTAGTTCAGCTAGAAGTTCTAATGGTGAAAAATCGACATTTTTTTTTTTTAACCATTCTTGTACATCTGCTTTTCTCGAATTACTTTTAGGAAAATTGTCGATAAGGGTTGAGTGGAACGGTGAATTGTCCATTACAATGACGGACGGTTCTTCAAGGCTGTTTAACATGTGAGTGAACCAAGATTTGAATATATCAAAATTAATTTGGCTGTGGTAATCCGTAGAATTTCCAGTATTACTACGGAAAAACAATTTTGAATTCTGAATGAACCCGTATTTGGAACACCTTGCATGGACAACAATAAGACGCCCACCTTTTTCGGTAGGGATTTTCGGACCCACCATACTTGACTCATGTTGCCATTCAACACTCCGAGAATTTTGATTGACCCATGTTTCGTCGAGATATACAATCGGTCGAGGATCTTTATTTTGGCGCATTGTACAAATTTTTCTCAAAAATATACATCTAAGCAACACTATGTCATTACGCTCCATCAAGAATTTACGGCCGTCACTACACTTTTTGAACGAAAATTTTAAGTTTTTAAGAAGTTTTTGAATTGACGTACGACTTCTTGAGTAATTAATTTTGCTTTTAATAGAATTGAGTATTAATTGTGATGTAGGATACTCACACTTATCATAAAATTCATGAACTGTCCTCCTAACCACATCACAGTCAAAATCATCCAGTTCAGATACATATTTTGCCCGCTTGTATGATTTTCGTGGAGATGAAAAAGAAGGGCTCGCTTCAGTTAACTTTTCACTATTCCTTACTTCTGAACAAATACGCTGAATGGAGCGTTTCGATATTCCGCAAGCCTCAGCAGTAATATCTTGGGTTTTTTTTAAAAAAATCGGAGTTCAGTTCATTTTTTTCAGATAGTTTTTTAAAAAATAAGTAAACACTATAAACTATTTTTTTACTTTGACTGTGAATATCATTATCTTTAAAAGACATTTTTATTTAAAAAGATAAAATGATTTGATAAAAAAACTAGGTTTTAATACAACTAATAAATTTGTTACGGATTTCTATGGAAAATCGACGTGAACACAACAACGCTGAAACACTATAATGAAAAGAAAATACTATACCATTATTACTATACCCATAAGGCCATAACACCCTCTATAACCCTCTGTCCCTCTACAAACACGTTTTGTGGAATGTGGTCCGCAGGGACGACAAACATTTAAAATTGAACAATAGTGTCAATAGTTACTCGCCGCGCCGCCGCCGTTCCGGCCCGCAACAAGTGGTCACAATAGAATGAGAACCAATGTCTAGTGTCTACAGGTTCGGGGTACAACGGCGGCCGCCAGCAAATTTTCGTGAAGCGGACTATAACAACAAAAACAATGTATTATGTAAGCCTCCTTACTTCGTTGAGTTCCTAGCGGACAACTTCCGAACTAAATTCCGTAAAATAATGACTCAAAAAGTAAAAACCCAGATAGGATGTGACTGCACTGTTTTATGTACATCGTGCCTACACCACACCTGGAGAAGGGAGAACACTACATTCAAAGTTCAACCGTGTAACACCTTATACTGACTGCGAGGTGCGAGCTGACAAAAAGGTTTGTGCATTCATATTATATACTTCATAGTTCATACCATCGGAATTTCATGTTATAGCGGTTTTCTCATAAAAATAAACGAATCACTGGAAAATCATTATGTAGACATGTTTAGAAACGGTATAATTGATCTAATTATATTATTATTTTTTGTGTTTTCACATGCGTATTGTAACATTGACCACCCTGTGTCCCTGTAAACAGTGTTAACATTTATAATGTACAACAGTCATCAGTACGGTTTTTCTTAAGTAATCGCTCAGCTCACCGTAAACAGGTTGCGGTAATTTCGGGTCCACCGCACCTCAAAGCGCAGATTTAAAATAAATAAACCCAATGGCACGCGCGAACAGTATCCTTTTAATAACCGTATATTATGATTTATAAAGCTCCTGACCAGTAAAAAAAATTTTTTACACAATAAATGATTGTTTAAGAGGACGTGATACCCAAAGCTTAACGTATACGACGGCCAAGAGAACGCGCTGTTAGGTGTTTTCGTGCGTCGCAAGCAAGCGGTGCGTACGTCGACACGCCCATTATTCGGAGTCTGCACAAACCAGTCCGACAAAAATCATATAACGGGAGCGCGTTGTTATTCTTTCATGTACGGTCCGGGTGTGCTGTTATACATGATACTCAGTAAAAACTATAAAGATAATAATATTGTCACTGCAATATTTTACCTCGCGCGCAAGTGCACGACGGCTCAACTCAACTATATATACAATACATAACTATATATAAGTACGACGCTCTCGATGCTATAATTGAAATCTGACGCTGATGTTGGAAAAGCAGCACAATACGGTTGCAAAATGAGAATATTCCAGAAACATGTCTCAGGAAAATCGCTCTCATTTGGGTTGCTGTGATCGTAGAAACTCCAAATTTTTACAACGTAAACATGATAATATTATTCGTGTTTGTATGTTAGCTTAAATGTATTGGCCAATTCAATCTGTTTGTATGAAGATTTTTTATAACAAAAAAAGTCAATATTTCAACAGCTAATTAAAACGAGTGTTTAATGCTATTGCAAAAAACCAACATACAAACACAGATAATATTGTCATCTTTATATTGATGAAGTTTGGTTTTTGTATAATTACTGTAGCTCAAATGAGACGAGTTTTTAGATGTCGAAAATGAGTGTGATACGCCCTCTTAAATAGACTCATGTCTCATTCTCTTTTACCCGGGCGCAGTCCAAATATACTATACGTGATACGTCTATAGACTATCCTATATAGTACATGTTATAGACGTTATAGTTATACTTATGGCTTATACCATAGATTAAATACACCATTTTTGTATTTAATCTGAGCTTATACTGATGTATTTATCCACGTACACCTTGATTATAATTGATAATTATTAATTAACCGGGTTTGGGTGATTTGGAATTCCCTTTCAGTTTAATGCGTTCAATATCCAATATATACAATAATACGAGTATACCAGTGATTTTATAATATAAAAATATTCTAAAATAAATGATAATAGTTTAATACATTAATCAAATGAGGATCGCTTTTATGTCAGGTAATACGTTCAGATTATTTTGCAATAAACTAATAAAGTATATTGTTCCAGTGTTATATATGTTGAAACACTATTTCATTGATATTGGTTTCTCATTTTGTTAAGTTTCTATTTTCTAAATTTTCTATTTATTTAAAAAGTCATAACGCACTTCTTATTAGTATTCTTTATTATTTAAATACACACTTTGCGGTCGACATGATTTAAATTTAAAATATACTTAATTCCACGAAATAATATAGTTATACAGTATACTATTCAATATAGAAATAATCATACAAATAAATTTGAACGCCTGATCTTAGCTAGTATGAAAAAATAAATAAATCTTTATGCGAATAGCGTACATAGTGATTCCTAAGTACGTGTGCTGTGAAAACATGAAACTTTTCTATTGAAGTTCTAAAATATTATAAAAAACAATTGAAAACATTTTAAAAAAAATAAAATTAGTGTAGGTATACGTATTATATTATAATCTTGATTTATTATCTTAATTATAAATTAATAAAAAAATTTAATAATAATATTTGTGAAATTTTCATAGTTCGATAAGCGACATCCATATTGATATGTTCGCTCAATTTTTCTTAAAACAATTATTTTCTTTAAATTATTATCATAATAATGTTATTAGTTCCATTTATTATATGATGACGACGCTCTATAGTCTATACTATATTAACTTGTTATATAGATTAGATTATACGAATACATTATTAGTTGTATAATTGTATTAGTAATATAGGACCAAGGTATTAGATACTATTGTATTTATAATTTAAATGATATACTGTATAATTGCACGCGAAAAAATTTCAAAACACAACTATGGTGGCACGGTGCAAGGCCGTAACTGGAAATAAATTTCGGGGGGGGGGGTTGTAAGCCAAAAATGTGTGTTCTAATTGTATTATAATATTGTGTAGGTAATTAAAGTTTATGACGTAGACCATAGCTGTCATTCGTATATGCACGTATATAATATATCAATGGTTTATCGATTATTCTAGACTGAAATAGTTATTTTACTACGACATAAAATAACGCAAAAAATTTCGGGGGGGGGGGGGGGGGGTGAACCCCCAAAACCCCCCCAGGTATGGCAGTGGCACGGTGTAGGCTTTAGTGAAATGCCCAAGGAAGCCTATAAGCCATAAGGTGTCCTAAGTTCCCAATAGAATCAACAGGTGATTATACTATGTTGAATATTATACACGGTGGAACTACGTGCGCGACATTTTACATTCAACGCACTCCGAGGATACCCAACTTAAGTACAACTCGCACCACGTGTCCACGTAGAGAATTTAATGTAGTGAAAGGTGTGCCAAATCAATCAGAACCCATGAGGAGCCGCTTATGAAGAGCTAACGCAGTTTTTACTTGTTAGCGAAGAACACACATTTCAGACCATCAGAATCGTCATTTTATGTACGATATACACACCCAGTGGCGTATTTTCAAATTTTTCTGGGGGGGGTCCTCAGTTTCTACACAATTAATATTAACTATAATACTTATGTCTTATAACTTGAAACCATGCTGCAGGAACATGTATCTGTTTTAGCTGTTGTAACTAATATTAAACTATATTAAATATAGTTATTTTTATATAATATTTTGTTTACGGGAAAAAACTATGTTCGCGCGACTGCGCGTGCCTACATAAATCGGATTCTGCAAATATGCAAGAATTTTACTTTTTCTTTGGAGAGGATCTGGGGGGGTCCAGTACCCCTGGACCCCCCCCCCCCCGTAAATACGCCACTGTACACACCGGCTATCAGTTGAGTTAAAAACGGTTAAAATGTTTATTAATAAAATAATAACTTTGTTGCCGATGCAACGCGTTTGAGAAATACACGTCCATGTATGACTGTGTTCATATAACTGTGAAGATTTACTGCCATACTACCGGCGCCCGGCGGAGTTATATTTTGAAGGAATATTTTCAAATCCATTATAATATATTGCAATTTGAAACTAGCACTGTTCAAATTGAAGTTTTTTTGTAATTCCGATAAGTAACGGTAAACCAATCATATATTACAACAAAATACTGACCACTGTTCGAATTATAACTTACGCATTTTGATTTTTAAAATTATGTAAATTATAAATAACTACAATTCTTCAACTATTGATTATTATTGATAATCAAAGCATTGAATTTAGTCACAAAAATTATTAAATATTAAAGATGAACGTGAAGTTGAAAAACATTTTAAATTGACCAAGATTATTTTATTATAATATTGTAATGTTGTAATTTGTAGTCAGCCTTGGTATATTATAATGTTGGGTCGGAGTGGCGAATCTTACGTGAAATCCTTATGTCAGCAGATTCATACAAACTTCACTACCGCACTATCACCGTCGTCCATTCCACTATATTCCTCAGCTCTTCATAATCTGTTTAGCTAGCTGATTTCCAATGTTCTCCATATGTGCGTAAGAAGGTATTTTTCGAATATCCAGGGGTTCGTAACAGTATTGTTTGAATTTTCCATACCGTACGTGCGTTGGTGTATATTGTGGTCTGTTCAGTAGCTAGTCAAACGATCGACACACAATATACGTGGCGTCACAGAAGTGTTGAACGTAAGTACATATAATTAAGGAAGAAAAATGTTTCCATTTAGATCCGGCAGCATAAATTTGGATTTGGGTTAATCCGAGGAATAATTTTATTAATCTTGCATGTAACTAACTCATTCACAGGTTTTTAAAATAATAATAAATTTATCTAAGCTATCTAATTCGACCAGCGACTTCAGAAAATACCTAAAAAACAAGCCATGCACATAGACATCCCTTCCATTGACCGTAGGTAAAAATTTAAGGAGATTTTTTCATTTCACTGTGAGATCCATCCAATGTGGTTTTTCACTACAACTCAAGAAATAATTTTGATTTAATTACATAAGTCATACGAGCTATTATTATTAGTTATTACCACTATAGCACATTAACACTATGTTACAGTTTCCAAGAGTCTCATTAATCCGAAAGATGCGGTAATCCGGTCGGTCTTGAGAATTATCACACTACTATAATATTTAGAGAAATATCCTCCTATTGACCTATCTAATAATAATCACGATAGTATCTACATCGTACGTGTAATTGGTATTTCAATTTTTAATTATAAAAAATTATTAAAAAATTAACATTTAAAAATTAACATTTAAAAATTAATTAAGTTGAAAATTGCAAGAAAATTGGTTTTAATAAAGTCATAGGTACAAAATATTGTTATGGTTGAGAAAAGATAAGGAGCGTTCAATCCAACTTTACCACATCCTATCATGAAGCGATAAATCCTCGAGAGGGACATGAGAACCACCAGTGTTATCAACGAGAGTCAGCGTATATAATAGGGGGTCCCGAATACGTCAGACAGATGATTTTTAACTTTTAATCCGATTATTGTAAGCACCTTCACGCAAATTTCTTCAGTAATTAATCTTAAATTAGTTATTTGGACTTGGAATAATGTTAAAAATAAAGCGGTTTAGAATTTGTTGCTATTTTATTTAATTTAACATTGATTCAACTCTCGATTAAATGGCACGCAAGACGCAACCTAAGAATGAAACGACCATACAGATAGAAGAATTTTGTAACACCCCATTTTCCATCTATTTAAAAAAAATAATATTTGATCTGATTTTATTATGTAAATAGGTGTTCCTTAGTTTTCTAACAAACGTTTACGACAAGTCACTCGTGAGTCATATTATATTTTTTCTAAAAAAAAAAAATAATAATAATTAAAATAAAGAAAAAATTAACAAGATTTTAAATTTTAAATCTTAAAATACGTATCGATTTCTGTATTGCACAGTATGGAATTTTGAATGGTCAACAGGTTAACACGATTTATTCGGTACATAATTTATTTTTTATTAGCTTATCTATACTATAAAATACAATTTTTTATTAATTCTTAAATATTTTTTAATCAATCTATAATCAATGATAATAACAATTATTATACTACTTACCTATATTGTATATGTGATTTAATTACCTAGATGTAATAATCTGTAAGTTTTTGTTCGCAGCAGATACACGTAGATTATTTGAAAACACTTTCTTGGAGTCGTATCATTAAGATAAACCATGTTTTTCAACTACAACAAATTTGGCAGAGTATTGGTGTACACCGATGGTGCTTGCTCTCGAAATGGTATGCAAGGACGGGCGCCAAGTGCCGGTGCTGGTGTGTGGTTTGGAGACAATCATGAGCTGTAAGTCCTTAAAGCATCATATATCATCATGATAACACATACTTTTGGGCTTATTTGTTTTACAGGAATTGGTCGTCAGGTGTACCAGGTAGACAGACCAACCAGGAAGCAGAGCTTTATGCGGTTATCAAGGCCATAGAAATTCTGAATGATTATGGTGGGTATAAGCACGTTATTATAATGTACCTACCCATAACAAACGAATAACCCATAACACAAGTGGAATATAGTTCTGATATTCTGACATAATAATGGTGCTAAATACTGCTAATACTAATTAAGCATAATATGATAGTGTAAACTGAAGTTTTGCTACAGGAATGATCTTAAATCTTAAATGGTTATCGTCACATAAGCAATATGCTCTATTTTTACTTTATTATCCTGAAAAATTTAATTATTTAAATCCTCTCACGGGTTAAACTTTTTTGGATACCTATACTGGTTTTTAAACAGTTCAGCACTATATACTTTCTTTAAATCTAGATCACTACTTATTATCTTATTGGTTTAATATTCATTAATTTTTGTTTGATTGACCCAGTGGCGGTTTATCCCAAAAGATGGACCTGTGTACAAAACTAAAAAAAGGCCTCCCATATTTTTATTCTAAATAGTATAGGTACATACTATAGATACATAAACTGAAATTTAAAGCAAATATTTTTATTCTAAAATTATAAAATCTTATGCAAATCCACAGGCACTTTCCATTTTTGTTAAAATTTTAATTGCCTCAAAAATAAGATGAAATTACATACAAATGAAATAACATGATATATCTATTAACAATGATAATAATATAATAATAATACTTCAATGGAAATTTCGTTAGTGTGCTTTTTTTTCTGCAAAATTATTAATTACTTCTTTTAAATTTAACTGACGAGTCGATCGTTTTCAATAGATAGGATTCCAAGTTCACTTAAGAGGACGCTCACTGGTATGTTTTGTCTTCGCTTTACAAACGTAAAACATAGCAAAAACCGTTTTGCACGGGAAAGAACCAAGTAGGCTACAGTCATAACTAAGAAATGAAATTTCACCACATATAAAGGAGAACTTTAGCTGTGAAATATCGTTTTTATTTTTTCGATATCGGAACTAAAAAAAAAGTTATTCAAGTTTAAAAATAATAAATTATGAAGATTTATAGGAGGGTTAGCATACACAATTGCCTTTTAGTGACCCTATAAAAACTTATCTATAAAAATAGTGGCGTAAGATCAGGTGATCGTGGTGGCCACTCAAAGCGTCCGTAAATTCCTAGATATAAATTTGGAAACTGTGCATTTAATAGTCGTGAACTATGTAATATGTAAACATCGTGAGCTGATGCGCTATCGTGTTGAAAAATAATATTTTCTCTTATAGATAAAGGAATATCATCAAGCATCGTCGGAACTACATTTAATAATAAACTATAATTATAATATAGTCTTCCGTTGAGAGTTCTGTTATAAAAATATGGACCAAGCAATTTGCTACCAAATTAACCACACCAAACATTTGTTCCCTAAAAAGTTTGGTGATTGGTTTCAAAAGTCCAATGTGGATTTTAATCATACCAGTAACGGTTGTTCTGTTCATTAATGACAACATTATTTATAAACTTAGATTCATATGTCTATAATATTGAATTTAAAATGAATGTATTTTCGTCTAAACCGGTTATCAACCACGCAATAAACGCAGGTTTACGATCTGAATCATCCTGACCCAAATACTGAACTAAATCAGGTCAGCATTTTATATCTTTTTTAGAATCTTACAAACTGTGGTATGAGATATTCCAAACTCTCTACCAACGTGTAGAAACTTTGGGATTTGCTCTAAAATAGGCTAATAGTAGTTCCTCGACCTCTTCACCTAAACTCTAAACTCTAAAGCATCACCTCGTCTTTGTCGTTGATTGTGTACCCTTTTAGAAAATGACCCATATGTTCTAATATTCTGAAGTTTTTAATATGACTATGGGCTGGATGATGTCTATCGGAAGTAATTAATAATAAATAACAAAAACTAACTTAGAAAATTATTTGAATAAAAATAAAGTAAAATACGAAGCCTATCTGGTTAATATTGAGTTTGCGCTACAAGATGTGTATTTTTTTAACACTCCCAATAAATAAATAATATATAGACTTTTTCCGAATGATTCATTCTGGTGAAGGAGTAACGTTTGTATTTGCACGATGAAAAATATCGAAATGTTGTCATTTCATATTAATTGAAATTCAAATGAATTTTATCCTGTTTAATTTTGTATTAAACTGTCATACAGACCATTTTATAACAATTAAACTGTAGGCTGTAATTGACATAATATAGTTATTATAATTTAAGTGTCCACATAAAGTTGTGGGCAAGGTGATCAATGGGCAGTTGTCATCCACGTCCTACCTACCAATCTGTTTCCTGTATCAAAACTATGGGTTGTTATAAATAAAATAATTAAAGTTTTGTGTTGTAAGTTGTCATTTCATTTACCCATTGCCCATTTGAGATTGTGGTCTCAATAGTTCACCACTGCCTAGTGTTTTATATTATTTTTCTAATCACACGTATTGTGAATTTGTATTTTTTTGTAGGTATACACGACATGGAAATCAAGACTGATTCTGATTATGTACTTCGCTGTATGACAATTTACATTCATAAGTGGAAGACAAACGGTTGGGTGAACAGTAAAGGTTGTTCGGTGGTCAACATGGATAAGATACAACTACTGGACTGTCTTATGAACTTTAGGAATAATTCAGTCATTTTGGTATGATTTAATAATATTTTGAATATTAGAGAAGTTAGGACTATAGAATATAGACTACAGGGTCCGTCCTTTTTTTGAATGAAAAATGCGTAGTTCCATACTACCATGTAGTCTGCTGATTTTACAATTGAAGTATTTTAATAACATAGAAGTAAAACTGCCAACATGCAAAAATAATAATTTAGTAATGTAGGATAAAATTACTTGAACTTTTATTCCAATTGTTTTTTGAAATCTTAAATTTTATGTTTATTAAAATATTAACAATCTACAGATTGGGAAGTATGCGTGTCAAGCAGCAAAGTAATCTTACATATTTAGGTTTATAATTGTATGAACATTTCTATTTATATATATTATTTCATCACATTTCACATTAAGGTGAAAGAATACTGGTTTTAGATATCGATATTAGACCAGTGCTGTTAACGTTCCTTTAATATAGAATTTGTTCAATTCCTTGTTCCTTAAGTAAAAAAAGGAACTCATTCTTTTTAACGTTCCTATGAAAAACTAACTTACCTAAATATGCCTAAAAATTAAAAACGTCAGAAAATAATTTTAATATACATCCTAAATATTTTAATTATTAGGACAAATGTGTACACAATATTATATAAAATACTTCTCATCAAATGGTGTATATCTTATTTTGTTTTAAAATGGTAAGTTGTTTAAAGAGATTATTACTTATTTTGAATCGTTTAACAGTCATCATTGAACCAGTTGAAAAAAGTCCGGATATGGTCGTATGAGAACATAAATTGATTGCAATTGGAAACCGTCTCGTCTACTCTATAAAATTTTGAAAATCAAAATATTTCCCTCCAAATCTGAAAAAAATAATCTCTAGAAGAGCAAAGGAATTACAATTTTACGTTCATATTCCTAAAAATGAGGAATTGATTCACATTCATATTCCTTTTAAAAATGATTGAATTAATTCCTTCATTAGTTCCTTGAAAAAGGAATTAATTCTCGGAATCGTTCCTTTAGGAACGTGTTCTTTAATAACACTGTATAAGGCATAATATATAGACATATAGTTAAAAAGTCTTATCATTTGTTATACATAATTTCACTTATGATATTCTATAGAAAGAACTTGCAAAATATTACTTATACGACATAGATTTTGTAACCAATTGTTAAGACATTGTAACATGTAAATGATTTAAAATATGCTATGATTATACCACGACATATTACTGTAGTAATAATATATTTTTTTATTTTTACAGACCCATGTTATGAAATCTGATTTTGTTCATGGTAATATCCAAGCTGATATATTAGCTCGTCAGGGAGCAAATCAGTAAAGTATTCAAGTAGTAAAACCATATAAAAAAACAAAGGAAGCTGAAATAGAATTTATTAAATTCAATCCAATTTTTATTTATTATTATTATATATTTTAATGACATTTAAAATAATCATAGTTTATCATTTAATTTATGCATGAAGCATGAATCTAATGTTGTTTTTAACTTTACGAGATATATATGGTCCGTTTGCCTATGCCACTGTTTTAATTAACTCACATACATTTTTATAATTTATTTACTTTCACAAAAAAGTTAAATACTTGGCCAAATTTTAATATTTATGAAAATATAAATATGTAATTTTTTTTTTGTATTTTGTCAACATTTAATTGAATTACCAGTACTTGGTTATAAAAAATCAATAATATAGTTTACTATGTAAAATATGTTAAAGGATATGTAATATAGGAATGAAATATGTGTGTAAATAGTGTACTTCCTTGACTGTTTTAGACTAGGGCAATTGGAATCAAGTGTATGAGTAAAAACAAATTTTTCTTGATTCAGCAAAACGATTTGAAAGAACTCGTTTAATATGATTTATGTTAGTTACTGCTATTTGATACGTTCATCTTGTTACAATTTCATTGTCAGTATCATTTATTAAACGTACATGACTTAATTTTACAATTTAAAATACATATTCATGGTCAACAGTTAGTTCAACAATACAATTTGAGTTCAAACATTTTATTTTAAGTGTTCACACTTTATGGTACATAATATCAATGCTAAGTCTCTGATCGTAATAGATTTATTTATATCCTATGTTTGCAACTTTGCAAGTAATAATTCTATTGTTTCTACAGTTTATTGATAGTTGTTAATTAGGTTCACATTAGATACAGAACACAGTCAATAAAGTATTCAAAAGAGAACTATAATTTTTCATTCATGCCTTAATGATGTACGATTATATATGATTATTCGTATAAAACCTTAGACAAAATATTAAATCTATTGCTTATGTAACACTATTGATTTTATTATATACTCTCTATATAGCGTAAGCAGGATTTTAGTTTGGTTAGGGGTTTCACTATAAATTAATAATAAAATCAGCCAAAAAAAAAAATAATCAATACTGTCATTGGCTGGTGGTTAGACAGAACCTTGTCCCTGTGTACGCCACTATATGCTCTATAATTTTTTATAAAGAACACTGAACAGTTAATTTTAAAATCAATGGTACCACAAATCTATACCTGTGAATAATTCTGAAATCTGTAAGGATTCATTCGCATAAAGCAAAATTCCCAGTAGGTAAGATTACATGGATTTTTTTAAAATAACATCTAAATTTTTTATTTTTTTATTTGAAACTTTGGTTGGTAAAATTCGATTATAATATTTTAGGTAAATGAATAACACATATTCGAAATGCCAACACTAATATCTAGGGAGAAAAATCATAATAATTGATTGACTATAGCAAGGACTATTAGAATACAGTAAGCATATTAGTATTAATATTTATATGGGATATATTATAAATATTAAAATCGCGCGATAACTTGATTTCTTCTGTGCATGTAGGTATATTGCAAACTATGGTTGTGTAACTGATGACGGTAATATATTAGGTATGTATATTCTTTTCTACTGTGACTTGACCTATGATACAGTATGTTTGATGAACGTTACAGACAAATTAATTATATACAAAGTACTATAAAGTTAGTTTGATGTCATATTTTATTATTTATGTAAAAAACAAAACAATAATAAATTACCACTGTATGAAAATAATAACATTTGAGCGTTTAAAAAATATGTAAGATCACATATGAGAATTAATACTAAAATTTGGAAAGGTTATGGTTTCCGCTCTTCTCTGATCATTCCTGCTGTTAAATACTATTAACTTTAAAACTAATCACACACGTTATGAAAGAGTATTAAAAATTAAAAATCCTATGAATTAAAAATAAAATAATATATTTCTATGATTTATCTGTAGAAAATGTAGTATAAACTGAAAAGTATAATAAAAGTAAAAATTGCCTCTTTTTTGAATACAGATTTCAACTTGACTTATATAAAACTATAAAATTAAAAAAATGTCATACACAGTTATAAAACTTAGAAAAATGAATGAAATGTTTTTGTTTGTAAATGGTAAAATGTACACATGCAAAAAATACAATTAATGCAAGTAAAAAAAAAAAATAATCAACTCATTATTTATTTTTATATTAATAATATTTTAATTTTATAAAAATGAGCAGGAATTTTTAGAACGGAAACCAATAGCTTTCACTTATAATTACTAATTAGAAAACTCACACATTTGATACAACACTAAAATAATAATTGGTAAAATGTCAACATGCATATATCACTCGGACATAATAATAATAAAAAAAAAATAACAAATAGACTATGTTATTTATTACGCATAAGATTCGGTTATCTGATTCCATTTATTTGGAAAATAAGTTGCGTAAACAATATTATTAATGGGTAAAAATATTTTATGACTAGTAGACTGGGATCAAAATAATTTTTCACATATGCACCCAAGAACTATAAAAGGAACGAATAATAATTCCAAATATTAACAGCGACGAAAAGCATTACATAAATTGTAATTGAATACATAAATAGCATTAACGACGCAGAGTTCTATCCGGGAATTTAAAAAACTACAAAACATTTCCCGTTAATAAATTATTTACAAATTTAGTTAAATAAAAAAAATAATTAAAATAAAAAGTTGCTAGGCAGTCGATTAATTACACCAAACAAAATAATATTTCTATTAATATTGGTGTATGATAAATGTGTAATAAATTAGGAATGCATACTATAAAAGTACTATTATGAAGCGGCTACTCCTGAAAGCTGTTTTTTAGATGTTTCTGATTGTTGGCCACTGACCATTGCTTCGACTTCAGGATATTGCATACGCACAGAGTCAACAACATCCAGTAGGTTTTTGGCGTCCATAGCCAAAATATGACCCGAGGATAACATTTCCCTAAGAACAAATAACATAATATGAACATCCAATCTTAAATAATTACATAATAGTATTAGAATTAGTAATACTTACTTGCTGTACAAATAATCAACAGCAGTATGGCAGTAATTTTGAGCGAGTTTCATTGCGTTGACTAGCTCTGACATGTCTTTGCTGAGAACTTTATGTGCCATTTCCACCTTAAGTAAAATAAATGTTTCCATCAAATATATGTTTTGTAACTATTATGTTACTGTTTGTTATACTTGTTTGTGAGCACTTTGAGGGAAATAAGGTACTAGGCTATCAACACTCGTTAATAAAGCTCTGAGTTGGAGACCCACTTCTTTGACTAGTTCCAAATATCGATTAGTCTGATTCTGTTGAACTCCTATTGCAATTTTATTAAATTGAGTATATTATTATAAAAATATATTTAAATTTAAGAAATTATGGGGCTTACCTTGCGATAGCGTCATAACAGCTTTGACTACCAGAGTGGTACATTCATACACCTTATCATTAGTTCTATCCAAATCAGCAGTTGGGGTAGGTTCAAGTTTCTATATAATAGATTGAATTATATAATAATTTATAATTTATGTATATATATATATATATAGACTCACTTTAATCACAACAACTCGTTCTTCAGTAGGTTTGGTTTTGGTGCTTCGATCTAGCGATGAAGGGGGTGTTAAAGAAGATCGGCCGTCAATAGATTCATTGTCAGATGTGCTAGCCACTAAAGACAGTCTTTTTTTCTATAGTTACAAAATGTATGTTTATTATTCAAAATTTCAAAAAATATCAAAACTGGGTCATGAGATCAGGAGTAAGAGAGGCCACTTACTAAGTTGGTCTCTTCTTCAGCCAGCCACAAACTGTCTCTCTCAGACTCAATCTGTTGTTGCCTTAGCTTACGTTCTAACTGCTCTACATCAGATAGAGGTTCGTTATCGTAAACACCAACAGAATTGTTTCCAAAATGCTTTGTTCCCTAAATATTTTAAAATAAAATTTTTTATGCTTTAAGAATAATAATGATGTCATGAAGAATAGTTTTTAGTTACCTACAAAGACTATGGAACTATTTAGAAACAAGTTACAAAAGTATAAATAACAATAATTTAATATTTTAATATAAGCATGCAAAAAAAAAAAACTATACCAGTTACAAAAGTAAACAGTATGTCAATTATAGGCATAGACCGGCTATAGGGGCCTCGCTCATCATAGGCCTTGTCAGTTTTTTACCCAATTTTTTATAAATAATTATTGATCTTGAAAATAATATTGAATATGTTATAGCAAAATTTGATAATATTAACATATTTTTCAATAATTCTTTTAATCATACTTAATTTTCAATTTTTTTTCGTTCACACATTTTGTTTTTATATAATATGTTGGTAATTTGATATAATAGGTATTAGGTACTATTTAGGAATATGTTGGATAGATAATCAAATATTTATAATGGTAAGTTAATTATTAATTATATTATCACTGGAAGCCTAATATTAAAAGTTTATTATATATTGAGAAGTTTATTAGTTAAATGTAATATAAGACCTATCAAGTATTGATTTGAAAATGTATTGTAAGAAAGGTAAAGTACCATAATTCATTTTATGTAGGAGAATTATGTATTGAATGAAGTTACAGCTCCCTAGTGGCTAGTACTTTAGTTGCAGGTAAGTGTATGTGTGTATGGTGAGAGAAAAATATAAATGTGCAGAAAAAACAGTGAAGAAGAAGGAAACAAACTACAGCCATGCAAGATGTAACCGAGTACATCACGAAACCACTGAACCTCATTATTTATTCCTCCACCGGTCGCAGCAGCGCATGTGCCCAGACTGCCGTCTGAACACCGCCTCTTATCTGCCAAGTTTGGTAGTGTTAGTGAAGCCGCCCCTGAAGTGAAATTCCTAGGCAATGTTTTGTTAGTAGATGATTGGCCACTGCCACCCCCGTCCATAGGTATTAGTCCCACAGAGTCCATGCTCAGTATACTGTTTCCGGCCGAAATGGTTTTGTCGTCGTCAATGTCATTAAGAAAGTCTACTGTTACCGTGTTGAATCCAGTAGCTGGTGTCGTATAAACGGACGGGTTGACGCCCCGTTGTTCATTTTCCTTCAACAGGTGGGCAAGCACTTCAGCGTTCTGCGCAACTATGTACGTGGAAACTGGCAATTCGGCCTTGTTATTATGGTCCAAGCTCGGTTGTCGAGAAGGTTTGGGCGGAGCGGACGGATCGTCCAGAGAGCCACTTGATCCTGAAAAAAAAATAGATTACACTAACTCAACATCAACATGATGTTTTTCGGTTTACTCACCCCAAGACAGAGTATGTACTCTACGGTTTTCCCTCCTAAGGGTTTCCTTTTGTTGGTGCCTTTCTTCAATTAATATTTCACTGAAAAAAAAAACCGAATTCCAATGTCAAGGCACATATTTATTTAAATAAATTAAGCAAGAGAATATGTTAGCGTTCGACGCACTTGAGCACTTCTTTGACGTCTTTAAATGTTGGCCTTTTGTTTGGCTCGAACGACCAACATTGCGACATAAGGCTGTACAATCTCGGAGGACATTTCGGAGGCAATGCCAACCGCTCACCATTTTCGATTTTGCCGATTACGTCGTTGTTTTTAATCCCTTGAAATGGTTTCACACCCATCATCAAAATCTCCCACATGCACACACCAAACATCCAAACATCGCTGGCCGTTGTAAACCGTCTGAAGTTAATAGACTCAGGTGACATCCACTTGATCGGCAGTTTTCCTTTAGATGCTTTGTAATAACTTTGATCTTGAACCCAGCGAGACAATCCAAAGTCAGCTAACTTTACGCAATGATGCGAGGACACCAGTACATTTCTGGCAGCGATGTCTCTGTAAAATAATTTTTCACACTTGATTTATTAACTAATTTAAATAGTGGACGTACATAGAGAAAAAATTAAGCAACTTTTTTATTTTTATTAATATTTTCGAATATAAATTGAAAACTTTAAAATACATATTATGCAGTAATTACTGAGTCATAAGTATAAATTTTGGAGCATCAGTTTTAATGCTCAGCAACAGCGTAAATGCGTAATACTAATAACGGAACACTAAAACAGTAAATATTATATTTATATCGTACAATATGTCCACAATCCACATAAAACTATAGCATGTGTTACATATATTTTGGTTTGTTTTTTCTATTTCATGGTTATTGTAACATCACATCATAAGTCATAAAAATATAGCTAATATAAGATTAAAGACAAAGTATACTCCGATTTTTATAACAAGATGTACAGTTGCACGAAAATCTATAGGAATATGATTGCAGAAAATATTTAAAATGTAAGATATTCATGTTATTGAATTATATTTCGATGTATTTAGGGATTGTCAGTTGATAACCTTGATTTATAATGAACAATTTTTACCTGTGAACAAACTTTTTGGATTCTAGATACGATAGAGCCGTGGAAAGCTGATACGAATATAGAATGAGTGTAGCCAAATCTAAATGTGTCTGATTGTTCTGCAGGTAAGCTCGTAGCTCGCCGAGTTTGGCTAATTCCATTACTATCCATACTGGCGGCGAACAACATACTCCGATTAAACGTATTATATGCGGATGATCAAATTGTTGCATGATATCTGTACATACGAAAGAAATAAGAAATTATCGATAGTTAGGTATATATATAGATTTATTATTATATAATTTCATGATTATTATCATTTATCATAATTAGGCATTTAGCGAGAACCAACTGGACTGCGTTGATTTGCGTATAAACTTACATGCTTCTTCTAAAAATTTGTCTGTTGTCGCCATGTCCGCATCGGGCTTACATGTTTTTATGGCTACTGCCACAGCATTAACGGGTGTTTTTTTTGTCGAACGCATGTGACATACTCCTTTGTGCACATCGCCAAATTGACCTTCTCCGATAATTTCACCTAATTCCACCTGTTCACGGAATAATTCGTAATTGCAATCTAAAACAAATATTTAGAATCAATTGCAATTTACATAATTATTAAGTAAATTCTTATTGTAAAACACATATGTAGTTATATTTAAATATATTTAGAAGTTAGATGGGTAGGAATGTGGGATTAATTCTGTATTAGGTGAATTCTTGAACTGCATATTATATTTCTTATTAAAATAATATATTAATACACAGCACGTTTTACATAATATTTTAGATTTTCGTTTATCTTTGTTGTTCTTCTATCAATTTTATTACAGAAGAGCAAAGAAAATGAAATTAAAAATATCGACAATTTATTGCTTCAATGACAATTAATAAAATGCTTACTTGCGAGAGTCGAATAATCGCCTTCTTCTTCTATAGCACCATCGTCGGGATAATCGTCGGAAAATCTTGCGGGTACTTTGGATTTGATTTTTCCAGAATCTATAAGCAATAATAATATTTTAGTCGTACCTTTAATAATTCGCAATCTTATTATTTTTTTAACACCCGTCATCACACACCTTTAGAATCACATGGACAGGGGAAACGATTCCATATGGCAGCTTGGAAATTAAAACGCACAAATAGGTATAGATAATAGAAATCGACCATTTATACGGGGGTTCTCCGCGTAATACTAACCTTTTTTATTCCACAACGAAACGTTTGTTTTTCTTGCCAGCTGGCAATAACCATCAATCAGATTGGCTAAGCTGTACATGTGTTCGAGTGTCGAACAACTCAGCACTAAAGGATCGGCTGATTCGGCTACTTGGAGCTGCACTAGAGTTTTACGGTGCGTTTCACATTCGGACACTAGCGTTTGAATGTTTTCGATATGGGCGAAATCTGCCATTTTGGTGGGCTAGAAATGCAAAACAAATATTACCTATAAACTTATTTGGACGAACACTACAAATATTTTCTTACTACTGATCCTTGGTTATTGATGTATGAAATCCCGTGTCGTGGTCCGATCACCAGATCTACAGGTATCGTCCAACCAGACTGGAAATAATTAAAAAATTAGTCTTACTGTAGGAAACAAAAAAACTTTCTAATAACTTACTCCTATTGAGCACTTGAATTGTTCCTCGTCATACTTGTAGAAAGACCAAACCAGATTGAGAAATTGAATCACGCATTCTTTTTCAGGCGTTTGTAAAATTTTTTTGTACTGTTGTTGAATCATTTTACGTAAATTCTTTGGTTTAATTGATTCCAGTATATAATAAGGAAGAAATTTGTTCAGTCCAATCTTGGTAAAAAAAACATCATTAGTTTTGCAGTGCACAAGTGGGCTGATTAATAGAATATAATAGAATCATCGGTGCATCATACTTCTCGTTCCAGATATTCTAAATTGGATTTTTTTTCTAACGACATTTGGGGCATTTCTCTGAAAAAACATTTTATTTGTAAACAGCAAAGTTGCACAGCCATGTCCGTGTCCACTCGGGTTGCCGGATCATTTTTTCTTAAATAATCGAACCGTACCTGAAAAATGTGTTTTTAATAGAACCGTTATAAAAAAAGCATGTTCAAACCATAAGCAGTAGCCAAACAATTTTCTTACTTGGTCGTAAAAGAAGAAATACGTAAACCTATCTTTTTCATACAGATCTTCCATGTTATCCGGCGAGTACCGCACGCGCAACTCAAATCTCCACTCGGACATCGGGTATTGTTCGTCGTACTTGTTGTAAATCTATCATGAACAAAAATTCGAAAATATAATAATATTGCAACATTATAGATAATATATTTTATTATTATATAGAAACCTCGGACATTGTACAGTCTTGATGTAACCAGTGAATCTCGCCAGATAACGGATGGTATAGCTGTAGTCCGTAAACACCATGATATTGCGGACATCCATTAGCCAAACGTCCAATAACTAGAGATATGATCCCCTTGAAAATAAAACATAAATATTAAATTAAAATCACACTAACGTTTGGCGTCCTGGATATGCGCGTCATTGGTCAATGGTCCGAACAAAATTCAATTATACACATGTTTATCATTCTGTTTTAAACACTCGGTATGTGATTACCCTACCTTGACATTGATGTTATCGATGAACTTAACGATGTTAAACCCATTGTTTGGCAGGTGCACTTTGATTGATCCGGTTTTGGCAGCTGGAGCTGCTGCAGCTCCGCTGCCACTTTCAGCCATTTCCGTAGTTGACTTAGCCGACGATTCTCCTGGTGTTCTGCTACCATGACTGGAAATTCAAGTTTAGATATACTTAGAGATAATATATAATTAGTGCTGATTTTTACATTAGGTATATTTTTCTATTAGAATAAGATTAGAATCTAACGCATCAACTCCGATGCAGTATGGTGTGAATTAGAAAATATAGTAACATACTTAAAAACACATACTAAAACAATTTTTATCGTCCATTGACCACTTACCAACTAGAGAAACACATTTCAGGTAAGCGTTAAGACTGTAAATAAGCATAGTGTAAATGACTTAAACGCATTAATTAATGATATGCTAATGCTTCGGAACTCGTTAATTATCATCCATTAAATTGTTGGTTGATACATCTACACGCGAGTAGCGTTTACAGTGTCGGTTTTGAGCGAGAGTATATCATCAAATCGAAAAACACAGTTCAAAGGTCAACGTAATTATACTTTAACTTATTGCCATATGAATCCTACGCAACACGTCTATAATAATAAACGTGGGGGTGCAATATACTAACACGGAAACTTGTGAGATTCTAAAATGTTTAACGACTAATTTTCATGAATTATTAATAATTATATGTTGAAAGAAACCTTATCTTATTATATTCGACACAATGTAACGACATAATTATCGAGCACTATTGTCGAGAACATAGTTTAAATCTAGCGACAATTACGAATCACAACCTTTGTCAACTAAAATATTAATTTCATAAACTGTAAATAATTTGGCAGTCGGTCAAACACGAATGAAATGAACATTTCCTTGTTCATTATTCTATAAAACTAATATAATTAATGCCAGAAGCATCTTATTTCATGTCTTGGTATACAAAGCGTGGAAATTAAAAATGTCACAGTCTCTAAAATCAAATTAAACGTAATTTATATTATTCTCGTACTCAATTTAAGAGGAAATAGAAACCTAAAATCCAATCTTGAATTTGTAATTCATTTTCAACTATAAAAGAAGCTTTTTTTAAAAAACATTTTAAGAAGAAGAAAAATCATATAACATGGTCGTGTGATAATAAAAAATTAATTGAATGTAATAAAAAAAGTTATCAGACATATTTAAGATAAAAGTAAATTTTTTCGAATAGAAAGAAAAAAAATGGACTTTTTTCCACATTCCAAATGTGTTAATCATTCGAACCGCAGCGCTTCGAGTGAACGTAAGAAACGTGCATGCGGATGTTGATACCTCTAGTATTTATAATAATAATATCGTGGGCTACATTTAGAAATCGCAAGAAGCAATTTTACATTTATAAATCTATTAAAGTGTATATACGGTACGGATAGAACTAGGGTAGGAACACTCGTCGGTGGCAGTATACGTGTACAGTAGTATAGTTGACACCGGATGAGTTTAAAATTTATATAAGAACGACAATAAATGTAAAACATCTATAAGACAAAAAAACACTATATGATTTAGGAGACATGCACAGAAGACTTTCTACATGTGGAGTACAAACGCTACATAAATGCGTGGACACGTTTAAAGGACGCACGCGGACGGACATGATGGGCGATTATAATGGAGTGAACGAAAAAATGTGTCCTAAAGTTTTTTTCTACGTCAGCGCGAAGGACAATGGACTTGCTGCGCCTGACTCTTGTATATTACGCGTGCGTATTGGCAAACGAACAAAAACCCGTCGTAACTCGCGTTGCAATATAATAAAAATAATGATAATAATAATATTAATAATAAATATACAGAACGGTTTTCTCTCTTCTTTTTCCACACACGGGCGTGCGCCGCGTACACGCGTAATACCACGTATATATAATATTATGCTCTGCACACGACTTAGAATCTGGTTTTTACCATATAACCACGCGTGTGCGTGAGCTGTGCGCACGTCTCGCGGCAACGACCAACATCTGCCGAACCATAATACATATATTATATATATGTCATCGCGGGAAGGTCTCCAGCGCGAGAAAACGGAGAAAAAATGCCGCCCACTCGGCGGGTGTCGCCGCCGACGACGACGATCGTACACACACACACACACACACACACCTTTTTTGTCTTTCGAGGTCGCAATGACGCAATACACCTGTGTACCGGCAGCCACCGGACGATATAATAGTACAGCGTCTTCCAGGAAAATGGGAAAATTTGAAATATCTCTCACGGAAGTAAAAAAAAAATGTACTTACATAATTGATTGTTGAAAACAGGACCTAAATTATACGCCATTAAGAGTTCAAAGGTTAAAGATATCATGGCTAGATACACGGTGTCCGTTTGTACGAATACAATCCTGAAATCGAACGTTGACATTGCTCTTTCAAACACTTCTAAAATCCAAATTTTGTGGGAGCTGAAGCCACTAATCTGATCACCAATTTCTGCCATGGCTTAGTGAAAAAAATGATGGAAAAGATAACCGACGACCCCGGATGGTTTTGTAACTAACTTATGCGGAAGGTACACATTTCGATTTCAGGAATGTACACGCACAAATAAGGACACCATCTTTGAAACTTTGCACTCTTACGATGGCTTATATTGCTTATAACGTATATTTTGTTTTCAATAAAAATATACCATGCAAACATACATTTCCTGCTTCCGTGAGAATTATTTAAATTTTACTGATTCAAGTGCTGCCAATTTTTCTGGAAGACCCTTGGGCCGTACGTAGTACGGGAAAAAGAGAAGCGAAAAACGCGCGCGAGATGACCGCCGCCTTGTGAGCGCCTACCTTAGCCGCTTGAAACGCCATGTGTGCGAAACGTTCGAGAACCCGCCGTTGGTCGTGGCGGCGGTGGCCGTCCGTTTCCGGACGGCCGCCGCCGGTCGTTCGCGGGTCGGCGTCGTCGCGGCCGCTGCCGCCCTGGGCGACCCGCACGACGACCAAAACTTGGCGGCCAACTTGCGTCCGCCCGCCTTCAGAGCGGCCGCGTTACCACCGCCGACGACGACGCCGCCGTTGCGGCCCGCGTCCAGGATACTGCGGCCATGGTAGCTGTGCGGCCGCGGCGGCGGTGACGCGGGTGGCGGTCGGGGGCCTCGTTCCACGTTCACCCGGTGCAGGTACTGCGACCGGCGGCCCGACAGCACGCGGTCAAGTACGCCGGCCAGCATTGCGGCCACTACGGCGGTGCGACGGGTGCTGTTGCTGCATGCGATTGTCCGGCCCGACGACGTTCGGCATCAGCGCCGGCGGCGTTGGCGTGCTGCGATGACGCGTCCGCAGTGCTACGCAGTTGTACATTTTACAACTTTCCGCGTCCTCGTCGTCTCGTCTCGTTTTTATTCTTCTCGAAAATTCGCTCTTCAGGAAACCACCAGTAGTAGGTCTTTCCGTGCACACATTATGTTGTAATATATTTACAATACGTGCGTGTACCCGTGCAATATTATCATAATGCGCGCGATGCAATTACATCGAGTATTATTATGATTATTATGCGTGCGTAAATGGGCGTCGGTTTTTTTTTTTAGGGTACGGCCGTCGCCGCAGCCGCGGGTTTCAGCTACGCATAACGGCGCGGCGGCGCGTGCAATAACGCGGGACGAAACGACGGCAAACAGGTGTGTCCCCGACACCTTAGTTAACAAAAATGAAAAATATACGAATAAATATTATGTATAATACTATAAGTATGTTAATGTTAAGACCTCCCAGCATTCTATGTATGTGTATTTATAATACTTTCACTATATAGACAAAAAATGAAACGTAATTTATTTCTCCAAAAACGCACTCGAAAAATTCACAACCGATAGAGAACAGAGAATGGTACTACATACAGTTTGTCGTTTTTGTAAACGGTAAGATTAGATGCAGCAATATAAGGGGCACTGTTTTCACACGACCCGTTATTATAGCAGACACGTCCCAGTGTACCGCAGCAAAGCGTACTTTATAATGACAACAATATAATTATCTCGTCTCCATACATCAAAGATGTATATGCTTGTCTACAGTGAATGTGAGGCTCCGGTGACACTGCGAGAGGGTTTATTATTTAAAGGAGGGCAATAAAATCGTTCATTTTCTTCTCCCCTTCTTTGGTATCATAATTAATGAAAATGTACATCTTTTTAAGTGTCATCGCATGTGCGGTAAGATAAATCAGGCTAAATTTAGTTTAACCTGTCAACCGAGGGGACCAATGCCAAAAAAGTGATTTTTTCTGTATTAACGTCTTTAAGTGACATACGAAAGTTCTCAGTTCTTTTTAAGAATACGTATTCAATTAAAACCATAAAAAGAAAAAAAAATGATATAACTTAAAAATTATAGTTATGATGGAGAATGTAAGAATACGAATTTCTACTGTGCCCTTGGCAAACCTATACGAACAAGGTAAAACGTGGGATTGGCTTATTATCGGACAATATTATTAAACATATTATTTGTTGTGCTCATTCCTAATAAAGTTATCCAAACATATTTTGTTGATTTCCGGCAAAATAATATTAGAGATATTAATCTATTTTTCGTTTCAGATTTCTCAAACGTAAACATTAAATTAACGTACCGTGTAATGGGATAGGCGTAGTAAGGTACCATTTATTATTAAACACGGTCACTAACACATTATAGTCTAAACTCTACACGACAGACATTAAAAATATATTTCATTTTACAAAAGGTATGTTAATCGGTTTTATATACATGACTCATTATAGAAGTCATTTAAACTCAAACAATTAAAACCATGCATTTTGTTCAAATCGAATGACTTTTTAAAAAAAACGATCTTGTACGAATGGTAAAATTTATTTTTTATTCATGTTCTCTACGTATTGGAATTTATCGAGGGAGTTTTATAAAATATTTAAAAATATACTTATATATATTAGTTGTTGCTTTAACTCAAAGATGTTGTACACACAATTAACGATTGAAATTCGTGAACAAAAATTAAATTTTTAAATTGAAGGTTACAACTAACAATTAATCTAACTACGAGTATAATAGTATGAGTCGTTTATAGAGCTCAATAATGATTACACCTAACTACATAAACCGTGTTAAATAATAATAACTTATTTGATATTCTTGAATACTCGAATGATAAACAACGTGGATATGAATGAAATTAGTTTTATTCATATAAAATCGTCTTAAATATATGGTTAATTTGTGGAAATCTTGACGTTTTAATCCGTCCGTAATGCTGCGAGATTAAATCAGTTGAAGTCAGCCAAAAATAAAATAAATTTAAATGTTTCATTTACGAGAAACTATTATAGTATACACTCGTATATATGTAGATATAGCACTCTTAAATAGGTTGGAATGGAATGATAATTATAATAAAAAAATAAAATAAAAATTGTAACAAAATTACATTAATATTCACTCATAAAAACACTACTTTACTTAGATGCACTGTAACTCTGAGAATATTAAAATATCGCATTTGAATATGCATAAAACTCAAAGATAAAACGCAAAATGAACAATTTCTACACTATAGGTACATACAAATCACTTTCACAACATATTCCGATGACAAACCTCGAATAAATGCACACACTGAGTACACATGAGATATAATAAATGTGTGATAACTTAATTATGAACAATTTAGTGTGACATTTAAAATAGTTTTAATAAGTATTAAATATTTTAAGGTTACTCAAAATGTGAACAGTTTATAAAGACTATATAATATGTACACGAAATAATTTTTGAAATTAAATTATATTTATATGAAAAGTATTTTTCATTCAAATTTTAATTGATTTATTTAAATATAATGATATACTTATTTTTTTTTTACTAGCAAAAATTATTTGATTAATTGTGTATACAACCACCAATATAATTATTATATTTAAAAAATTATTGAAAAAAATATATTAAATGATTTCTATTAAACCCCATAATTACTCAGTAGTTAGGAGTTAAATAACGGTAGTATACAGATTTAACTTTTGCACAAATTCAACTAGGATATAAAAACGCACTAAAAATCGATTCTTTAAAATTTACGAGTTAAATTTAAATATTTAATGACATATAATAGTATTTATTTCGTCGTTTATTATTGTACGCACAGACTTTAAAAAGTTAAAACACTGATCACTAACGAATACGTAACGGCACAGACACGACCGGCGCGGAAAGGCAATACTGCCGCTAAGGCTAATAACCGGTAAATACTGACTGGAGCTGGATTAAAATTAATACGAGAAGACCCCATATGCGCGGACTTGGACTCCTTCCAGTCTGAGTAAACACGATAATATACAATTCAAGGTTTTCGTGGTGCTATCTGGTATTTAAACAAAATAAAGACGGCCCATTAAGCTATAAATCTGCGTCAGCGACGAATTACACATAAAATATTGGTCCAATAAATTATTAAATAATATACAAATAATTGGTAATACAATCGGCTCTTTTTAAGTTGTTGTTTTATCGTTATGACGTTTATAAAATGTAGATAACCGTTTATCTTATATGATATAATTTCCCTTAGTAAAACGTATAAAAACCAAACAGACAATTTTGTTTATGAGCATGTAGTAGAGTTTCCATTTGTATCATTAAATTGTTTTAATCAACTGTAGTACAAAATTATTTACGTTTCACAAGTTAGAATAAAATAGTACCAGGTTTTTTATTTCTTAAGTAGAGACTCTTTGAAAATCTAAGTGTGATTTTTATTCGCTATAAAATGCAATTATCTATTCAAAACCTAGACGTTTTGTTTCAAGTCGAAACATAACTATATTAAATATTTTAATATACAAAGAAAATAGATAAAACTGTAAGTATTTTATCAATTTTTTCTATTATTATTCAGTTGAAAATAAAAATTAATACTTACTGGTGTACTGATTGAATAATTATTGAAAAATTATCGAACTTCATAAAATTAGTTTTTAGTTTTTACTGTTTATGTATAACATGGTGTACAATAAAAATAATAATAAAAACCCTAATTCTATATTTTAATCAATAATTATGATTATGATATCGATATATCATCTATATAATTATTCAATATCCAAGTTTTATTATAGATTAAATACACATTGTGCACATTATATTTAATTTAGAGTTTTAGGCTAAAACGAATGAACCTTCAATAAAATACGAAATTAAAAATAACATTTTACTCACAATTAGTAATAGTTGTTTAGCTAACTTTTTTTTATGATCTAATTTTCTAGTGATAAATAAATCAATTAAATTACCTACATCATAGTATATATATTATATACAATCAGTATAGATATAGCCTATAGTGCCAAATACATTTCAAATAGTCTAAAAATATTTTAGTTCGAGTATTAATAGTTAAATACCAATTATTAGATATTATCTTCTAATAAGAATTCTGGGTGTTGATATTACGTGTGATCTAGCGACTTAAGGTATCAGTTAAAAATAAGACTAACCTTTATGTTGGTTAATAATTACAATGTTTCTTGAAATAGAAAACACTATATTTTTAACAAAAAAGAAATTATAGTATTTTGATTCATGAATTATTTAATTGGTGAAAAATAAACAAATATTGATGTACTATCTGAATTTGGGAAACGGCGGGATGAATTAATAATTATTTCATCGACCAATTCACACGAAATTCATGATCTATGCGAAATTTTACTATTGAGATGATTTAATTAAGATATTATACTTAATTAGAATTATTCGTTCTTCGTTAAAATATACTATTTAATTATTGCAATGTAATCTGTCAATTATACTGAAAAATAATATCCTTTTAATCATTTGCCTGAGAAAATAATATACGAAGATTTCATTTCATAACAAAAAAATTGCATGTAATTGATACAAAAATACAAGTAAATTTTAATAACTTTTATTTTGTATAGGTTTTATAAATTTGGCAAATCATACAATTAAAACATTTAGACGACATAAGATCATAAACATTTATACTTAAAAAAAAGAAATTTGCATTTCTTACAAACAAATATTTGTTCCAAGTAATTTCGTTTTTATTTGAAATAATTATTTAACTAGTAAATTATCTTTTATCACACTAGGAAAATTATTTGGTGTTAAAATTCAACAGAACTAAAATGAACTGTTAATCCAAAAATCGCCAAGAATTAATTTAGATGTTTTACTTAAATTGTCTACTTTTATTGCAGTTTTCACGATTTTTTCGATTACTTATGAATTATGATCAATCTTTTTCAAACATTTGAACACATTTACTTTCCGAAATGTATTTAAAATGTATTTTCCGAATGAAAATAAGACATTAAAATTCACATTGTAATTTTTCTTTTTAATCTGGTAATTTAGAGTGACTATTTTTCAAATGATCTGCAAAGAGTGGTTGTATACTGTATCTTTTTATATTTTTATCTATTTCAAACTGCAAAATTTAAAGAAAATACTATTAATTCGCAATTATTTTCAGATTGAATAATAAAGATAATAATAATAATAATAATAATAACTGTACTTTACAAACATAGAAAAAATAACTCACATTTTATAATTTTATTCTTAATGAACTATATAATAATCAACTTAAATTTTTGAATATTTAAATAACCAAGAGAAATTTAAATTTTAAGAATTTTCTTACACAATCTAACATGAAAACCAGTTTTTATTGGACGTAAAAATATATAACTTAAATATAATTAATATTGTGTGAAACACGAAAGAAAATACAGTAATTTAACTGAGAACTATTTATACTACCAGTGTAATTATTAATTATATTTACAAATTATGAAGGTAATTATTTGAGTAATTTAAATAAACTTGACAGTTTAAAGTAAGAAGAAAGAAATTAGTAAATACGTTTAGACAGTTATAAGTGTTATTGTGGGAAAAAGTATGGACATCATGATCTAGATTTATAAAACATAATTGATGCAAGATTTTTTTTATAAAAGACTGTTAAAATAATATTTTATTCTAACATTTTAAGGAAATTTTAATTTAACGCTCTGTTGTATCATATTATAAAATATAGTGAGCAGTTATTACCAAAAATATGATTGTGTAGATTACAAAAACCATAAGAGTATCACTATCATGAAATATATCATCATTCATCACATAATGTTAAATGCAATAAATAAATAAATAAAAGGAATGTTTTACTCAGAAATATTTTAATATTTTTTTTAAACTGAAAACATATTTTAATAGAACTAATCGTTTTGTTATAGTCAATTGGTATAATAATTAAGATTCAAAGTTTAACAAGAATATCTATGAAAAAAAACAAATGTTTGTATACAATTTAAAAATTAAGTTAGTTTACAATAGTAAACCTATGAATATACAAATAAGAACATTAGATATTTAGCAGATGTTTTAAGACAGATGTATAAAAATGATGTCATACTAAATAAATAAAAATAAAAACTTAAATTATAAACATTAATTAGGTAGATGTAAATATGTTGTATTAGATTTGAACTATTTCATGCATTGATTAAACAATGAATAAAACATATTTAACTTTAAGACATTTTTTTTATATGTTTTCAGAAGATCATGATAGATTTATTTCTATAATACTTACTAGTTCATTAATTTGCTCATCATTAAGTTATAATTTATGTATACATATTTCAAGAAGTTTGTTTCCCCTCTCTAAAAATAAATGAATACTAAGTCTGTCTCCTTTCCCCAATTTTAACTTTTCCAATGAATACATTATAAATTTGATAAACATTAAAGAAACAGGTTTAGAAGATAATTGAACTGATATTCTAATTGGTATTATGTAATATTATGTTAATGATGTATGAAATAGAATAAGATGTGTTAAATTTCATTACCAAATAGTAATGAAGATACCTTATGCAGATGAGAATTTAAACAATAGAAACTATTGATTAGTGACTACCCACATGGACATACATATATTTAAAATTGGGAGTTTCAAATGCATAATTATAACATCACATATTAAACATTATATATTGTATAATGTGCACATAAATAAATAGTGTATTATAACATTGTATTTTGCTGAAATAGACCGTGTACGGTACATACAATATATTTTTAGAAAATTATAAAGATCATGCATTGACCATTTAACTATTGAAAAAGTCTAGATTCAATAATGTCTAATAACATGTATTCAACTCACTTGAAACTCCATGACTTCTTTACTATACGTCTCAACAGGATGTTTTTTTCAGGCAGGATGCACTGCCACCATTTGTTTCCAACTGTTTGCCTATGGACAAATAAACTGTGATAGTAACGGATTTTAAAACCATATAATATTATGTTTAACCGTACACATGAGACATATAAAAATCCTGTACTTTAATATGTGGGGTGGTTAGGATGTGTACCGAGTTCTAACCAGTAACAACAAAAGTCACAGTGTAGGACGAACGTTATGGGCACAGAGCCAACGACTTACCTGATGCACGTCAAACGGTTTGCAGTGTTTCGGATTTCTTAAATATCAGTTCTCTGCCGAGACACACACATAATTGAGGTGGACAAATGAGAATCCGACGAAGTAATGGATTCGATGGGGGGGTGTTTACGCAACAGCGATGATGTATTAATTTTATGCGAGTTCTGGATTTGTACAATCGGTCGCGGGCGAATTATACGTTGCGGACGACGGTTAAAATCGATCTGATGAACGATAACAACGATGGACGACGACGCGAGTGTATTTTTTCGATCGTTGTTTTTCAAACCGCTTCCGCTTGCACCGCGTCAGCACGTAAAAATCTGTCATGTACTGTAGTTATTTGAAAATCTCTCACGAAATCACTATTATCACGACAACAAAAATACAATATTATTATTTGTAATGATTTTTTTTTTATTCCCCGTATTATCTGATAAGCAGGCTCCATCCACCCGGCCGTGGTGGTCGGCAGAAAAACAACGTCGGAGCCGCCGTGGTGTCATCGACCCGCGGGTACGTGGCGCGCCATCTGTCGGTCCGGCCTAGCGTTACCGCTCGGACCGCGTTCGCCGTTGCGAATATTTTGCGACGGCCGCATAGACCACGACCGGTAGATCGCGTTCCGGTCGCCCGCGTTTCCCGTGTTCCGCTATCACGGCGCGCCGCCGCGAGCGTAAAGTTGTTATCGTTTCCCGTTCTCGGTGGCCACACTGAACTAGAACGCAATATCAGCAGCAGCGTATTCTGGTTAATTTTCCACTGTTTTTTTTTCTTTTCCCCGATCGCGATATTATATCTCGCCGCAGTACGTTTTTTTTTTTTTACCGGTCGTGTACCTCATTGCCGTTCGACGTGTGAATAATACTGCGTTCGTCTCCCGCTGATTGATCGTTGCAGCAGTAGTATTACAGTAGTTGGGATTATTCTCTCTCTCTCTCTCTCACTCCCTCTCATTCTTTCGTTCCATTATCACGCCGGAACAGTATCATCATCGGCTTCTCGCGGGTCCATCGTCACTCGCTGCGCCTCCACCGCCGCCGTCGAAGTTCCGTGTCGCGAAACTGAAAATTCGCATTTCCCCTCGCCGTCGTCTCTAACTGGTATACGCTACACGACCGCTGTACGTGGTACCTGACCGCGGTCTCTACTCGACGTTTCACGGTCTTGGGGGGGGGGCTTTTTTATGTTTGTCAGTTTTTTTCTCGATCTTAATATTTTTTATTAAACATTTTTCCCGTCAATTTTTTAATCCTGCCCTTCGCACCGAACGTTCTAACGACTCTGTAGTCGACCGTGTGCCGCGAGTGTTGTACGGTACACCGTCGTCGATGGCGACCTGAGTGAAACGTATGTTGGCCGTAGACGGGTCGGTCACCGCATACGGCCGATGAGTTGTTCGAGAGCCGGCAGTCATGGACTTCGATTCGGATCAAAGCCTAAAGGAGTGGGCAAAGGACAAACCGCTCAGCATACTGCAGTTGGACCCGGCCGACCGGGCTGTCCTTCGAATAGCCGGTGAGTACATAGGTTTATACTTAATAAAATGATAACTCGGTATAATATTGAGTTATAACGCTTACCGTAGGTAGTCTAGGGGTATACCAAATGGTAATACTGGTATTAGAACATGAATTTATATTATCTTGTAATGTAGGTTAATTAAGTTTTCCCCTCATAATACCACCCCAATGACCCCATGAACTATATGTTACTACATGATTTGGGTTTTTTATTCATTAAGTTTACTACTATGTTGTTAAGTTAAGCCTCTATATTACATTAACATTTACCAATTCGACACAAAGTTTTTACTTTTTATTCCACTCCGATGTGACTTAAATCAGTGAAATATAATATGGGATGTGTATGTTCATTTGTTATCATTAATAAAAAAATGATTGCATGTTATGTCACTCTGGCAGTTAAGCATATTATTAACCATGTAACTGGGGATACTGTGACACATTAGTTGAGTAGTTTAATATTACACAGCCATACAGCGCGATAGGTTATGAAATTTGTATTTAAAAATGTTATTATTAACAGTGATGGAACTCTTGACGGTTTAGAGTAAATAAAACAATTATCTTCTGTTGGACATTGTCGTCACCGAGGTTTTCGTCATTAACATTATTTATGACTGCCTAAATTCACCTTGGGAAAGCGATGATTACCTAAGAGCGGTAAAATTAAAGTTAATTATTATTATGCGCGTTCGGAACTATCGTGTGTTGCCTGGTGAAATGCACCGACTCGATACAGCGAGTATACAAAATTAAACGTTCAATGACTCGTTTGTTATTTTTTTTTTATTCTTTCTATTTTGTCCGTCGATATTTTAGACGTTGACAAGTCAGTCGCGTATGGGATAAAAAGAATAAAAAAATTATTCGCTTATTGTTATTGTTATTATTGTATTTTTTTTTTCTATTTCAAAATTTTTTCTTTCAAACCCATTCGACCGGTTCGCCGGCCAACCGTTTTTGTACGTTGATTTTCGATAACATCTTATCATCGTGTAAACACCCGTCCATCGGCGGCCGGCACCACACGTGTGTCGCACCTCGCACATAGTCACTGTAACAATAATAATAATAATAACAACAACAATATTCGTGCTGGGCGTGAAGCCGTTGGCCCAGTGAACGACAATCATTTATTATTATTATTGATCGATCGTACGCAACGTGTATATATATATATATGTACATTGTATCTTACTGCGGTGCACACAGTACGCACGTTAATTTGCATATTACCGCTGTATGCGACGTGTGTATGCGCGTGTGGGCGTGCTCGTTATTATTTCACGTGTGCTCCAAGACGACTACAACTGCTGCTGTCGGCCGTCCCGACCTTGCCCTAGCCGCCAGACGCGTGATCTCGTCGGCCGGCCACCGTTTAGCGACCGCGGTCGTCGCCACCGCCGCCGCGGATCTCGTACACCCTCGGGGCATCGCCGTCGTCGGACCGGGTTCTCGAGACGATGCCCGGGTTCGGCGGGTCATCGCGTACGAGTTGTTGTGTCACTTTATTACTATTACGTTGTGTCGCATTACATTGCACGCGTTATCGGCGAATGTCCGTCATCGCGGTTTCGTCCGCACGCAACAATGTCCGCCGCCTAGCCTAACCCGCGTTTCCGGCGCATTGTCGATTATTATTGTTATTATTATTTTTACTGTTGTTGTTGTTCCCCGGCTTCTACAATATTATACGCTGCCGTCGAATCCCCGTGTCGCTGTAACGAGCAACCGCTGTCCGTCATTATTATTATTATTATTATCATCATCATTATTCCCGTACAGAAATCCGTGTCCGTACGTGAAATATAATTGACGGGCCGCAACGCACGCCTATGCGAAGCGCGTGATGTGTCTACACGCACGGTCGTATGTACACTGTAGAGCAGTGTTTCCCAACTTCGTTTGCTCGTGGTATTTGATCAGGAACACGAACATTTGGTGGAACCCCTATTATTTCCCCATAATATTATGTGTTTTGTATACTCATATTAGTGGGCAGTCCGAAACTTCCAGCACAAAAGTCAGTTTCGTTAGTGTAAAAAAAAAAACAACAGCAAGGACGGTTTTAAAATTTTGATTACCAATCTATTTTTTCCCAAATTCCTCATAGAACTTTAGGCACTGGCTCAAGGAAATCTTTGGGTTCCGCGGAACACCAGTTGAGAAACTGAGTGTTTCCTGATTAATTGGAAGCCACGGACATTAAGCTATATATATATATGACTTAAATTGGAGCGGGTACCTCTTTTTTGCGTGTTCAATTTATGAAGAATAATATCTTTTTACGATCTCTTTTGATTTCATACACCTTTTTCTAATTATATGATCATATATTTATTTGATTTAACTCTTAAAATGTCTTATTTCTATCCCAACTATATTCATTACAAGTTATTTGAATTAGGTAGTTAAGTATTGCTTTGATATTTGGAATTAATGATACGATTTGAAAATTTGTTTGTTTATAATCTCATCCAAGTTTGGATGCACGCTTGACTATATTTTCACTTTGAATACAACAGCGGACCCCCTAAATGTACCCGTTGGGTCCTATTGAGAACCACTGGTGTACGCAGAAACACGTCAGTCACTCTGCGCGTATACAAGTCGACGCGAATATAACAGCAGTTTTTTAATTTTTTTTCTTCTTCCGCTGTTATTATTATTATTATTATTATTATTTTTATCCTTAAACGTACAATATACAACATATTCTCGCGCGATGTGTTTTTGATGAGACGCGATCGCGTTAAAAATTTTGTCTGTACACCTAGGTAACGAAATGGGAAAACTGTGCTTAAATATTATTGTTATAAGCGTTATAGTATTGCGCTCTAGACAACGTGTTTCGTTTGCAATCTGCCCCGTCGTCGCGTTTTTTAAACCGTTTGATTTCAATCCGATTCCTTTTTATAAACTCGTTAATGCGCGCACAAATCCCATGGAAACCGCACGCCGGCTGCGCGCAGCATACGTTTTCTCTGGCGGCGTCGTCGTTAAATTAACACCTTGTAATAAAATACGTCATCGTGTGATGTCTTCCGTTTGTAACCTTTTACAGTTTTACATTATATTTAGGTTTATCGTCTTAGTCAAGCCTTCGTCCCGATACACCGGCGATAATTTCGTAACTAACGAACGGTGTGCTTAACAAACTTTACTGTCCGCGAGCTCATATATTATACGATTGGAGTTTGCCCACTAACATAAACAAAATTCTTATGCTCGTTAATCGATTACGATACGAGGCGTATGCAAATATATACTCGCTAGACTCTATAGTACGGGTATGGGCGTATGGTTTTCAATCAATAAAAAATGCATCGCCGCGCCGTTTGTATACATACGATTGTAATTGCATTGAATAATACAATGATTATTTATCTTTTTTAAACGATGCACAATAACAATAACATCACTGATATAGTACCTAATAGTTATTAATTCATTTTGGATAACGTTAATTGATGGTATTATTAACTTATAGAATTCTAACGCTTTGAGTGTTAAGAAAATCGTCTTCGTCAAAATTAAAAACCCATAAAGCGTATCGAATATAGAGGAGATTTTTAGTTGGGCTGTAGCCAGAATTAGTCGCAGGTACGCCGCGTCGTCAGCTTCCCGAACGGCTTGACATTAAACTTTCAATGTGAGATATACATCTATTTTCGTCACGAGTTCATGAATTGGCCACACTTCTTTGTAGACTTGTGTCGTATCATTTATACTTGGTTTTAACACTTCCTATTGTCTTATTATTTTATGATAAATAATCGTTGGTAAATTAATGGTCATTAATTTTAAGATGTCGGGTTAGATAAAATTGTAATATTTTTAGCACACAGTATCTCCATATTTCATTACTGCTGTCTATTTTTTTAATTTAAAATAATTAAAACTATGAAAAAGTGAAAAAAAATTTAAATAAAAAACAAATGGTTTTTATTATTATTTTAAATTATAAAAATAAACAAATTTTTTTTCGAAATTTCTGTACAGAACTCACTTAAGGTATCCCTTATACTTTATAGGAAATTGAAACCTTAATATTATTTGCTTACAAAAACCTGTATAAGTCTTGAGAAGTACGTTACCAAAATAACTCTGTGGTAAATAAGATTACAATAATAGGTACATACTCCTACTATAATAAGTATACATACTAATTTGAAACTCTGAAATGTTTTGATATGCACAAGATTGTTATGAAATAATTTGATGGGTATCTTTCCAAACGAATTTGAAATCAAAAATATAATTTATTCCGTTATAACGAAAAAAAAAACTTTTCGATGGTGTGGTTTTACATTCATTTTTTGTTAGGTTTATATAAAATTAAAATATATAGGTAAATATATTTATATATAATATAATAACATAGGTTATTATTGTATTATATAGGATATAGCCATATAGGTACATCTTATACCTGATTATACCCATTAAAAATGTTAGTAATTTATAAATGTGTTATAAATTTATGTAGGTATTTACCTGGGTATTTATATAATTATAAGTGTTTTGTTTGATAAAATAATAAAAATATATAAATATTTGTATAGATATTATATACATGGGTATCAGGTAAAATTTACAATAAAAGACATTTTTATATTATTTCTACTTTCGATATTTTTTTTTACTGTTGTGTATAGTGTATACCTTATATATAAATAAGAAACAAATATAAAAAGATATGTATTTTTTTAATTAATGAGTAATTTTAATTGTTAAATATTTTTTTACTATCATTTTTAAAATCTGTAATTGGTATTGGTTGGTAATAAATCAATAAATAATAATTGACCTACTATATTACTTATATTACTATAACATTGAATAGCTTATACTAACATATAATAACCTATAACCTCGCCTATAATTTATACCTATTTACTAAGTACATAATCATATATATTACATATATGTATATTAGCATATTGCTATTAATATGCTTAATATTATTACTAGACAATTTGTTTTGTTATCAATTAGTATTAATTTAAAACATTACGTTTATGTGTATAAATCATGGGAAATTTTATAGTTTAATTTGTAAACACTATTATATAAATATCGCGGAAACGTATTTTTATGACAGCAGATCTATCATTTATTTTAATCAACTTTTGTTTCTTACTAACCTTTTATCAGTTATCTTGTTTTTTACATTACTTTTGTAGTTTCGGCACCAATAAAAGTTTTTAGCGGCGTTTTTAGAATTTCTTATTGAAGTCATGGTAATTAAATTATATTGATACCTATTTATTGGTGATATACTATTGATCTTTGGCTCTTGATATTCAGTTTGTGAACGCTGATGGTGAGATTAGAATTTATTTTAGTAGATATACCTATGTATCCAGAGGGTAACTTATATTTCTTAATTGGGATCGAATGGAGGGGTCATATACTTATTAAGATATACCTATCGGAAAAAAATACAATAACGATAATTAAAAATATATCGTTGGCCAACACTATTACCTAATCAATGATTTTTTATCTTTATGTCGTTCAAAGAACTAAAGAACTATATTGAATAATTTATTCAATTAAATATATTTTTAATTTATGTAACTATATACTATATAAACATATATGATCTATATTGACACTTAAAATTTAAAATACGAAATAAGTTTATCTTCATATAATATGTTTAGATTTCAAATATGCATTTAATATATTTATGAATACCCAAGGGAATATCCTTTCATATGTTTATTTTATTTATTAGTGATTGATATATTTCCATATACATTTTTAAGTATGGAAATGTATGTTTAAATTATTAAAACTTCAAATTTTATGATTTATGTTTAAAATGTTCATTTATTTGTTAGATTTACTTATTTTTTTAGAAAGAAATGCTATTGATAGTTAATTTTTGTTGATTTTATTTAATAATACTTTTCTGAGTTCTTCTGTATTTGACGTTATCATAAAAACAGTTCGTTATGATTTCGGTTTTAGTTTATTCTATTTTATGGATCTACTATATATTCTATTTCATTGTTGGCTTTCTTAGTATGCTTCATTAAAAGTCTTGTAATTAGATCTTTAAATTTTATTACATCCGTTCTACCTTACTGAAATTCGAATTAAACGTATAGGTATTATTTTATGGTATTATATATACTTATATCAATATGTGTAAAATTGAAGTTTAATAATAATCTAGTAAGTTAATCATAAATTTAGCTTGTAATATTTATCATTACGTTATTATTAAAATGTTTCTATAATCATAGGTGTGTATAATATAAATAATTAAATCATTTAGTATTTCTAAAAACAAAAGTATGTAATAAAATAATTAATTGAATTAGTTTTTTTGTTTTTCCTGCTTTATTCAATTATTATTCTAAAATTTTTATTACTTACGTATCTGAATATTATATCTTAAATTGTCATAGGTATGTATATTATATGTTTAGTTTACATAAAATTATAGTAAGCGAATGTATTCTAATGAACCAGTTTTATCGAATCTACCTACATTAAATATATAATACAAAGTTAAAAAGATTTAATGAGTATTTCCAAGTATTTAAGATACTAAAAAATGCCTTTACCTTTTAAATTATTATATATTTATCTTGTTCTGTTAAAATTTCGCAATTTTACGAGGTAGTTTAGTCTCATTTTTTGTCGTATATTTTAAATAAATTTGTGGTCTTAAAAAAAAATACATTTTATTATTATTTTTTACATAAAATGTAAATTGTAGAAATACGGAATGTTTATCTCTGATTATTAGATATTTTATTATATTTCTGACAAAATATATTGTTCTTAATTTTTTTTTTTGGAAATGCCTTGAAAAATTATTAGGTACTAAGTGAATAAAATTAGCTTTAATAAATTATTCATAAATAGTGATTTTCAATTAAATATAGTTATTAAATTCATTCGGATATTAATCTTACTAGGGTATGTGTATTATATTTTGGAAAATTATGTAGGTAGTTTTTACAAGTAGTTATGTAAATTAAAAAAATTAGCCCCCAAGAAATTACTTCTCCTAGCTAAAATTACTTGCCGTAACTACTAACTGTTCGATGTATAAAATCATTAAACCGTTTCTTTTTTCAATTAGGTACCAATTAAAATTAGGTTTTCATCATGTTTTGAACAAGCGTAACCAACTAAAGCTTCAGGCACTGCTTATTTCCGATTATGTGCCTTGCTTTACCCATTTTAGACTTTGGGCTAGAGTGTTTTAATTTTAGACTGTATAGTAATGATATGTATTTATAAAAATAGAGACAAAATCAGTTACCAATTAAATTAAGGTAAATTGTAGGTTCATTATTAATGTTTTAAATCAATTGAGAATTATATAATATAATGACAGTTTATAAATAAATACATCCACAAATAAAGTGTATACTAAAGAAATGTACATATATTATATTTACATATTTAACAACTTTGATATTTAGATGACATTTTGAAACTATTTTTGAAATTTAAGTTATGTTGACAGTGCTAGATTATAATTAATTTGAATAAATAATCAACATTTTCAAGTTCAAAAGAGCATATGTTTTTCTATCACAATTTTGCTTTATCCGAATTATGTTGGATATTTATTAAGAAGAATGTCGGAGCTTAATACAACGTAAAATACTCGTAATCTATTGTTTTGACTTTCGATAATGTTGTCTATTGTTCATATAATTATGGTGTGACGTTACAAACAATTTTGACAACACCTTTTTTAAAATCTATTATTTGTATGATATGCGACATTGATTATGATAGCTTATGATTTCGTTATCAGAAACATTTCAATCGTATTTCAATTTAAACTTGAATTAATCTTGATAATTTGATTCTATAATACTAATATCGATTTTATACCATCTTAAATTAAAATATCATTATCATATGATTAATAGGTGTCTTAAAATATACCTATGTATGTAGTTAAAAAAATAATTATAATTGTAATTATTTATAATCTTATAGAGTATTACTTCGTAACTACTTATGTCTTATATCATGTACCGTCACATTAATGTATGTGAATATTTAAATTGTTGTCATTATTTTGACTTTTTTAAATCGAATAATTTCTTAAATATAATCACTTAATTCTTGTGTCACAATTCAAAGTTATGAGATCGATTTTTAAGTTTAAACTATTGTTTTATTTAAATTATCATCGTATTAAATCGAGTGTACTGTTATTAAATGTTTAACTTTGTATAAGAACTGTTTTTGTCAAACGACAGAAAGTTTTGTGTTACTTATTGTTGTTGAACATGACAACCGAAATAATTCACGAACTTATTTCGACACGCGTTATACTTTTTACAAACATGAGTATCACGCGAGTTGATAAAGATAATTGACTAATCGTGAAGTTTTTACAATTGTTATTCGCAATCAAGTGTAAACAATTAACGTTACCTACTGAAGTGAACACAAATATACATAATATTTACAATATCAATAAGTTTTTATGTAATCTCAACAACGCTAGATAACCTGAGTAGTTGAAAATAATACTATTATAATAAAATGGTTGCAAAATGTGATTTGGGCTGACCGACGAAACAGAACGTCTTTTATGTTTTCGCGTACCATAACAACAACATATTTTGTTCCGCCTCAGGGCGAAAACGGAAGCATGAAAGCAAATAAAAACCTAGCGGAGCGCCTCTTCGGCATTTCATCCTTAGACGTACACGCACGCGTGTATGAGATAACTGCGTGTAACCGCGTTTACGCCGTAACCGCTGATCTTGATCTCGACCGCCGTTTGCGTGCATGTAATAAATCGTCTACGGGACCGAATGAGTCGGTTTATGGAGAAATCGATTCCGTTCGATCGCCGCCGTCGATCCGTTCCACGGAACATCGATCTTACGAAATCCGCACGAGAGGAGCGCACTTGTATTTATACGAGTATAAGAACTAGATAGCCGATTGTTTTCTTAGCAAAGATTTCAGTATTGCAATAGTACCTTATTACTGTTTACTACTTGGTACTTCAGTGGTGACGATAACTAAATTTAACTGATGTCATAGTGAATTTTATAGGTGGAATGTCTATTTGAGAGTTATTAATATTATTTTTCCATGTGTAGTATTTTTATTATTATTATGTTTTTTAATTTGGTATTATGAATAATTAAATATTAATAAGTTATAACTGATACTCAATTGAATATTCTTTAACAACGGGTCAGCCTGCACAAACTTACCTATTTACAATTGGATCGTTGCTAAAAATGCATTTAAATATTTGTTAAGCTAACAATTAAAATAAATGGATTATATATTACATTATGTGGGTGCTCGGGTTTGAATCCAATTATTGTTAGATTGAAAAACATATTGTCGGATATTGTGGGAGAGGAGGTGCCCTTTGATGTTTGATGTCATAGTTTTAATTTAAACACTTCGGCGCTACTGCTTACTAGCATAGTTATGTTATTAATTATTTGGTTATCTTTCGGTTTACAAATATTTAATTCAACGTAAACGATAAGAATTTGATTTTGTAAACCTTGCTCAAGTGACAAATGGCGCTATAGCATTTTTCGTAGTGTTTTGAAATAAATTCTTATCTGCCATTATCTCACTTATACTTTGATTACTAAATGTCAGTACGACATATCAATGCTAATACTAATTTTAATATATCGCAGTGTAGTCGTATCCATCGTATGGTATGATGTGTTTTGTAGGTCGGTCGTAGTTTTATTTTCCAAAAACTGGTCCTGAAGTAAATTAAAATTGTCCATCCCTGATCTATAGTTATTATTATAATTTAAATATTATGTGAGTGGATGCGGCCGCGTGATAATACCCGCGAGTATGTCGATGCGGTTGCATAAACATAACGCCGCGGCGGCGCGCGACGACGGGCAACAGGTACTCGCGGCGAACCGGTACGCAACACCTCCGCGGCGGCGCGGTGGTAATTCTAGTATAGATGGCAGTGCGTGTATATGTAATATGATTATATTAGTCGGGTACAAAAAAAAAATTAAACACAACACTAATAATAATAATATATACACGTAATAATAATAATAACGTATTATCCGTCTCGTCGGTTACTCATTTCGTCATGACCCCCTTCTCCCCCGGACGCACTCCACGTAGCATTCCTTCCATCTGTTCAACACTTGCGTGTGCTGCTCGCGCGTTCCCTACTGTTGTTTGTTCGTGTGTATGTAGTGTGTGTGTGTGTGTGTGTGTGTGTGTGCGTGCGTTTGTATGTGCGATGCCGACCAGCGTATCGAACGTGGTGGTGGTGGTGTTTGTTGTGTGTGTGTGTGTGTGTGTGTTTGTGTGTGCGTGTTTGTGTGTATGTGAGCGTGTCCGTCTAATCGTGTAGCTAGGTAACCCGCAATGTACCCGCAGTCGTGTGCCGCGTCGTCGTTTCGGCGTTCGTCGTACTGCAGCAGTCGTGTTTGCGCGCGTATTCTCGTCACACCATTCCATCATTAATATTATTTACTCGGCGCGTTAACGCAACAATCGTAATTATTATTATATTATTATTCCATAAATTACTGTTGTGGTAAACAGGCGTACGCGTTAACAAACGGTTATAAAAAAAATATCGTGTTTTTCATTACACGCGCGCGCGTTTTGTAGCAGCAAAACATGTTATAATAATCATTATAATATTTCGCATTGTAGTCTTATTCTTTTCTTCTTCTGTGGCGGTGTTAGTTTCCAAGTAGTTTTCATCGTGTCGTCGTCGTCGTAGTTTTTCCGCGATCCTGCGGTGGTGCGAAAAAAAATTACCATGTAAGTGCTGTTTAATCGTTTTCAATAATATTTGCTGCGCGCATTGTATTCGACGACCGCGTAAAACGGACATGTCACTTTAGTCCGCCTTTGTATAATGTAGAATGCTCTCTCGCGAGCATTGATTCCGATTTATACCGCAATCACACACACACTCGTTGCACAACGCAATGCGTTCCTGCTGATAAAGTGGATTCGCAATCTTTCGTAGCTCGATGAAAACCGTCTATTAGCGAATTCGGTGCGCCGCTATCGTGCAAATCTATCGCGATTAGATGTATTTAGACCGATCGCGTGCGCGCGGTTAAGTATAAATATCATGCTGCATCGTGTGCATCGGGGGCCCCCCTACTGATGGCAGCGCGTGAAGAGGATTGCCGTACGATTGCAGTCCGTGGCATAGCATAATAATGGAAATCGTCACTCATTTGCTGCGATAACGGATAAGCCCCCTCCGAAACGTTTAAACCCATCCGTTGGCAGAACCGTTTTCAGGGGCGGATGGGAAGGAGCCTCTCGCGTAACGGTCACCTCTCGATCGGAGATAATTTACGCGGTGAAAACAAATAAGCCCTAGTTTGTGTTGGTGCGCTCGTTCCACTCGTTCCCGATGACCCGGTTGACTGACTAGAATACAAATATTAGCATAATATGCACATATCGTCGTGTTGAAACAGGTTTTCCTCTCTAGGGTAGGCTTTTGCGCGCTCGCCAATGCTGCGCCATAGGCGCGCTACGTAAATATTTTTAACAGACCCGCCACGGACACGTCATGATGGACGCGACGTCGCCCGCCACACGTACGTGATCATCATGAATGTTGTCGCGACGATTTCACCCGGGAACCCCGCCGCAAAACGACCGTTGCGATTTTTCGCGGCCGATAAAAATTCGCCAACACTCCATAGCGCGGCTACTCACGCGAGAAAAATGCGCGTCCCGGCGAGCAGCGCGCCGGCACATAATATAAGGTGTGCGCGTGTAATGTGCATACGTGCGCGGCGGCGGTGACGATATAATATTTTTATGAACCCGGTACCGCCCGGAGCGAAATCTGCGCGCGCGAGCACCGGTTCTTATTATTATTATTACTATTTTTATTATTATACTTCTATTCGTGTACCGCCGCGCGCGGCCAGGAATAAGTGCACATTTTTCAAAGTCACGTCTCTCGCGGACCGGAGGAGAGACTGCAAAGAAACCGATCCTCGTCCGCGGTGCATGAATAGTAATTTCCGAGCTTCGTATCCGTGTATATATGTATGCATGATACCGCCGCTCGTGTACTCGCGCGATCTCCGAGACCCCGCAGCACGCGCGTAACGCCGCTCTCGCTCGGAGACGGTGCACGAAACAATGTGCGCACTGCCCGGCCGGCGATTGTTTTCCTTGGCGACGTGCGACGTATACAGTCATGTGGTTCCCCCTGTACAATTGACGGGTCGTTAGTATTTTGGTGGTCCTCCTACGTACTACATGTATACAGGGTGTCCCGCCGAGGGCTTACCCATTGCAATATCTCCGGAGATAATGAAAATATTAAAATTGTGTATAAGACTCTCAGAGGCAAGCACTGCAAATATTTCATATTTTATACGAATTACATTTTATGGAAAAAAAATTAAAAAATAATTTTCATTTTATTAATTTCGAAAAACTTGAAGGTAGACATTGTATAGACTTTATTTTTCTTAAAATGTTTACGTTTCAACATTTTATTTTCATTAACCTCACGATTTTTAATATATTTTTTTTGTTTACAGAATAATTGTAGTCGTTTTCACCGTTAGTCTTATATAAAAACAGAATTTGAATATTCTCATTATCTCAGGAGATATCACAATGGGTAAATCGGTGGGACACCCTGTATAGCACGTGGGGGTGTGTCGTGTATAGGTAACCGTGGAGTCGCCACCGTGAATCATCGTTCACCTCGCTGCTGGTAGTGTAGTTTTGTGAATGCACGTTAGTTATGTGTGTAATATTATAATGTGCGCGTTTATCGTTACCACCCCCGCCGAGAACTATTCGCCAGTATATACAATTTTCCCACGGTCGCGTCATGTATTTTATGTATAATATACGTGTGTGTGTGCGTGTTTGTTATGGGAAATTGCAATTATTTGACGTGATTATTGAAATAAAATAAAAATAAAAAAAACTGTTAAATGATACCTAATCTATAATAATAATATTTAGTATTTTTTACTCTTTAATACGTTACTAAATAGCTGACATTAAAAACAACGACGTAAGCATATTTTTGTACGATTTCGTCAAACTTAGTGCGATATGTGATGCCATACGATACCATCGAAAAAAAATACTGTAGTCAAAGAGCTGTTTTGTATTATTACGTATCATAAATTATGCCCATCAAACTTGTCTTACAATTAAAATTCAGTTGCGATTTATTTTGCCGCGTCAAAATTCGAGTAGATATAATATAAGTTGTCTAAATGTTTTTGCCGAGTAATGACTCTACGTATGTGTATAGGGATGGACTGCGTCGTAGAAGAATTCTTAACTGCCTTATAGGTTTTCGCGTAATAGTCATTATAGTATATCATATCACGTTTGTTAGTACGAGTAGATTCATAATTCATAGCTATTTAGGTGGATATTTTATTATTGTGCTCAGTGACGTTATTCAAATATTAATCTCGAGCTTGTTGACTTTTATTGTTTACGTATTGATAATAACTGGTTGTACCCATAATTCTTGTTTCCAAAGAATTAGTTTTTATTGTTTATCAGTTTTAAGTTTAGTTTAATATATATATATATATATTTGATAATTTGGTATATTTATTGAAAAATGAACGGAATAACTTACATGAAATGTATGCTATTAATATAATATTATATCATTTAAAATGTCTGCTTCATTTTTTAAATTAAAATTACTGTTTATAATGTCCTATATAAATTACCTTGTCATTTTATGTCTTTTGTTTGTATGCTTACTCGATATTATTAAGAAATAATGGGACGAAGTCTTTAATTAATTTTATTAATTGTTGCAACATTATCAAGAGATAAGAGCCAATAAATTAAAAAATTATTTGATAAATAATTATTAAACAATTTTCAATATTTATAATATATTTTAATAATGTGTATAATAATAATATATTATATATATATTATATATTATTATATTATAATAGTTATATAATATATAATTATTTATTACACACACATTTTTAATCTATATATACAAATGTATATATTACAAAAATGTAAAAACATTGATTAGTAAAACATCCTTTACGAAAGAAGGTTATAATCTTGTTATATTTGACCTTGTTTTATTAAAGACATTTTTTGTGATTCACGAATTTCGATGAACTAAATAAAAAAAATTAGGAATATTCGAATTGCATTAAAACCTTGACAATGTTTCATTTTATATACATTATAATGGTCATTGGATCGAGGACAGCTAGGTCTAGTAAGTGACTTAATGACAGATTACTATTCGATTACTGTAAGTTGTTGACGACATCATGTACTTAGTTAACTCATATGAAGCGGGATTTTTAATTAATACATTTAAAATAAAATATTGTTCTAATAAAAACATAGATATGATTAATCTTCTTAGAATTGTACAGTTAAAAATGTATAATCGTTTTATTTCTGATCTCATTTAATAAAATTAATTTATTGTATTTAATCATTGTGGCAATCAATTAATCTTCAATAATTGGTTCTCTACATTTTTTACTTTATTCCAAATTCTTATGAAAGTTAATTTTTCCAGTGAAATTGGGATTTCAACAATGGTGTAATCTTTAATATAATACCTATTTACATACAGTCAACATAGTATACTTAACGGCTGTCGATTAAATATAATATTATTGTAGGAATTAATTTCTCAGTAGTCTCAGAGTTCAGTCCGCGGTAAGTTTATAAGATGATAATATAATAATTATGGTTGAAGTATCTTCTCCTTTAAATAATTTTGTTAGTAGGGTGTTTCTTTTTATATTTTTTTACATAATTTAAACTAACCATGTAAAATTCTAATATTAATATTACGCCTGTTTTTATTGATTTTATGAAACGAAATACTTGTAAGTTTTCGTTAGATACGTAGATAATTTTACTAACATTACTCATTATTCATTAATGTTAGTAACAATGTGTATCTACTTTTCAAGTATTACTTCTTAATTTTGAAGGTAGATTTGTATGGCTTGTTGACTCTTGTCAAGACATACGAAATATATTTCTTAGTACATTAATTTTGTCATTGTTCTTAATTATTTTCATAAATTATTTTATGCCTTATAATTGACCTTAAATAATTTACAAAAATTAACCAATATATTTACTAGTATTAGTTCACCTCGATTTTCTGAAAACTACAGAGTGAAATCAAACTTAAACTTAATCTAAATTATAAAATTTTCATTAAATTATTTCGTAAAAAAAATACGAGTTTAGCAGTGGTTATCCGTTAAAAGTTAAAAATGTGTATTTATCTATTAATACGTCATATGGTCATAAGAGCAGACATAAGAATGGATGATTTAAAACAAGGTTAGACATGGATGTATACATACTTTTTATATATGATTATAATTTGATTATAGAATATAATAGTATACATTTAATTATTTTGTAATCAGCGATAAAGCCGACAAAAGTTATCAATTTTATTTTAGTTGACTTATTTGGAAAGTTCAATGTAAAAAGCAACGTATAAAATGATTAATACGATAAAATTTAATTATATTTATTTAAAAATTTAAAACTAAATCTTATCATTTTAAAATCAATTTAGAAAACTTAATTTTATTTTTCATAAGATAAGAAAAACAAGGTAGGTATATAAGTTCATTAAAAATCATTAAAAATTTAAACTTCATCGAGCTGTAAACGTTGATTTTTTATCATATATTTATGATGTAATATATTTTTGGTATTATTAATAATGTCATATAATATAAAAATTAAGTAGGTATATCTATTATTAATCAGTTAAAAAATTTAAAAAAAAATTGATTTTTACGTAAAATAAATTTAAATGGTGGTTGTCACTTGCCAGTTTCCATGTGTTGAAAGATTTTAACGCTCGATGACTTATACACTACAAATATTTACTAATTTTTAGAAACAAAAAATGTGAAGTAATTATAAATAATCTGTACAACTTTTGCTTTAGTTCTCTACTTACATATTTTGAGCGAACAATAGACTATTATATTATTTTATTATTATTCATTTTATTGGTAGGTAATGCTGTTAAATAAGGAATATACAATAGCTCATATATTTGAAATTACTCATTTATGTATTGTTTGTAGTTGTGACCTTTATTAACAATTTGGCCTTTAAAAAATTGTTTTCTCTTCGTTTAACACAGTTCCAAATAAGTTGATGTTATGTATACATTTCTTATATAACCATCAATCATGAATTGTGGGAAAGTTTTATTTAATATATTTTCCTGTTACGAGGAAAACCATTGTTTTGATAAATTAAGAAATACATTTCCTTAACCTGTTATTCCAATTTTGTAGCAATGCTTGTAAAGAAGTTTAGCAACATTTAATTTAATTTGTAGATTGATTTTTCTCAGAGTTTTTCTGTTTACGTAAACGAACAAAGTTATTAGGTATTATATTTGCCGGCAGGCATACCTACATTAAATCAAAAGATGAAATCTTATATACGTCATATGGCAATTTTCTATATTTGTTTGTGTAATGTAATAAAAATATATTTTCAAGCTCTATTGCTCTATATATTATTATAGTAACAATTCATTTTTAAACTTCAAATCGCACAAAAATAATAATTAAAACGTAATAATTGGTCTTGATAATAAGTTTCAATTAGGATTTACGATTCGAGTATAAATAATTACAGTATTCATCTTAACCGGAGGCAGTGCGTAAGTCGCACTCGAGTTTTTTTAATTTCCGTAAAAACCCACGAACATAATATACCGCACACACACATCTCGTGTATATATATATGTACGCATGGAATTTAATACGTCCCTATTATAGTCTATAGATATACCTACCTGTAATCGTCGAGAGCAACTTCACGGGTAATATTATTGACGCGCGCGCGAAAACTGAGTCTGAGCCTCGAGGGGGTTCGGTCGCAAACGAGTAGGTATCTGGTATATATTATATAAGAAAAACGGGCTAAAACGCTACTTAAACGCGTTATACACACGGTTTCGTCGCGCGTCTCTCTGCCCACGTGCGCTGCTATCTTTATTCCGGCCGTGCCCGTCACCGTCCCCCCGAACGCGTTTTTTTATACATCTCAAATAAATTACACGTACACCTATATATTATAATATGTTATTATGGTTTTTTTTCCTCTCTTCGCATCGCCGATGACCCGTGTGCGGTTATGGAAACCCATCGGGCGACGGCGGTGCAATGCAGTTCCATGTAAGGCGAGGAGCCACGGCGGACGCCAATCCCGCGGCCCACGGACCGTTGTCGCCCACCGTTGTAGCGCGCGCGTGCGACCGGTGTGCGCGAATTCCATTTGGGGCACGGAACTGCAGGTCGGGCACCCGCGCACGCGAGCCGCCCGCGAACACGGCGTATATAGTGTGTGCGTGTCTCGGTGCACGCGGCGGCGGGGGGAGGGGGACGACATCCCCGCCGCCGCCGCCCCGTGCGCGCTCGCGACCGTGTGCGACACATGCGGCGGCGTGTGTGTGTGTGTGCTCGCGCGACGTACCGTAAAATGGCATGTGTGTGTGGTGCGTGCGCGTATCGACATCGTAGTACAGTACGCGTGTGCAGCCCGCGTATGTGACCAGTGGTCGGCGGCTCGTTGTCCTGATTATATATTGTTTCAGGTGCATACGTGTGTGTATTGCTCGCTCGCGGGTTAGCTGCAGAACGTCATAATAGCGGCGAGTGTGTGTGCGTTGTTTACGTATAAACAACAATCACTGTACGGCGGCGTTATTACGCGACGGCGGTGTTAGAGAGATATCTCGTCCGTTTACCGGTCGAAACAATACGCGCTAATCGAATATAATATAATTAATTTTGTTTCATCATAAACGCTTCGTCGTGCGTGTGTGTGTTTGTGTGTACACCGCGCCGCTGCGTGCGTGTTCAAATTGTTTGTGTTTTGTTTTCTCCGAAGGATTTACCTACCGAGGTAGTTGTGTACCGATCGACGAAAGAAAGTGAAAAGAAAAGAAGAAAAAACATTTAAAAATAATTGATAAAGATCGTCGCTGCTACCGTAGCGCGTTCTTCTTCTTCACGCGGCGGTGTCTTAAGGGATGTCGTACTACAAGGACCGTCTCGGGTTCGACCCGGACGAGCAGCCCACGGCCAACGGCGACGAGGCGACGTTCCGCAAGTCGAAACGCGGCTACGAGGAGAACCTGTGCAAGTTCAAAGGTTTGTCATGCTTATTTAATCGCGTCGTCGTCTCCGCGCTCCGCGTCTCGTTCTCCTCATCCGTTCGGCTCTTTTGGCGGCGCGTACAAACGAGGTCAACCGTGAACTCCGGTCGGCGCGCGCCATTCTGTATAGTAGCCGCCGCCGCGCACGACCGATTCTGCCGCGCGCGCGCGACATATAGTATTTCTTCATAGCGCGGCAGCCAGCGTCGCGGGCCGCCCAAGGTCTGTCTCGGTGTGAATCACCGGCCGGTCGGGCGTGCGACCGAGATATGTACGATCTGTCCTCCCGCTCCCCGTGCGATGGCATTTTAAACATCCGCGGCACGATACACAATATGCAATATCAAAGTCCTACATACACACAGTCCCGTTCTATATACATTATTACGGCACCGAGTCCGTCGGTCGACGTCTATACGGACTTGGACGTGTTAATCACATAATATAGTATGTAGTGTACCGAGGTAACTATAGATATATAGTGAAATCGCTGTGTGTACTCGCAGCCACCCGAGCCGAGTATTTTGCCGTTTCTTGCACCGCGAACACATCACGCTTTTCCGCGTTTGCGACGAACCTACGTACGAAAATCCGAGTAGAAAATTTCAATCGTTTCGACTTCACTATTATTACGACTATTTTTGCATGAAGAGAGAATATTATGATTTGTGTTATTTCATGAAAATGTATCCCGTATTGATACATGCTTAGATTCTTCCCACAGTGCTTCCTCTATTATCCGTGTGTATGACGTGTAACGTTTTTCGATTAGAGATGTTTGCGCTAGTATCCGTTTCTCTAACTAATTAATATTACTCGACCCGTCAGCTCTGTTTATTTTAGTCAACACGCAATTTTTGGTGTACTTATACTTATTTATAATTAAGCTTAAGCTTATTCCCCAAAGTTACTCCGTAATATATTCTGTGAAAATTAATTTTAGGTTTCATCATGGACCGTGGTCTTCAAATGTATAATAATGTGCTAGGTAATTTTATTTATTTGTATCTATAATAGTTTTTCTATGACAATTAAATATAAAACCATTTTAATATGTTCCTTATATGTAAATGCGATATAAATGCGTATTAAAAATGTACAGGTCTAACGTGGTCAATCTATATTTCACACACTATTTAACCATATGGAATGCATATGTGTATTTTAGTCCCCTAACTTAAAGACAATGATAAATATACACTTTATGTTTTTTAAAATATCGCGTACTACGAGACTGCTATATTTATTGAAGTTGTTCAAGTTTAAAATATATAATTATTTTATATTTTTTTAACTGACTTACTTACCAAGTGCTGCTATTACTCATATCATTATATGTTAAAGGACTATAAATATATTATATTAGACTATAGTATTTTATGAAATATAAAGAAATATATATATTTAAGGAGCTTATACATTAATATTTGATTTGAATATGTCGATTAAGAGGTGAATGTTGTATAATACACAGTCAGTAAGACATTGTGCACCTGTATAACTGGTATAAATATATAATAATAGTAGTTCAAAATAAAATGACTGACGTTTAAACTATAAAAAATGATAATATATGTATACATATTTATAGGTATACATTATGTGGTTGGAAATGTTTGTCTTTGTAATTGGTTAATTGTTATAGCACATTGAGAAAATTGCGTCACATTATAATTTTCTATAAGACTTTCTGACGTATGATAATATGTATGGTAATCATATAATATAATAATAGTATGACAGTCTTGATGTCATTGTTCTCTAATCAGATCTAATAAATAATTTATCCTTAAGGGAAAATACAATTTTCCTTGCACTTTTATTTTTTTTTATTTATTAGTCTGGATTGACAAAGTCCGGGGTGTGGATTTTGAGTAGGCGAATACAGTGGGCAGGGTCAGTGGTTTTCGCCATCAGTGTAGTACACCAATGCAATACCAAAAAAGGTATAGGTAAAAATAATAATAACAAAAAAATCCACTCATCGAAGACCGGTCATCATCGTATAACCTAATTGTCAATTTAGTGCAAGACAAAAATTAAGAGGGGAAATACACATTATATACCTACATTCATTTAATCATGATTATTTATTTTTATTGTTATCCTATTATATACTTTACTTATATTAAACTTTACTTACTCCATATAACAATGTTTTTGAATAATACTAAATCATCACATAAAACATGTGTTCAATTTATTATCCTTCAGTTTCACTACATCATTTTTTAATATATTTGTATTAAACATTTTACATTTCATAAAATCGTATGTTAATAATGTTAACGGACTTTGAGTAGATAACTATACAATTTTTTCGTTTAATGTTATTATTTTGTTGTATTAACCATAAAAAATATAAGCATGATTGATTTTCATATCAAACAAATTGAGAATATCAATTTCTGAAAAGTTAACATTATACAATATACATGTATAATACATTAACATTTTTTATATATTTTAAACGTGAGATTGAAACTTAGAATGTTCTTTCTATTATGATTTGATTTTTATATATCATATTTTTATGTAACTATACAATTATCTACCTAATTAATTTAATTTTTATTTTTATAGAAATAATAATAATTATATGATATATTTTGATTTTTTTTTTTTTACAGAATATTAGTATTTATTTCAAATCTTTAAATAAGCAAGGTACACAAAGCTCTAGTTGGTTTATTTTTTCCCAAAGTCTTTTTTTAAATGCATCGTGTTGTATAATAATTAAATGTTAATTAAATTGGTTATTAAATTAACTCTTAATTTTTATAAATTATAATACCTATTTATATCCAAATTATATAGACATTATAATAAGAATGCATTTAATGCATTGTTCATTGTTTATTAATTATTAGATTTTTTAAAAGAAAACTGACTTCTTGACAATTTTGATTTGCATTTTATTGGTATATCATTATATTACAACTATTATTGTTATTTTTTTTGCCGGATTTATTAAAAATGATTTAATACGTTTTTGTCTTGTCGTAAAGTTTACAAATGAACAATGACACAATAGATTTGGCAGGAGATTATAATAAATTATTTTTTCTTATGAAATAAAACATTTCATACTAAAAACGAGTATAAGAAACATCATGGAATTTTTTAAATGTAGGTACCAAATGATAAAACTAATTCAAATTTAAAGTTGATTATGTTTTGATTTTGTTAAGTAAATGTGTCATTTTAAAATGTAAGAATAGGGAAATGATGCTTCTATAGCTAACGAATATCATAAAATATAATATTTGTTTCGGTCAGATTTTAATAAACGTACTAAACTCCTAGATCGGGTGAGACTCCACTGTCGGGTCTTTTAAACTTTAAAACATAGTACATTTCGAAAAAACGATTCTGAGTGAAAGAGGTCAGGTGGATCAGTTATTAATTATTATATAGTAATTTCGTGTCATCAAAATTCGTTGAAATGCCTTATTTCGTCACATTTCGTACGCTTACATATAAAGGTTGGTTGCGACTTTTTTTCGATAAAAATTGTTTTCATTGGCTACAGAAAAAATCTTGTGAATAATATTGTAACTATAGAATAAAAATAAGTGGATAGTGCGTGACAAAATAAACTAGACGGTGCGGTGCAGAGTTCAAATCTCGATCTGGGTTGTAGTTTTTTCTATAATTTTCTTTATTTTTCTCAATTATTTGGAAAACTGTAGAGTAATTCAAAAATTAATCTCTTAGAAGTTAGAAATAAACGACATTTCCTTTTAGAAAAGTAGAAGCTTTATATATATTGGAGCAATCATTCAGGTCGACACTAGTGTACAAAAAAACACATTATGATAAAATCAATACATTCCTCGTTTCACTTAGAATATAAAATTAAAATCAATTGTATTATAAATAATTTTACAATTTAAATTAATTTCTTAGTCAATAAACTTATGTAAATTATATTTATGTTTTTATTTCATACATAATAAAAGCATATATTTTTATAGGTATTATGTATTATTATTAATGTGATGTGTAATAGCTATGTAGCTGTAAGATACTATTTCATATTTGTAATATTTTGATGGCTTGCTAAAAAATGAAATATAATTTATTTATTTTGTTGTATTATATAGTTTTATCTATAGACTATTTATAAAAGGATCACAAAGAACCATCCCCAACATTTGGATGGTAATTTACGCATTTTTAGTTGATTAAAAAAATGAATTTGGCTTTTTTGCTATACTGTGCCGTGTTGTCGTGTTTTATGAATTATGATGAATATTATTATTTTTTACTGTGGGAAAACCTCGCGGTTATTTAAAATAACTTTCGTTCATAGCGTAATACCGGTCAAGCCAGTAGAATTATCCCTATTAAGTATTCTACATGGGCGTGTCGCTGATATCGGTTACTTTATACACCTACCATTTTCCGCGCATTATTTTAAATGCGAGACAATCGAATGCTTCATAGTGTATGTGTAAATATATGGCGCCAAAGACGGGAAACATGATATTGCTTATTGAGTATATGGAGAGATGAAAGAAACCACACACGATTGTCGTGAAATAATAATAATCAATTAGAATCGCAGTTTTTTATTTTCATTTTATTGTATTTTTCGTAAGCTACATTAACAATATACACATATATCTTACAATTTTTTCGGTGTATCATAACATTGTAAGCTCATTATTTACATCGAAGGCCATATTTTACCATTATAGGTACATTATAGGTAATATGTGTATTAAAAACATATTATGTATAAATATTGAAGAATACGGGGCAATGTACAATATGTAATATATTTTTATACCGTATAATTACGTAATTTAATATACATGTTAGGTATATCATTAATTTAGTATTTATATTTACTTGTATTTTATTAAATGTGTATATTTATTATTTCGGAAGAATATATAAAATTGTATTTGATGTTTTTTAAAGATAGTTTTTTCATATAATATTACCAATTTTCTTGATATTGTAAATATATATGTATTATCTTTTTTTCGTTTCGTTTTCTGAAATAATCATAATAAATTGAATAATATTATTAAGTATGTAATTTATTTATTCTTAGCAATTATAAAAAATTTGTTTATTGAGTTATTTTATTATTTACTAACTTATGAGTTTAAGACAAATACATTAATGCATGTATTTACACTAATTATTTTAGTGACTACTAGGTTTATTCTATTGAAATATATTTTCGTTGTTAAACAAAGAGTATAGACAATTTAAAAATATAATTTGAAGCATTGACACAATTTCATCGTAAGGTAAAAGTTACTAGATTATAAATGTCATATCCGCCAAATCGTTTTAAATTTCCAATCCACGTTATGTTACGTGATTCAAATTATAACGTTGAAACTGATGTTAAACCATCTATTATTTCTGTTAACTTGTACAAAAGTATATTCTATGTACCAGTGGTTTTGTAGTCGAAGTTTTTTTTTTTTATTAGAAAATTTACAATCTGTATTAAAAAAAAAAAAAATAAGTAAAAAGGAAAATTTGTACAATAATATAACATAACAGGTTTATTTTGATGAGGGAGGCTATCCATTGATAGAACCCTTCGTAGCATGATAATTTTAGTTAATTAAAGGAGGTCACGACACCATCGTCTTTTCAGACGGCGATGAGGGTTTTCGGGTAGTGAGCGTGTGGATAGGTGTGCTATGAGCGGGTTTGGATGGTGTTGTAGCTTTGCATGAAATTTCGCGTAGTACTTTCTGGCCAGTTGGTCTACCGAGTCCACTTTCAAATCCCTATGTAGCGCTTTGTTTGTAACATACCATGGAGCTGAGACTATAAGTCGGAGTCGAAGTTAAAGAAGAAAAATTAAAAAAAAAATATGTACAATACAATTTATAAAGAATAAATAAATACACTTAATACTTATATATTAATCAGTTATCACATAAGTTGGTGAATTCAATTTATTTATCCCTATATTGGACCAATTTGGGTATAATTATGTGAGTATTTTTTATCGATGAGTGTTGTTATTTATTATAGACTTAATCAAATAATTTAAGTATAGCTATTAGCTATATAAATAGTCATTCCTTATAGAAATAATGATCTCAATTATTGTCAGTGTTAGCCATCAAAATATATATTCAACATTATAATTCAACATACTAAAGTCATGTTTTATTTATTAGCGTTTTTCAAGTCTTTATTTGATCATTATACATTTGAGAGAGAATTGATTATTTGAAGAGTAAAATCAATGTAAAAGACCTATAAGCGATAGACCACCCTAGATCGAGATTAATGAATACGAAAACAGCCTTGAGAAATGGGTGCAAAAAACAGAACTGGAAGAGAGTAATTATAATGGGATATATGGTATGAATTGTATGTAATAGAAAAAGTGAAGGCCCTGAATATGCTATAAACTAAAGAACAGAGTGTATTATAGGTATCCTCCACTTTGAACAGCAGTCCTATACTATTGTTTCTTTATAATTTTAAGCAGTTTGATTTTTTTAAATTAATAAAATGGACAAAATCTAGCTTTTTTTAAGGAATTAAACCTATTAAAAATCTCGATTAATAATTATAATAAAATGGGTTTTTGCGAAGTATTATATAAATATATTGAAATAAATAAATAAATAACTAATTATTAATTGATAACTATATATGTATAGGTACATTTTCATATCTGAATTCTGAGCAAGTTTGTGAATTTCTCAAGTTGTATAAAATTTGTATTTTATTCCAAAAAAGTCATATTTTACTTTAAAATACTTTATTTAACCTCTAAAAGTATAAATCTTATAGTATGTAAAAGATTATTTGATATTCAATTAAGTATTTAAATGTCGACACTCTTGTATTTTATAACATTGGGTAATTTTTTAATTAACGATATAAAAAAAAAAATAGAAATTAACTCTTTTATTTAAAAATATGACATGTCGTAACACTCATAGAGTCATATGCTGGTCAAGTTTCCGGCCCGCGAGTTCAATCGACCTGAACAACTTATTCTAGTCGCTAGTGTGGCCTTGAAAAAATTGACCTATAGAAATTTACTGACGGTACGGTACGTATACCATATCATGTTATTATTATTTTTACTGTTTTGCTAATTACGTATATATGAAACTCTGCTCGTATGAACTGAGTTCGTTCTTAAGCATTGAATCACCGGTGACGGGCGGCAACTTAAAATACCAGGTAAACGGTTACGTCAACCTCGATGTTATGTGTTTGGTATACATTTATTATATACACGAGTACGTATTATGTACGTGCAGAAGCCGTGTGTGCCGATAGCGTGCCGTCGTCTTGAATACGTTCCGCGGGGAACAGCTGCAGTTGCTAGAGGTGATTATGACGCGACCGACAGCATTCGTAACAATAAAAATATAATACATTTTATATTATGGCTAACGTGTTATGAATATATGGAAAGGTCAATTTCCTCCCTCCCCGGGGTTCATTATTGTCAGTATTTGCTTGTATCTTTATAGATCTTTGCTTATTTTCATTATTATTATTATTTGGTATATAATATTATCATTGATAATAAATATCATTTATTTACAATGTATATTTGTATACCAAGTACGGGATACCTACTATGTGATCTGCGAATGCTGTGATAATTGGAAAATATGTTTAAACTACCCGTGGTGTATGGATTATTGTAAATATATTCATATAGGAGCACGTATACGATATGATATTAACATTGATGATAATATGTGTATCAACAATCGAAGTTTGACCTCAGATTTCGTTGTTGTTGTTTTACTTTTTTCCCCATTCTTTTGTTTTTTTTGCCGAGGAGAAATTTTGTCTATTGAAAATTCATAAACGTCTAATGCTGCTTGATTTGTTCAAGAAACGTCCCTCTCTGCCTTTATCTATTTTACGTGATAGCAGTGTTTTGTATTATTATATCGTCATGACGAACCAATTAACATTTCTTTAATAATAACCAACTATATATATTAACTAAACATGCATGAATTATTTTTTATGCCATTTACCCAAAGTCTTTAATGATAATATTTTCCTGTGTTGTCGATCAAAATATTAAAATAATTTTGCTGTTGGTTAGTGCTAAACTGTTTTAATATAAATGTTTGAAAACGTGATGAGAAAAATTTATGGAAATAAATGCAATGGCTATTGAGAATCAACCTTATTCTTAAACAGTTGCAGTTATTTTTGAATTTTAACTTGGTACTTACATATAAATAAAATGTACCTACATCTCAATTTTATATTTTGTTAAAACGATAGTTAACTTTATTATTATTTTTAAATAGTATACTCATGGCTGTTGTTAAGTTTTTGGAGTCTTACTTTGGAAATTACTTAAAAGTATTTATTTTTATTTGTATATGATAAGGTGTACATTATATTTTGTTAAGCATACTTTTTGCGTAGGTTCATCTGTTTTACTGCCTTTTCAAGAACATTTAATTACGTCATTACTCCAACTAATAATAAATATATGACTGATTTGGGAACACATTTGAAACACAATTCTACAACAGTTTTATCACATTAAAATGTTACTTACGAATGCATTGTGAATTTTTATTCAGATATTTAAAAATAATGGTATTTTCACCGTAAAAGTTCTATAGATACTAAAATGGAATCGTTAAAATGTTTTATTCCATATTTTTAATTAAATTTTATGGTGTTATTAAGTATTTTTTAAAATTACGTGCAGATATTATGACGATTATTTAAGTATCTACTTTTTTTTATCCTAAAATAATCCTAAATTTAAGATAACATTTCCATATTTACTGTTCTCTAAAATAATAATCGTTATTTTATAATATAATATATACAATGTTTTAAGGTTGTTAAAGTACGTTATGTTGTACAACATTTTACCAGTAAAAAGACATAATAGTGCCATATTATTTTGATTTCAGTACTGAACAATGAACTTAACGATTTACGAAACTGAAAAGGCGAAACTTATTTTAAAATATAAATTTCTGTTCACAACTTAAAAAAAATGTATTATTTTTTCTTGATCTAAATATAAGTTGTTATACAAATATATTGTGTATGTGTAGGTATATGAGTACGCAAATATGATTTAAATATATATAAAAATATATATCTATGTTTGTATGTTTTTTATTATATCTTTACCTACAGAAATCACATAGATTGTGAGAAATTATAATTAATTAACCGTGCAAAAAATACAAATTTGATTTTTGTATTTGTAAATTTAAACTATTAATATATATTTTGAATATGTTTTATGTAGTTATTCAATATCAGCTGTTTTGGTCACATATACGATATACTAAAATAATAATATAAAAACAATGAGTAAATATTTTTAATTTAAATTTTACTATTGCGTAAAAGAAATCCACTTCGATGTTCTATGTTTCAAATAGGTCGAAGAAAAAGTCAAAGCGAAATGCTTGAGCGATAAAGAAATTCTTGTAAATCTGATTACGTGTAACCGGAACGCTCCCAGATACAATAATTACACGGTATTGCATAACTAATGAATATCATTATTGGGGCACAGATTGAAATGTTGTTAATTATTAAGCTATACATTTTAAATTCAGAAATGTTGATTTTCACAGTTTTATGTGAATACATTTGAATAACATATATGTGGATTGTGGACACGTCGTTTATGCACAATTTTTTTTTGAAAAGGTTGTGTGTAGGCTTGGTTATACATACATATTAAATACTAGTGACATGACATATTAATAATAAATACTTGGTCTTTGAAAACTGTTACATACAAAATATGTTCTTAGCCGGTGAAAAATTGACACTTTATTCTAAAGACTTGTTTTTATTTGCAGATGAAAGAGACGCCATACAAAAGAAAACGTTTACGAAATGGGTGAACAAACATTTAAAAAAGGTAAGTGCGAATGCATTTTAAATTATCTACGTTCTATAATCATTTATAAAAAAAAATAATAATATTTGGATGTAATAATTCTTTTTTCATTTTAAATGTAAACACAATTGAATACAGTTTGTATTGATCCTAAATTAACAATTTGTAATAATTTTAATTCTTAATATTCAAAATGTTTCAATTATCTAGTATAGTTATGATTGGGTAACATCAGTTGAGCATTGAATATTATGGTAGTAGTGTAGTACAGTTCAATATTTGATAGTTATTTGAACTATCGGTTTTTGTTTCAAAAGAGTCTTCTAATCTTAAACAGACGAATGCGAATTCACACGTAGATGTAAAACTATTTTTATTCGTCATATACTGATATGCCTTATTGAGTCTAGTCGCCTAGAAATCTTAAAGTAATTTTTACCTAATATATTATATTGAAATATGCACACACGGAATGCTCGATATTTTAAATATAAGTTTGATAAACAACGTATTTAATGAAGTCATCTATATTTTGATGACTAATTTTGATAATTTTGTATGATATATATATATATATATCTTATAAATTTACATTTATTTCGTAATGTTAAAATGATTAATAACTAACTTCAATTTAAGCCAAACTTTATGAAAACCAAATATTAAATATAATTTTATTTTCACGTAATCGATGGTATATTTTTTTGGTCGTATTGTATGTTATTTATATATTTAATTAATAATTTTTCATTAGATATTAAGTTTAACTTAAATTATTATTATTTTTCTCTGTTATAATTTTTGGGTCAAGGTATAAATAATATAGTACCTAAAAAATATCAACGCCAACATATTTTTCGTACTAGTTAATGATGTAGATATCCGCCAACACATTATGGAAACATTTAAATATTTTATTATTCGTATTGGATAGTATATTTTAGGTTGGCTTAAAAAAATATTTTTTAGGATTGGCATATGGTGGGTATATAGTACTTCCGTTAACAAAAATAAATTTAAATTATCTTGTACAAAATATTGGAAAATTTTAAAATTGTGGTTTATTTTATTTTCACAAGGAGTTGAGTATTATGCAATAATTATTATTTTAAATTAATTTTCCAATTTAAAAATTGTTGGCTAAAGATAAATAAAATTTAATTGTATGCTTAAGTATTTAATTAGTGGATTATATTTTACACTTGTTTCATTAGTTAATTTGTGTTTTTTTTCTGAATATGTGAAAGCAGCATTGGAAATACTCAAAGGTAGGATTATTTGAAAACAAATTATTAATGACTCACGACTTAGTTTGACACGACCAAAAAGATTCTTGTAGTTCATTTTATTCTTTTATAGGTAAATGATTAAATTGTATGTTTCAGACATACACATGTTTGCAGGCGTGTTCTAACTCTAGTTGTTCTTGTGTAAGTTTATTTGAGTTAGACGTTTCCAAATATTTTCTTTTGAGAAATAGTTTTGATAGTACATTTTCCTTAACATTTGTGAGATGTAGAAATTGATCTGTTTTTGACACTGCCTATTATATGTGTGTTTGTAGTCTTTATCAAGTTTCTGTCTACATGTATTGCCATTCATTTAAGTGTTATCTGTAGCTTTAGCATTCAGTTTTTATTAATAAACACGTCGACGCTTATTAAATATATATATATATATATATATATATAAAATAATATCGTATGCATAAGTATAATATTCATTATCGTTTGATTTTACAGGCAAACCGTCATGTCGGGGATTTGTTCATCGATTTGCAAGATGGCCTGAATCTGATATCATTATTAGAAGTGCTGTCTGGAGATCAATTGGTAAGCAATAAATATTACGAAGTATAGACAAGGCTTAATACGACTATTTGTGTAGGTTGATATTTTTTAAGAAAAAAATGTATTTACATGGATTGGGCAGTATATATTATATTTTATTAGAAAAGTGACTTTCAAGGTTTATAGGGTGTGCCGTGATAGGATTTATAACGTGCCAGAAGTTCATTAGGCCCTAATCGATATTTTGAGTAATCGAAAACTTCTGATTGTAGCTCAGCACGATAGTTTTTGTGGGCGGTTTTGAAAATTATATTGCTTTTAATTGTTATATTTTATGTTTGCTAATATAAAGGGGTAGGCTTGTACTATGGTATAGTTGTAAAAACCTAATTGAAGGAAAATACTATTACATCCAAGAAAGGTGTTCCCGACAAACCGGACAATGATAATTACGGCCAGCAGCTACTTAGAACTTGATATTCCGTATAAAGTGATGCGCCAAGGCCTGAAATACATCCTTGTCTTTGTTTTACTGGGTAAAATTGTGTAATACTGTTTGTAAAAAAAGTCTATTAAATTGTGCCTATTATTCTTGAGTTTAAATTAGTATGTATTAGGTATTTACATTTTTGTTTACGCAGTAAATCGTGATATATCGTATATAATTGTATCCAAAATTATTTACAGCCAAGAGAAAGAGGCAAACTCAGATTTCACATGCTTCAGAATGTTCAAATGGCACTGGAGTACTTGCGTTTTAAAAAAGTAAATACATTCTTAAAAAGATTAATTTCTAAATTCATTATAATTTGAGTAAATACTCGTATTTAGATCAAACTAGTAAACATTCGGGCCGAAGATATTGTAGATGGCAACCCAAAACTCACGCTCGGCCTCATATGGACGATCATACTTCATTTCCAGGTTGGTATCGTAAACTTTTATTGTTGTATGTGGTATTTATTTTTTATGTTTGAAAAAGTATATCACAAATATAAACTGTTTCACAATGCTGGTCACGTGTCAACAAAACATGGGACACGCCTGAAAATCATGTGTTGTTAATAATGGTCTAGTAGTTTAGTGTTATTTATTTTTATGTTTTTACGAATTTAAACAAATATATACTTTGAAAACATTTTATATGGCATAAAGATAAAGTACATTTTTTAAATACTATGTATACATATATATTTAAATAACAGTAAATTCACATGTTTCAGAATTTTAATTTCTGATTTTGTATTTCATGGAAAATTCAATCTTAGAAATCAGAATAAATTGAATTTTCGTATTGAATTCGTATTATACTGGATTAATACGTAAATTAAATTATCTCCTTAGCTTACTGACCTCTTGAATGACGAATGGATTATTATTTAATTACTTGAAATATATTGTTCTAATAAAATACTTATCAATAAAATGATTTTAATTTCAAAATTACAATTATTAAAGTGTATTATAATCGTGTGTTTTAAAATGTGATTTGTACCTAATTCGTTTGTGATATCAAACGCGGTTGTAAACAAATATTTTTCATGCTAGGAGTTGGGTATGCAACAATAAAAACATTTATGTATTGGCAGTTATCTCCAACACTCCTTCATGTTCTTTTAGTAACGATGTTTTTATATGTAATTTATTAGTATGGATTATTATATCATTATATATAACTTATTTAAATCTAGCTGAGCTCTTTAAAAATTGTTCATTTACAAAAATGTAGAGTAGGTAACCATATGTACTGGGTGATTTGTTAACTATGCTCACCCCCTTTTTTGGCTGTAAAAATGTTTAAATTTTTTATGTTGAAGTTACCATAAAAGCTATGTTTTCCATAACTTTCTTTTCATGCCGCCTTGAGAAAAAAACTTTTTTTTTCAAATGGAAAACCCCTTATTTTACTGCGGTATTTCATTGAGGTCGTTTTTCTGTGAATTTTGATGTATCAAAATTTGAACCAGTAGTTTATGCATTATTCTTATTTAGGTATTAAGAAAAATATTCTGATAATAATATAAGTATTCATATAAAACTTGAAATGTATTGTCTAAAATCGTTATAATAAAAGCTTTCGGGTGGTTTTAATAAAAACACTCAGAATCTAAAATAAAATCATTTTTAATTACACGTAATCGCTAATTGCTACTAATTCGAGATAACGTAGATTTTACAATTAAATTTGAATAATTCCAAAATTACTGGTCCGAATTTTGACTACGTGACTTGACAAATTCCAGAAAAAATAACTGAATAATATTTGACGTAAAAAGTAAAGTGTTTCCATTTGAAAAACGAAGCTTGTACAGCCACAGGACAACTTGGTCGCATGAAAAAAAAAAATCTACAGGAAACATAGGTATCATGGTAAGTTGGACGTAAAAAAAAAATCCAAATTTAAGCATTCTTAAGGCCAAAAATAGAGGTGAGAAAGGCTAATGAATCATCCTGTACATATTGGTACACACACACACAAACACATATACACACTCATATAGTTTTATTTAAATAAATTACACACTTTTCGCTTACTGATTTAGATAAGTATTCATAATGCTCTATTTAAATGAATTTTTAATTCCCTATTTTCTAGCTGATAATTGTAAAAGCATTTCATCATTTGAAAGTATGTATTTATAGTTTTTATTCATAGAACATTATAAAATATTTTGGGATGAAATTAATATAGAATAATATAGAATGTTAATTAATTAATTTTACTGATTAGTAAGTTAGTAGATAGTAGTTGATTTAAACAAATCAATTTATTAAAATATTTCACGTTGATCACTGTTAGGTGATAATTATTTAATTAAAAATTTATAATTCATATTTTATATTTATTAATTTTATTATATTTTTACAAATATGAAAATTTAATTTGTTACTTGTATTATATTTTAACCGAGAAATTATATCAAAAAAAAAATATATAGGTACCTGTATTGATAACACATTTTTTGACAATTTGTATATATTATCGTATGTTCAATTCTATGTAGCTATCAGTTACACATTGAATCCCAGAAGCAAAGAGTCTGAAGAGTATTATAACAATAATAGGTTTCTATTTCATGTGATTGAATCTATACTTCGCAGAGTTTTAATATTAAATTATGATTTATGCAAAACTGGAGTCTAACGGTAGAGTGTACAATTTGGAGCAATGTGGTTGAAAGAAAATATAATTTCCCGGAAACAGCTGTTTTGTAGTGAAATTCCAATTGATTGTGAAAACGTTGGCAAACATCCGGTCTTAACCATGATTATCGCCCATGCTTTATACGTAGTGTTGTATTTATGCAATTCGTCACATCCTTCTCCTCTAGGCGCCACCTACACACGCGGCGTGGCCAAGGTCCCGGTGACGGACGCGACCCAAGGATCCAAACGCACCTGGCCACGCGCTCTTTATATGGATATGTGGTGCACACATGAGAGAATTTTGGCCAAATCGCGCGTGGGTATGTCCGTGGGTGCCGAGCGTTGTTATCGTTATACACCTGCAGCTGTGATTTTGTGGGGGCCTATATAAGTCGTATTGGGCAATTGTTATTTTTTCAATGAAATAGTAAAGTTTTGATTTCGGAAGAAAATATAATATTTTATTTGTCTCTCGGAATATTCAATGGGCTCCCCCACCCCTTGTATGGTGGCAGTGTGTGTATGTGTGCGCAGTTAACCTTGAAGTGCGCTTTTTATTATGGCAGGCAGGTATTTCCCCTCTACTAACTACTGTACCTGTGCGCACTCCTACTCATTCACGTATTCCCTTTCTGCACCGGCCTGACAGCTTAACACGGTTCAGTTATCTCTTGTGAACCGTCCGTACCGCATGTGTTGTTGTTGTTGTTGTTCGTTGACGTTCGTTGCAGTTACCTGAACTTAGATTTTTTTATTTTCGTCATGCTTAAAAAAACATTCGACAAATAAAAAAACACCACACAAATATGTACCGGTTTACCAAAGCCTCCAAAGAGGTGTCGTCGTCGTCGTCATCTGGCCGACCTGGTGGCAGCCGGCTGTTTATGCAGGGCACCCGGGAAGGTGACGACGATGTACGTGACCTGCAGGCCGTATATACAAAACGACACCTCTCCACTGAGATTACTGGATCTAATCACGAATCCCAAAAAGTGGATAGACGCCCGGAAGTTGGCAGGCACTCGGTCACCACTCGCGTTTTACGCAAAACCACTGTGCTCACACGTGGGGTCGAAATGTCTGCTACCGAGAGTATGATGAAAAGTGGTCAGATGATGGTGGCCGATCAACCTTATGAAGAGTCTAAGAGGTCCAGACATCAGGTCATTAAAACCAAGAAGGCAAAGGTAGTTCAATTAAATTGTATCATGTTGTCTGTTGGTATTTTTCAAAAAATTGTATACCAAAATAGCTCGAAATTAACTACTTTGGCCCTTTCCCAAGTCTAGAAATATTAGTCTGTGTTCCGAATAACTTTCGTTTATAAAGTTTTATTACTTCAAGTGTCTGTGTTTGTCATATCATTTTCTTGCTACATTTGTCATTTTTTTATTTATCTTTAAAGTGTGTGCTGAATTATGGTAATTATACAAGTAGGACACATTTTTGTATTGACTTATTTTATGTATATTTTTTTCTTATCCCACTTTCTTATAAATAAGACAAATTTGTTTTGAATCAAGTTGATGCATACATATTAGAATGTATCTATATTTGATTTTTTGTATACATAATACAAAATATAAATACATATATACTAATACTCGAAGTAAATCCTGTTTAGTTATTATTTAATTATAAGCCTATATTCGTCATAATGCATAAATAAACACTTACTTTTTAAATTTAGTTATCATTTTACTTAAAATATTTGGCCGTTTTTTTTAATTTGACATGTGATTTTTGTTTTAAAATTTTTTTAATTAAGTACATAACTTTCAAGATTATATCGGCTTAATTCTTTTAATCTTTATGTATTTGTTTTTCTTGTTTAGAACCACCACCTTTAATACACGGGAACAATATTTGTTTTGAATATTTAGTTAGCAATAGCTAATAATATATACACTATTTTTTAATTTATTTTACGTCTGTCCATTGAAATAGACTTGTTGTTATTTTACTATTGAAACGGATTCTGATGAATAAGTTAAAAAGGGTCCTTTTATTATTATTTCAGTTATGTATGTATACAATTTTATAATTTATATTAAAGTTGAGTTCAGTAATATGTGTTTAAATTTCCTCACATGCTGCTAGTTTGAGTGCACGTACCGGAAACAAGAAGGTGAACGAACTATGTATTTAAGTGAATGGAGTGATTGTTGACGAAGAGGTACTTTAAAGGAAATTTTACGTAGGTTTTACCAAGATTTTGAATTGTTCGGCCTTTTTATAATAGCATTTGCTTTATAAATAGAATAAAAAAAAATCGTTTAAATAAGCCTTTTCTGTTGTGCTGCTATATCATTCCTAATGTCCAAACTAGTTAACACTATGCGCATATGAAATGTATAAAATATACATTTGTACATCTTACACTGTACTCTTTGCAGTAATAGTGAAGAATAATATAACTATGATCAGGGCACGCATGGATGGTTTCTTTTGCATGCCGCACATTTCCTTCAAACTCGCATAATGATGGTGACCTGGTTTTTGATTCCTTTCTTCACACACACACTTTACACACACGCCCATAAATCACCTCTCTCTCTTTTTTGGGCCGAAGTTTTGACTTAGAATCGTCTTCAAATAGTTTAATTTTTATTCACTCGAATAATATAATTTCAATCAAAGAAAAAAAATATAATTTGTCCTACTAATAAATGACATGGGCGAGAATGTGTTGTAAACGGCCTCCAGAGCGGACTTACTGCCCATTTAAGGAGAAGACTGGTGGCTCGGTTGGATCATGAAAACACGTATACCAAATTGTATTTTGTTTTCGACGGCGGGCGTATTGTTGACCCTAATAATTGTTTTATTTTTATTATTCTGAGTAAAAACATTACTATATAGATAAATAGTACTAGTGTATCATATGGGTAATTCGAACCGCCTCCGGTGAGACAAGAAACCTTATGTAGACATTTAATACGCACATCGACTTATAATTGTGTTTTTCAATATTTTTATTTTCTCCTGCATTAATGTTTAGATATCTGACATCGTGGTCGGCGAAGAGCCAAATGTATCGGCGCGTGACGCATTATTGAAATGGGCTCGGAAATCAACATCAAAATACCCAGGTGTTCGAGTGTCAGACTTCACGTCTTCATGGCGAGATGGTATGGCATTCAATGCAATCATACACAGAAACAGGTAATATTTATTAAAAAAAAAATTTAGGTACACAAATTATACTTACCTGTAATTTAATTTTTTCAGACCGGATTTAGTTGATTGGCGCAATGTTAAAAATAAAAATGTTCGTGAACGATTAGAATCTGCATTCTATATCGCAGAACGAGAATATGGAGTCACTAGGCTATTAGATCCAGAAGGTAATTGTTATTTATTATAAATAATTGTATTAGTATATTTTACTTAAAGTTAGTAAATTGTATGTTTATATTCATTTTTCAGATGTCGATACCCACGAAATTGATGAAAAATCAATTATTACTTATATTTCGTCATTGCATGAAGTATTCCCAGAACCTCCACGCTTACACCCTCTTTATGATTCTGTTAGTAAAAATAGTAGTTTAATCTTTCATTTTAAGGTTATAAGTCATAAAGTTATTAAGGTTACTAAGGTATATTTTACTCTTATGTTTCCGTAGGAATCTCAACAACGTTCTGGAGAATATCGCGAAATTGCCTCATCATTGAATCGTTGGATGCGCGAAAAATTGTCTCTGATGTCTGACCGTAATTTCCCATCAACACTTATTGAAATGAAAAAATTAGCTTCTGATTCTACTAGATTCCGTAATGAAGAACTTCCACCCCGTCATCGGGACAAACAACATCTTGTTCATTTATATAAAGAACTTCAGGTAAGTACTTATGATCTTTGTTCATTGAAAAGATATTTATGTTTATTTTATATTTAGAAATATTTTGATGCCGTTGGTGAAAATGATATTGAGCCTGAAATTCAAGCAGATGCTATTGACCGTACCTGGAATCGTTTAATGATGTCATACCAAGATCGAGACTCAGCCATTCAGGAAGAAATAAAACGTCTTGAACGTTTACAAAGATTAGCTGAAAAAGTTCATCGTGAAACTAAGCGTACTGATCTTAAATTGGATGAGTTGGAAACCAGAATCGTGGAAGAAGGTCGCCGAGCTGATAGATTACATCCATTAGATGCAAAACATAATGCAGATCAACTGGAGACAGAGCTTCGTTTATCTGAAGATACAATTCAGTCATTGTTTGTTGATGTTCAAGCACTCAGAGAAGGTCGATATGTACAAGCACCAGAATTACAAAAAAGGTAAATACTTTAAAACACTAACAGCTTTTCAAAATATTTATTTTATTTTATTTTATTAAGGGTTGAAAAACTGCACCAAAGATGGGTGAATTTGCGTTCTTTATTGCATTCTAAAGTTCTTACTCCTTTGGCTACTTTGTCATTTCCAATAGTTGAAGAACGTACAGTTACCAAACAAACTCGAACTATTTTGGAAACACGGCTTGTTGATACTAATACTCATTTCCGTTCATTACAAGAGTGTATTGATTGGTGTAATAACAAATTGGTAAGGAATATTTAAAAAAAAAAATTTTTATTTGACTAAATGTATGTGTTTTTGTAGAAACAATTACAAGAAGCTGAGTATGGTTCTGACTTGCCTAGTGTCCAAGGGCTCTTGGACCAACATCAGCGTGAACATAAAATAATTGACCAATTTCACACTAAAGTTGAGCACTGTATAAATGCTAAGAGTAATTTCCACGGGGATGAATTATCTCTCTATTCACAGCACTTGAATACATTGCAGAAGGTTTATGCTGAATTAGTTACTTTCTCTAATAAACGGCTATCTGATCTAGAAACATTACAAGACTTCTTGCAATCAGCTACTAATCAGCTTATTTGGCTCAATGAAAAAGAAGAAATTGAATTAAATCGTGATTGGAGTGATAAGGATTTAAATATTCCATCTATCCGACAATACTATGAGGTAATTTAAATTGATTTTATAACATATTATAATTCATAATTAAGAGTTGTAAAAGTTAAATAATTTGTATGCATAAACTAATTTTTAAGCATGCCTATGGATCGGGAATTGAGGTTGGTTTTCCTATAAAAGTGTATTCAATATCAATATTATAGTATGGAATATTTATAATTACAGTCATTAATGTCCGAACTTGAGAAAAGAGAAATTCAGCTAAGCTCAGTTCAAGATCGTGGAGAAGCTTTAATTCTTCAGGGCCATCTAGCATCAAAATGTATTGAAGCTTATATATCAGCTTTACAAACACAATGGACCTGGCTACTTCAGTTAACTCTGTGTTTGGAAACTCATCTGAAGCATGCCACTTACTACCACCAATTCTATGCTGATGTCAAAGAAGCTGAACATTGGTTAAATAAGAGAGATGAGTTGTTAAATTCTGTTTACAGTCAGTCAGAATTTAGCTTAGATGATGGAGAACGTTTATTGAAGGGCATGCAAGACCTTCGTGAAGAATTAAATAACTTCAGTGAAGTAATTGGTACACTTGAAGATCGATCAAGACAAGTAGTTCCGCTAAAACAGCGCAGACTTCCAATTACAAGACCTATACCAGTGAATGCTATTTGTAATTTCAAACAAAATGGGGTATGTTTTGAAAATAATGGTTAAAAAATGGATTTTTTATTATGATTTTTTATTTTGTTTAGATTAATGTTGAAAAAGGATCTCAATGGTTGCTCCATGACAATTCTGGAAGAATTAAATGGAGAGTTTCCAGAGGAATGAATCTCACCGATGATTCAAATGTTCCTGGAGTAGTATTTTTAATACCCCCTCCAGATCAAGAAGCTTTAGATTCTGTAGATCGTCTACGTAGAGCATATGATCGCTCAACAGCGTTATGGCAACGCAAACAGTTGCGTATGCGTCAAAATATGATATTTGCTACTATTAAAGTTGTGAAAGGATGGGACTTGGCTCAAGTAATATAATAAATTCAAACATACATTTAGGCTTTTATTCTTAATGTATATTTCTTTGATTTAATAGTTTTTGGCCATGGGTGCTGATCAACGTAATGCTATTCGTAAGGCATTGAATGAAGATGCCAATAAGCTGTTACGTGAAGGTGATCCAGCTGACCCACAACTTAGAAGACTCAAGAGAGAAATGGATGAAGTTAATCGATTATTTGATGAATTTGAACGGCGATCACAAGCTGAAGAAGACAGTAAAAACCTAACACGAATGTTTACTGAACAAGTTAAGTCTATTCAAATTTCATTGGATGAATATGAACATACATTGAATACCAGATTAAGTGCTCCCATACCAAGAGACATGGATTCTCTTGAACATCTAGTTATCCAACACAAAGACTTTGAAACATCACTGAAGGTAGTATATTATTAAATATATTATTTTTTAGATTATGATTTAAAATATCAGTTTTGTTTTGTTTATGTTATAGAACTTAGGTCCTGATGTAGAAGCCATGCAAGCTACATTTAAAAATATACCGAATAAAACGCCTGCTTTGCAGGCTAAACATGATAAGGTTTTAAACCAATGGAACCAACTATGGAATCTATCTCAGTTATATGTCGAAAGATTGAAGTGTGCTGAAATTACTTTATCTGGATTAGATGAAGCAAACAATGTAATATCAGATTTTGAAATAAAATTAGCATCTTATGGTGAGATGCCATCAGAATTACCTGCTTTAAAATTGGTTAGTACATTTGAGTAATATTGGATTTTAAGCTTATAGAGTTTTTATTGATTTAAATGTTTTTATATAGGTGCATCAAGATCTTATAGCTTTGCAAAAGAATGTACTCCTTCAACAGCCGATCATTGACCAGTTAGTTGAAGATAAACATAACACCAGGCGCTTAACAGAGAAATCAAGACACCACTTACCACGTAGTGCTCATCATGATTTAGATAGACTTGATAGTGATGTAAATCGTATTACAAGTAGATGGAACAATGTTTGTAGTCAATTAGTCGACAGGTATAATTAAATTATTTTTTAGTTGTACAATATTCATTTATTTTCACCCATATAAGTATATTAAAAATTTTTTAATATTTATAAGTTAATTTCAGTTAGCATTAACCACAACTTATGTTTTTTTTTTTTTTTTTTATCTATTTTGTATAATATTTTGGTGGTTTCTATAGGCTTAAAAGCTGTGAAGCAGCTTACGATCTTTTGAATAAGTACAAAAATTCGTACCAGTCTGAAGTCCAAATCATTGATGAAAGCTATGTTAAATTGAATAATGTAGCACCCCTTAAAATGCAAGCAAGAGATCTAACTGAAACTACCAAGGTAAGAGTAATATTATAAAAATAGAAAGCGGGTATACTTTATAAAATGTAATTCATAGTGAGTAATGTATTGTATATTACTTAAACTCAACCCTAGCATTGCATGTAGAATAAACAAAAATTAATAATTTAATAAATCATTTAATATTAAATGTTAATATGACATAAGTGTGTCGGACTATAATTATTTGAGCAAAGCCATATGGCCAGAACAAAGATTTTACATTTATTGATACAAATAAATCTCGTAGGCTTTGTATAACAAGGTGCAGGAACATACTAAAGCAATTGAGAACGTCAATGTCGACGGTGGCAGATTTATACGAGAAGCTAAGGTAACGACGCTTTTTAACATAAAAAAATCGAAAATTTGCTGTGTTAACAATTTAACAGACCATAACAAAGAATATGCGTATAATTAACCCGCACATAGATATATGACCTACGACTTCAACATTACTGCGCGTGGCTGGTAGATGAAGTTCATCCAAGCCTTGATGCCAGCAATCATAATAAAGGCCAAAACATGGATCCTAGTGTTGGTGAATTGGCTGTGTCTCACGAACTTGATGTACTCAATCATAGATTTCAAGCACTCCTGAATATGCTAATTGATCAATTGAAAAATCTAGCATCAATCAACATTGATGATCTTGAATTACAGGTTAGTTAGACCATTAATTAAATTTTATATTTATGATTTTTTCATATGATTAGAAAAATTAAGATTAGAGTAATAAGTTAAATGTACATTATTAATTGAATTTAGCAACTATATCTTAAAATGAGTTTAATTTTTTTAAATTCTTGATAATAATTATTAATTTTGGTTTTTAAATCTTCTAATTTATCGTAAATATGTCTTTTATTAGAATGAAGATAATTTAAAAGACAAATTATTTGCTAGGTCTCAGCTAAACTTTTATCTCTACAAGTTAAATTATAATATTTAAAACAGTAGATGTGCACATGCGTGTGTAGGCCTTATATATTTAACTATGTATACAAACTAGGGTCCTTGTGATGATTTTGCACTACTTACTATCATAGGCGCAAATAGGGGGGGGCTTAGGGGGTATTAGCACCCCCAATTTTACAATTAGCACCCTCAAATAATGTTCGTATTTATGTATCAAAAACTTAGTTTTACAAAAAAATCTCTTGTCATCAGACATTTGACTATCAGAGTAAAAAACTGTAATGAAATATAAATGAAAATAATGTTACTCGACGGACGACAATTCATATTTTGTCGAATTCAAATATATTTATAGAACACTATTAATTATTATTTCCCAATTTATATATTTTTTCTACTAAACCCGGTCATCGCGGACAGTTATATAATTATCACGTTCAGCACCGACTCGATAAAATAAAGTATATTTTGTCATACTTGATACTGTAATAATCAACTTAAAGACGTTTTTCTGATGAAAGTTTGTTATTGGCTTCCGCTATTGACAACTTTTTCCTGATGGACTTTGATGAAAGTCAACCGTTTATTAACCATTTTAAAGTAAAAATAACTTTCTACCTAACAATATTGTATGTTTATAGCATTACATTACATAGTATACAATTTTAGGGTTTATTTAATATTGAAGTTGCATCACCAAGGCAGAAAATTGTTTAAAACAGATAAACAAAGATTTTGATTTAATGTAATTAAAAACTATAATAGAAAAAAATGTATATCCAAATATATACAAACTGTTACAAGTAATTTATTAACCCATTTTTGCTACCTACCTTATTTGATATTTCTAATATTAATTATAAAATAGTAATGAAGACCAAATCAATTTCAGGTGGCACTTACACTACCAATTAGTTCTGCCACATGTGAACGATCATTTTCTGCTTTACGTAAGATAAAGACATGGCTTAGACTGCTTAGAGTTTCAATGGGGCAGGACAGATTAACAGATTTGTCAATATTGTATATAGAAAAAAATTTGACAAAATTAATAAATCTTAATAAAGTTATAGATTCATTTGCAGAAAAAGATAGGCGAATAAATCTTATATAAACTTGAACTTTTGTACTTGTATATTTTAATACTTATTGTATTCATTTTTATTCAAATTTTTGCTAATTAAAGCTATTAAATCCTTATAGTTTTAATATAAATTATATACCCAGTAAATACAGAGCTTAAGCACCCTCAGTTTTTTTATTGAAATTGCGCCTATGCTTACTATTGAAAACCTGCTGTACACATGTTATATGAATAAAACCACTATACCAGATTAAACAAATATTCTATGCATTGATCTGTTACTTATAATCTGTTGTAGCTAATATCTATTTATACTATATAGGTAATGTGCTTTTAATGACTTTTTGTCTCTATAACTTTTATTTGTTGTATCATAAATTCATAACTATTACTTAGAGAAGATAGATGTTATCAGCTAATAATTATAAATTTGTTAAAACAATAAAAATGTTCTTTGACTTGTTTATAATAAAATAATAATCTTAATTTATCATTAAAGTTACATATATAAAATTTTATATTACATTTGATCCTACTTGATAAATAATGCATTTCAAAGTTGTTAAAAGTTTTCACTGAATATGGTAATTATTAATAAATAATGGCCTATTATTTAATACAATACAATAAAAAATGATTTTAGTACATTTTAGTAAAAGTACTTTAAAGTTTTCATATACATGTATAAAAATATATCTTGTAGTAATTTAAAAACAAAACCCTACTTCAGTATAAAAGTATAACATTGGTTAATTAATATTTTTTATTTATTTTACATGTTGTGTCTATGAATACAATTATTTTGTTGGGTATAGTTGATTACACCTACATAGATGACACACCTCTTGTCAATTATTGTACACTTTTATTTTTACTAAAAATAATTAAAAAGCATAGATTATTGTACCCTTGAAGCTAATAAGCAACATATTATTACTAGATAAAACCCAAGGTTTGGTATTGAACCTATCAATTTATCTATTAGAAATGATTAGTCTAAATAAATGTTGCAGGAATATGTGAAGACTTTAGAGGCTAGGCCATTACGTACATTCAGAACTGAATTCAATATATATGATACAATTCCTGAGTGAGTACTTGACGTTTTAGTCTTATTACTTTATTAGTCCGTTGGTGTTGTTTTGTTAATGTAGTGTTCTGTTATCTTTTTTCTAATTGTAGAATTTCCTCAAACGGTATAGATGAAACTATTACTGTGAAAAATATAAGTCTTCAATCATCTACAATGGGTAGTCATCATTCTTCACAGGTTGTTGAATTTAATGGTGATGCAGATATTCGTTCACTTCGCCGTCGTATGGAAGAAGCAACTGGAATGGATGATGATATTATTAATGCTCCAGGAATTGTGCATCCTAAGACTGGCAAAATTTTGACAGTAGGCGAAGCAATTCGTTTACGTGTATTAGATGTACGTACTGGTCGCATTGCCACTCAGCCAGATTCTAAATCTGGTTGGGTAACTATTGAACAAGCCGTTGAAAAAGGATTAGTGGACAAAATTTTAGCTGATAAACTTTTGGGACCTTGTATTGTTGGTGATAATGGACCAGAAATGACTTTGCTGGAAGCTATTCAAAAGGAGTTATTGGATGCTGAACGAGGACCAGTAGAAAGGATAAAGGTAAAAAATGAGGACCATATTGCTGATTTTAGTGAAACTTTCAATTCCATTGAGGTTAGGGGTGAGGTGTTTCAAGTGTTGAACAAAAAAATCACGCTAAATGAAAAAGAAATTACTGTTCTTGATGTAATTCATCAAGGAAACTTCGATAAAATAAATTTGGCCGAAGATGAATTACAACTTCTATCAAAATTAAATGGCCTTAAATCAAAAAATGCTTTTAAAGATGTATTGGCCAGAACATTAGATGCTTTAAAAATTAAAGAAGATCCTAAGATTGACTTACCGCCAGAAGGTTGGAGTTTGTCTGAAGCAATCAATCAAAATTTGTTAGATCCCATATCAGGTGTTTCTATTATACCAGGTACTGACAGATTAGTTTCATTTAAGGAGTGCATAGATATGGGCGTTATAAACTCAGATTCTGCTGTGGTTGTAGATCCCAATAAACCAAGAATATTAACATTGAAACAAGCACTCAAGAAAAATATTTTAGATGCCAATGGACATTATCAAGGATGTACAATGAAAGAAGCTCTAGAAAAAAATGTTATATGTGATCCATTATCACCTGAGTGTGCTATTTCATCTGTTGAAATAGTTGAAATTAAAAGTGGCAAGCGTAAAGTCGAATGGTCTAATAGCTTACGACCTCAGTTTATTGTACAAGAGTCTATAACAGAAGAAGAATTAGATGATGTAATACAACATGAAAGTAAAAGTGTACCAAATGTACCTATTTTGCCTTTATCACTGCTAGAACCAAGCTCCACTGGAATGACCTTGGTAACTTAAATGATGATGTTATTTTATGCCATGCATGGTGTATTGTGTTATAAAATTGTATCATTGTTGAAGACATTTTTTTTAATTGATTGTTTTGATGAGTTAGCTTGTATAATTTAATTGTTGATAGCTTTTGTGTTTGTATTTTATTTTTCAGGATATTAGTCTACCAAGTTACAGTTTGAAAGCTATACCGATTTTTTTTCGCCTATATAATATACTTAACAAATTTATTTTTGTAATGTTATTGTTACGAGTATAATGTCTTTTGTAAAGGCTTATTTTAACAGTTACAAATTGACAAGTGAAAACAACATATAAAAACTAAAATTAGTTTTTAAATTTAATCAGCTTTTAATTTATATGCATTAAATAATAAATATAATCATCAGTATGCTAAATTTATTTGCACTAATATTTATTTCCATTTTAACTGTTTATATGTGTCATCAATTATAATTTATTTTTATAGCAAGCCATGGCTGAAAAATACAAATTGTGTGATGACACACTATCAGAATACTTGAACTGGATTGGAGAAATAGAAGATCGAATTGCTAATCAAGATATTGCTCAAGAAGATTTAGATCAACTACGGAACCAAATAAATATTTTAAAAGTAAGTTAATTTTGAATATTTAATTGTATCATATCCTATTATCCATTTAATATTTTATATATGTACAACGTGTATATATTTTTTAGCTGATTAAAGAAGAAATAGATTCCCAGTTACGTCCTATTACAACATGTTTGGATCAAGTTCGTCATATAATTGCTACTGGTAGCGAATACTTATCCAGAGAAGAAGTAAATAATGTGGAAAAAAAAGCTAAGTCATTAAAATCTCGCTATGATCATGCAAATGACCGTACTGACAAATTGCTACGTCGCTTGGTGTCTGCTAAAGATGAATTATCTAAATTTAAATCTGAACTTACAACTTTCACTACATGGATGGATAGAGCTCAACGTACTTTAGATGAAAAAGAACGTGCTTTAGCCAATATAAACCGTCTGGCTGATACATCATCAACTGAATCGACTAGGGAGTTTGTGTCCGATGTTATTGCTCATCAAGCAGATCTCCGTTTTATTACAATGGCAGCCCAAAAATTCATTGATGAGTCCAAAGAATATCTTACTTGTTTGAATGATTTCAGAACTGGATTGCCATCTAGACTTCACCATATTGAACCAGTGTCATCACAAGACAGTGTTATTAAACATACAGTTACTAATGTCACTCATAATTATAGAGATTTATTAGCAAGAGCTAATGCTTTGTCTGATAAATTAAGTGGACTTAATTCTAAACAAAGAGAATATAAGGATGCATTAAATGCTGCTAAGGCTTGGCTTAGAGAAGCTGAACCCAGAGCTATTAAAATTCTTAATGAGCCAATTGGTGCCGATCCAAATGCTCTTGAAGATCAACTCAATCGAACAAAAACTTTGAATAATGAATTTTTAGGACAAGCAAGGCTTATTGAGAATGTAAAACAAGCCGCAGATGCTTTAATCAGATCACTCGAAGGACAAAGCGGTATAAAAGAAGTAGAAGCCATACAAGGACCTGTTAATGAGTTGGAAGATAAGTACAGGTCTTTATGTAATGGCTTAGCTGACCGACTATCCCATTTAGATACTGCATTAGTTCAATCACATGGTGTACAGGATGCATTGGACTCATTACTACATTGGCTGAATGATGCTGAAGGTACTTTAAAGTAAGTATTTTTTTTTTTTTTTATAGTTAACTATTGGCATATTTCATCAATATTTTAATTTATTTTATATTCCATTCATTAACAAGAAGTTGTATAATTATTAATTATAGTGCCTAACTTTCTTCACTTATGGTAAGATTTGTTGTATATACAAAAAATTTGTAAAGTGAATTTAATAATCAATAAATATATAATATTGTTTAAATGTATAATTAATTACAATTAATAAATATTGGTGAAATCAGCCATGTTATTAATAGAATAGATTAACAATAAACAATTTTTATAGGAATATAACCAGGCCAGTTAGTTTGCATACAGAACGTCTAGCGGAACAGATCCGAGAACACAGATTGTTGCAGTCAGATATTGATACTCATAGAGCAAGTGTTGACAGTGTTGCACATTCTACACAGGAATTAATGATTAATTCAAGCAATCCCAGACTTGCCAAAAAAATTGAAGTTAAGTTGAAGGATGTTATGACACGTTTTGAGAAGCTTTTGGGTAGAACTGCTAAACGTGGTGAGCTATTAAATGATATCAATCAAACATTGTCTTCATTTAATAGTCAAGCAGCAATGCTAGAACAATGGTTGGCTAATGCATTAGAAAATTTCAATGATATGCCCGAAAGCAAATTGGATGATTTAATTGCTCAAAGAGACTCTCAACGTCAAGCATTAGACCAAACAATACGAGATGGAAAAACTCTTATTAATAATAAAGATGTAACTGATACTCCTCCTGTACGTGATCGTGTGAAGGGATTGGAAAACCAATGGAAAAATTTGAACCTACTATTAGAAGAAAAACAAAGATTATCTAAAGCTAAAGTGGAACAATTGCAAGCTTATGAAAAACTCAGAGATCAAGTTTTAGTATGGTTAAATAATACTGAGAAAAGAGTTAACCAACTTGAAAGTGTTGCTGTAGATATAAATATTATTAAAAATCAAATTGATGAACTTAAGCCAATTGCTAAAGATCATCGTGAATATAGTATTACTATCGATAGACTAAATGATCTTGGAACTTCATTTTATGATTCTAATGTTACAAATTCCATAAGAAGACGCAGTTCGGTATCTCCTACTAAACGCTATTCATTGGACTCTCTAAGAAAAACTTCTAGAGATTCTCCAAGAAGTTCTGTAGTAAGTTTCTCCTACAACAGGATTGAAGATAGTATGGATGATAGCCCTGTGCAACAAGAACTAAACGAAATTAACAATAGATACAACTTATTAGGTGTAAAAATATCAGACAGACAAAATGAATTAGACTCAATAAGAGATGATGTCAGAAAACTTGTAGAAAATATGAAGATATTGAACCAATTTTTAGATAGAACACAAAAATTGTTACCCAAGGAAAGTATTCCTTTGACCAAAGAAGAGTCAGATAAAGCAGCAAAACAAGTTAGGGCTGTACTTGAAGAAATGTATGAAAAACAATCCTTGTTAGATAGTACTAAGTCTGGAGTAAACGATTTATTGAAAAAAAAACCCACTTCTCTTGGTGCTGATAGATTACACGATGACATTCAAAGTGTCACAAGTCGCTGGAAAAACTTAAATGACACCTGCAAGAATCGAATTCAACTTCTTGAGGACCTAAAAGATTTTCATGATTCACATGACAACTTATTTAACTGGTTAGGTGCCAAAGAACGCATGTTAAATGTCTTAGGCCCAATATCATCAGATTCTAGAATAGTACAAAGTCAAGTTCAGCAAATACAAGTATTAAGAGAAGAGTTTAGAACCCAACAACCACAACTTACTCATTTAACATCTGTTGGTGAAAGCATTATGAATAGAATACCGGATCCTAACTCGCCAGAAGCACAAAGATTTTCTAATAAATTAACAGCAATTTTACAAAAATGGTCAGATTTACTTGGAAAGTTGGAAGATAGAGCATCCAATCTGGGTGCAGCAGCCGATTCTACTCGAGAATTTGATGCAGGCCTTGCTCGTTTGACTGAAGCTTTACAGAGTATTTCTGATCAACTAGATGAAGTTTCATATGATAAAGAACCAGAAGAGAGATTAAGAAAAATACAAAACTTGGAACGGCAGTTGGAAGGCCAAAGACCTCTATTAGCTGATTTAGAAGACGCCGGCAATCATTTATGTAATGTACTAGATGATCCAGCTTGTAAAGCAGATATTCAAGCTAAATTAGCTGCTATTAACCGCCAATATAACAACTTGCAAAAGAAATTAGACAACAAAAAAGCTGAAATTGAAGGATCGCTTAAGGATGGTAGACAGTTTGAAGCTTCTTGTGCTCTGACACTTGGTTGGCTTTCTGATCAATTGGGCAGTCTTACAGAACGTCTTTTAATATCTGCAGACAGAGATATATTACAACAACAAGTTGCTCAGTATGAACCTATATACAAAGAAGTATTACACAAAGAACATGAAGTTATTATGCTTTTGAACAAAGGTCGTGACATGTTATCTCGATCTGGACAACGCAACGAGTCCCGTAACTTGCAACGTGATTTAGATAAAATACAACAGAATTGGGACAAATTACGAAAAGAAGCTGTAGAACGCCATAACAGACTTCAGACATGTATGGAACACTGTAGGAAATATTACAGAACTCAAGAATCCTTTATGCCATGGTTGACCCAAGCTGAAAACAAATTAGAACTTATTCGACCAAATAGTTTTAGTAAAAAAGATGTGGATAAACAACTCAGAGAATTATCAGCTTTTAGAAATGAAGTATGGAAACATTCTGGTGAATTTGAAAATGTTAAAACACTTGGAGAAACTTTCCTTTCTTCTTGTGATGTAGATAAAGAACTTGTTAAACAAGAATTGTCTACAATCAAAACTCGTTGGGATAAATTGAATAATGAATTAATGGAAAAAACACAATGGTTAGAAGACATATCAAGAAAATTAGCCGACTTTTCTGACAATCTAAGAGATTCTGAACATGCACTGCAGCGTTGTGAAGATAAACTTGCATCACATGATTCAATTGGTGGCGCTGCCCGAGATCCAAAACTATTAGAAAGAATCAAAACTTTGCGCGAAGATGCTAGAAAGTTAAGAAGTCCATTGGTTGGTTTAAGGCAAACAGCTGGTGACTTAGCTTCAGAAGCTGTTCAAATGGGTGTTGGTGACTCATTAAAATTACAAGATGATGTTGACAATCTTATGGATAGATTAGATGATTTAGAAGGTAAACTGGATGATAGGTGTTCACAGTTACTTTCAGCTTCAACTGCATTGGCACAATATGCTGATAAAGTAAAAGCACTTGGTAAAAACTTGAATGATTTGGAAGCTGAATTTGACTCATTGAAACCACCTGGTCGAGATATTAAAACTGTAACGGGTCAATTAGACGAAGTAGACAAATTTGTGAAGAAAATTGCTAGAGCTGGAGATGATGTCACAGAAATGCTAGAACTTGGTCAGCGTTTGGAAGACTCTACTTCCATGCGTGATCAAGCTGAATCACTAACTCGCCAATTAAACAAACTTGATGAAAAAGCGTCTAATAGACAAACTGATCTTGAAAATATTTTAGACAGATTACAAGATTTTAAGAATAAACATGATAATGTTATTCAAGATATAGAACACGCAACGGATGAATACAGGGGCTTGAAACCAATTGGATCTGAAGTGGAGGCAATTAAATTTCAACAACAAGAGTTCAGCTCTTTCAGAAAGAACACTATTGATCCACTTATTATATCTGTTGGTGATGTAAATGGTGTTGGTCAAAGATTAATACAATCTGCTGCCAGAGGTGTTAACACTGGTATTTTAGAAAAAGATTTGGAGAAAATGAATGATAAATGGAATGCACTCAAAGAAAAATTGAATGAAAGAGACAGACGTTTGGACTATGGACTTTTACAATCTGGTAAATTCCAAGAAGCTTTAGATGGATTTGCAAAATGGTTAGCTGATACAGAAGAATTAGTATCTAATCAAAAACCACCATCTGCTGATTACAAAGTAGTTAAGGCACAATTGCAAGAGCAAAAGGTAAATAAAATTATCAAAATGTCTAGATAGTTGTTAAATAATGTACTAAATTCTTATTTTAATTTTAGTTCTTAAAAAAAATGTTGGCTGATCGTCAAAATTCAATGTCATCAATATTTGATATGGGCAATGAAGTTGCAGCCAATGCTGATCCTAGAGAACGTAAGGAAATTGAAGTTCAATTGAAAGAATTATCTCAACGTTTTGATAATCTGGATCGTGGTGCTACAAAACGCATGGATGATTTGCAAAGAGCTATGGTTGTTGCTAAAGAGTTCTTAGAAAAAATAACACCTCTTTTGGAGTGGTTAGATAAAAGTGAGAAAAAAATTAAAGATATGGAACTCATTCCCACAGATGAAGAAAAAATACAACAGAGGATTAAGGAACATGGAGTAAGTGAAATAAACTAAATTATTATTTTTCAAATTTTTTTTATCAATATTTTGTTTTTAGAAATTACACAACGAAATTCTATCCAAAAATCCCGAGTTTCATGATCTTACTGAAGTAGCTAGTACTTTAATGGCTTTAGTAGGTGAAGATGAGGCATCTGGTGTTGCAGATCGTATTCAAGAAACAGCTGACCGTTATGCTGTACTTGTAAATACATCAGACAAAGTGGGTCAATTGTTACAAGATTCTCGTGCTGGTCTTAGACATTTGGTATTAACTTATCAAGATTTGCAAGCATGGATGGAAGGCATGGAAAAACGTCTTGGGAAGTACAAAATATTACCTGTGCATACTGATAAACTTGTAGCACAAATGGAGGATATTGCAGATCTGTGTGAAGAAATATCAAACCATCAATCAGATGTTGATGGAACTGTTGATACAGGCATGGAGCTTATGAAACATATAACCAGTGATGAAGCCATACAATTAAAAGATAAGTTAGATGTATTGCAGAGGCGTTACAATGACTTGGTCACTACAGGCACTGATTTATTAAAGAACGCAGAGAGCATGTTACCACTTGTTCAACAATTTCATAATGCTCATAAACGTTTGGGTGATTGGATGTTGTCTGCTGAATCACAATTACAAACAGCTGAACCAAAAGAAGAAGACATACACAATCTAGAACTTGACATTCAAGGTATTAAATTGTTTACCGGTATTATAACATTAATAATTAATAATAGTAGTTTCTTAAGACTAAAAAACTTATTTAATTACGCTAAAAATATGTCCCAATTGCTATGATAATTGTGTAAAAGTTGAATAATAAAATCATATAATTACTCTAAAAAGACGTACAAATTACAAAATAAAAATTATAAAATGTGTAATTATCTACTAAAATAACATTATAAACAATTGAAAATTACAGAATTGTAAAAAATCCAGCAATTTTTTTTTAAATAAATTGTTTTTCTCAATCAAAATTTCTGATTAAAAACATTTCTAAATTTTGTTCTTTAAAATGTTATCACTAGCTACTTAAAATGTTTAAAATGTTAAAAAGTTGACATTTTTATTTTGAAAAATTATATTAAACGTCTACACTTGATAAAATAATTTCAGATGATTTGATTTATCTGATGACAAATAAGTTCCTATGTCAATTAAATCTAGTCTTTAATTATAGTTATAATATATTAAGTAATAACATTTTTTTTTTTTGTTTTTCTTACAGAATTCCGTCCAGTTTTAGAAAACATAAATCAAATAGGACCACAATTATGTCAAATGTCTCCTGGGGAAGGTGCTTCAACAATTGAAGGTCTTGTCACCAGAGATAATAGAAGATTTGATGCTATCGCTGAACAAATTCAAAGAAAAGCAGAACGTATTCATTTATCCAAACAACGATCACTTGAAGTCATTGGTGACATGGATGATTTGTTGGATTGGTTCCGTGAAGTAGAAAGTCAATTGAGGGATGCAGAACCTCCAAGTAGTGAGGTAGATGTTATTCGTGTACAACTCAAAGAACACAAGGCACTCAATGATGACATATCTAGTCAAAAAGGACGTGGGAGAGATGTTTTATCTTTGGCTAAGAAAGTTTTAAGAGAAGTCACACAAAGCAATGATACTAGTCTCATGCGTGAAAAAATGGAAGACCTTCGAGAAGTTATGGAACATGTATCATCATTGAGCGCTGAACGTTTAAGTGTACTTGAACAAGCATTACCTCTTGCTCAACACTTCCAAGAATCACACTTTGATTTATCGGGTTGGTTAAATGACATGGAGAGACAAGTATCAATGTTAGCTATGCCTGCCTTAAGACCAGAACTTATTGCCCAACAACAAGATAAAAATGAAATGTTTGTGCAATCCATTGCAGAACATAAACCTCTTGTCGACAAACTTAATAAAACTGGTGAAGCTTTAATCAGATTATGTAATGAAGAAGAGGGATTAAAGATCCAAGATATAATGGATAGTGACAATGCTAGGTATGCAGCGCTAAGGTTAGAACTTAGACAAAGACAACAAGCTTTAGAAAAAGCATTGCAAGAAACCAGTCAATTTAGTGATAAATTAGAAGGTATGTTAAGAGCATTACAAAATACTGCCGAACAAGTGTCTGGTGCTGAACCTATATCTGCTCATCCTCCAAAAATTAGTGACCAACAAGATGAAAATGATGCTGTAGTTGAAGACTTGCATAAGCGTGGTGATGCATTCCAAGCTGTTAAAAGAGCAGCAAATGATGTTATTAATAAAGCTCCTAATTCATCTGATCCAGCTGTCAAAGATATCAAACGTAAATTGGATCGATTGAACAGTTTATGGAATGAAGTACAAGAGGCAACCAATGATCGAGGCCGCAGTCTCGAAGAAGCTCTCATACTGGCTGAAAGGTTCTGGGAAGAATTACAGAATGTTATGAATACACTGAAAAATTTGCAAGATTCCTTACAATCGCAAGATCCCCCAGCTGTAGAACCAGCTGTATTGAAACAACAAAAGGCTGCATTGAGAGAAATTAAAGCGGAAATTGACCAAACTAAGCCTGAAGTAGACCAGTGTCGTGCAAGTGGTCAGAAATTAATGAAAGTTTGTGGAGATCCTGATAAGCCAGAAGTTAAGAAAAACATTGAAGATTTAGATAATGCTTGGGAAACTGTAACTGCATTATTTGCTAAACGTGAAGAAAATTTGATTCATGCTATGGAAAAAGCAATGGAATTCCATGAAACATTACAAGTATAAATTATTGATTTTTTTTTTTATTTTAATTTGCAATTTGTAATAACAATTTTGTTTTAGGATTTACTTAAATTTTTGGATGGAGCAGAACGTCGATTTGCCAATTTGGGTCCTTTGGGTACAGACATTAAGGTTGTCAAAAATCAAATTGGTGAACTCAAAAACTTCAAATCTGATATTGATCCTCAAATGGTTAAAGTAGAAGCATTGAACAGGTATACATTTTGTTTATATTTTAAAAGTATTCTGAATTACTATTAACTGTTATATTATTATATTTTACTGCTTTCATTGGATTTTATTATTATGTAGAAGTTTAACTAGGTAACAGTTATAGATTAAATTACATATGGATTATATGTATAAATTAATTAAATTATACACCCATACTTTTATGATAGCTTTATAAATATATACTTTTTTACATTTTAGACAAGCTCAAGAACTCACAGAAAGAACCACAGTTGAACAGGCAGCAGCTCTGAAACAACCATTAACTGAAGTCAATCGTAGATGGGAAAATCTGTTAAAAGGCATTGTAGAACGACAACGTCAATTAGAGAACAGCCTTTTACAATTAGGTCAATTTCATCATGCGCTGGCTGAACTTCTAGCTTGGATCGATGGTACTAATAAAACCTTGGACAAAGATTTAAAACCTGTGGCTGGTGATTCTCAGTTATTAGAAGTAGAACTGGCCAAACTCAAAGTATTGGTTAACGACATTCATGCTCATCAATCGAGCGTAGATACTTTAAATGATGCTGGTAGACAACTGATTGAAAATGGGAAAGGGTCAGCTGAAGCTAACACTACTCAAGATAAACTTAATTTACTCAATAAGAGTTGGAGAGACTTATTACAAAAGGCGGCTGATCGGCAATTAGAATTGGAAGATGCACTGCAAGAAGCTCAAAGATTTGCTGTAGAAATACAAGATCTATTGTCATGGCTTGGTGAAGTTGATGGTGTAATTGCAACATCTAAACCTGTTGGTGGTTTACCTGAAACTGCTAGTGAACAATTAGAACGGTTCATGGAAGTATATGATGAATTGGAATCTAACAGGCCTAAGGTAGAAACTGTCTTGGCCCAAGGTCAAGAATATTTAAAAAAATCGCCAGGCTCAGGAAATCTTCAACAGAATTTGAAAACTCTTAAACAGCGATGGGATAGTGTGACTGCTAGAGCTAATGATAAAAAAATTAAATTAGAGATAGCCCTTAAGGAAGCCACTGAGTTTCATAATGCTTTACAGGTATGGTTAACAAATATTAACTTAAGAATTTTGTTTATAAATTATTACCTATATAAATTTATATTATTATGACTAGGCATTTGTTGATTGGTTAACTGATGCTGAGAAAACGTTATCAAACTTGAAACCGGTTTCTCGTATTCTGACCACTATTTTAACACAAATTGAAGACCATAAAACTTTCCAAAAAGATGTAAGCTCCCATCGAGAAATTATGCTTCATTTGGACAAGAAAGGAACTCATCTTAAGTACTTCTCACAGAAACAAGATGTTATACTTATTAAAAACTTATTAATCAGGTAATATTAGTTTTTAAATTATTCATATGATTGAAATGTTTGTAATCATTATATTATTATTATATGTCTTGTTAGTGTTCAACATCGCTTTGAACGAGTTGTGTCAAAGAGTGCTGAAAGAACTCGTGCACTTGATCATGGTTATAAAGAAGCTCGTGAGTTCCATGAAGCATGGTCAAGTCTAATGGAATGGTTGACCACAGCAGAAAAGAATTTGGATGATTTAACTCAAGATGCTAGCGTTGGAAATGATCCAGAGCGTATTAAACAACGGTTAGCCAAACACAGAGACGTACAACGAGCCTTAAGTGGAAAACAAGCTACTTATGATTCTACAATGAGAATGGGCAAAGGGTTGAAAGAAAAAGCACCTAAGAGTGATGAACATCAATTAAATAAAATGATTAACGAATTAAAAGAAAAGTGGAATATGGTTTGCACTAAATCTGTAGATAGACAGAGGAAATTAGAAGAATCTTTATTATACTGCGGACAATTTAAAGATGCTATGGAAGCTCTTTTGGATTGGTTACGTAAAACGGAAAAACGCCTTAAAGATGATGGACCAGTACATGGAGATTTGGATACAGTTATGGCTCTAGTTGAACAACATAAGGTAAATATAATTTGGATATGTTCTAAAAATAACATATTTATTTTGTTGAATGTAGTTATTATATTTATTTTTTTAATTTTAGGTATTTGAAGAGACATTATCCAAACGTTTTGAGCAAATGAAAACTGTACGACAGACTGGAAAAGATTTAATGTCCAAGGCCAATAATACCGACCGAGCTGTTATTCAAAGTCAATTAGATGATTTGGAAGGCTTATGGAACCGTACTAGCGATCTATGTGATAAACGGACCGAACGACTTGAAGATGCATTGAAACAAGTTAGTTCTCAATACTTGATGATATTATGATAATTATGATAAATAATAATATAAGATAATAGTAAATTGGTTACTAACGCAAATAAATTTTAATTTATGTAGGCTGAACAGCTGCACAAATCTGTACATTTGCTGTTGGAGTGGTTATCTGATGCAGAAATGAAATTAAGATTCATTGGACCATTACCAGATAATGAACAAGAAACCAGAAACCAGTTGAATGAGCATAGGAAGTTCATGGAAGAAATGTCTGATAAACTACATGAAAAAGATTTTACTGTCGAACTGGCACAACAAATTTTAGAAAAGGCTCATCCAGACGCTGTTGGAGTAATCAAACATTGGATAACCATAATTGAGTCTAGATGGGAAGAAGTATGGACATGGGCTAAACAGGTAAAATATCTTTCTAAAATTTAAATATGCTTGTAATGTTTTCAACTGTTATCAAAACATTTTATTTCTTTTTCTTTTAAAGCGTGAGCAAAGACTTGTAGAACATTTACAGTCTCTTCAGGACTTGGACTCGTTATTAGAAGAATTATTCTCTTGGTTGACTAGACTGGAAAATCAATTGTTGGATCTTGAATCTGAACCTTTACCTGATAGCATAGAAGTGGTTGAAAAACTTATTGAAGAACATCGTGAATTCATGGAAAGCACTGCTAAAAGACAAACTGAAGTTGATACTGTATGCAAAGTAAAACAACCTTCTGCTCCAGTTGGTAGAAAACCATCTGCTAAAAAAACTTCTACTATCAGGTTTGCTATAAAAGAGATAAATAATCTATTATTTAACATAATATGAGATTACTATTAAAAACAAAATAAAAGCAATTATTTATGGTTTATTTACAGTTGCATGATTATTTACTTAGAGCTTATTGTGTTTTAGAAGTATTTTAATTTTGTATCTGCTTTAGTTTATTAGTTTATATAAATGTTCACAATATTGCACGCTTGATGTTAAATTGATAAGATTGCACTTTTGCACATTTTCAGCCGAGAGGATTTAGCTGGCAGTTTACATGACTTAACCGAACAACGCAGACAAAGGTTGGTACAAAATGCACATAACACATTTAAGTTATTTTATTAAATGATTTATAGTTATAGTGAGTAGTGTTGCTAATGTTAACAAATGTTTAAAATTATTATTTGGCTTAATCACCACACTGCTTGTTTTATGTACAATTTTAAAAAAAAATTGGGAAAATAGAACTTAAATAATATTTTGAGTTTAAATCTAATTTTGTAGTGATGTATTTACTCTAAAAGTTCTAGAATATATATATATAATGATACTGGGGTTTAAAAGTTTTAAATATATTATTATTTTTTTTTTTTCAAAGATATGTTTTAGTTTAAAGTTTTGATGTCCATAATTTTTGTGTAATTTTTGGATTGATAAAATAACAATTTATAATATGTCTTAGAAGAAAAAAACATTTCAAACATAATTTGTAAATAATTGATATTGGTATTATTATTTGCTTTACCTTAATATTTTTAGCTTGCTGTTTGAAACATTAACTTTAATATTGTTATTTCTTATTATGTTTAGTCGAGGTAGCCCAATTGTACGAGACAAATCCATGGATCATTTGCCACATATTGGACCTCGATTCCCAGCTAAAGGAAGGTAAGCTAATATTTCTTTTAATTAAACTTTTGGATGTAATAACATCTATTTATTTAAAAAAAATTAGTCAGTATTCTTTTCTTGTGTAGAAGCTTAGCTTAATGTTTGTATTGTGTATTTTCGATTACATATATTTATTCAATGTTGCATATTGACATGGTTTTATATTTTTTTATTATGAGTAGTAAGGTAGAAGAGCCTTTAATACGCAATTCACGTTGCCGACAACTTTGGGACAAATGGCATTCAGTATGGTTGATGGCTTGGGAACGTCAACGTCGTCTTCAAGAGCATCTGAACTACCTAAGAGAAGTCGAGAAAGTCAGAAACTTCTCGTGGGATGTATGGAGGAAACAAGTATGTCCATATTAAATAATGTTTTTCGCTCAGAATGTTTAATTATTTGACTTGCTTATAGTTCTTGAAGTTCATGAATCATAAAAAATCCAGGCTTACAGACTTGTTCAGAAAAATGGACAAGAACAATGATGGACTCATTCCGAGAGATGACTTTATTGACGGAATTATGAAAACTAGTGAGTTGTCTAATAAAATTTTTATAACCTAACTATGAACGATGACTTGACATTGATTGCTTGTTTAGAATTTGACACCAGTAAATTGGAAATGAATGCTGTGGCCGACATGTTCGATCATGATAAACTTGGTCTGATTGACTGGAAAGAATTCATAGCCGCTTTACGACCCGACTGGGAGGAAAAGAAACCAGATACCGAAGCCGAGAAAATACATGACGAAGTTAAAAGGCTAGTAATGTTGTGTACTTGCCGACAGAAGTTCAGAGTGTTCCAAGTGGGAGAAGGAAAATATAGGGTATGGAATAGCTGTATAAATTAACCAAATGTGTTAACAATGTTTTATTTTGATTTTTAGTTCGGCGACAGTCAGAAACTACGTCTCGTTCGTATTTTGAGATCAACCGTTATGGTACGTGTCGGTGGTGGTTGGGTTGCACTCGACGAATTTTTAGTTAAAAATGATCCATGCAGAGGTGAGTTTTTTCATATCCATATTCTATGTATCAAAAAATCTTATATAATAATTCTATTAATTTTTAACCGATGGTCGGGTAAATTTGGAATACATAAATTATATATATATATTTATATTATTTACTAATTAATAAGTTAATTTACTGTTATTATAGTATCTCTTAACCGGTGCCTCGTTAGTACAAGGGTAAACATATACTCGCGGTTAACCAAAAGACAAACAAATGTTAAATAAATAACATACCTACTACATAAATATTAATAATTAAAAACAAACTCTTGAGAAAGTAAAAATAATTTAAACAACTATTCTATATTATTATCACTTAAACGCATGTGTACATTATATTAACATTAAAGATATTAGTTTCCAAAATGCGTAATTAACATATAATACTGTTGTTTCATATTTATTTGCTCAATTTTTGTTTTGTTTTGTCCTTGTTGTCCATCGTTTCCTGTTCTCAAATTTGTTTTTATTATTTTCGTTTCATTTTTTTCCGTTTACTTTTTATATTTTATTTTTGGTTGAGTTTAGTTGAAATGTTGCCGATGCCTAACCCATTCGTGCCTGAAGAACACGAACCGTGGTGTCCTTACAGCCTTGTCCAATTGAACTGTATGATCGCTATATCGTTACATTTTTTCAAACCTTTTTTGCTGCACGGTTTTTTTTAGGGTTTTTTTTTGTGTTTTGTATTTTTCGATCGTACAATAGTACTATTATAAGTCTTCTTCAACGACCAAAAAGGTATTATTACATATCGTATGGACGTGGTCGTCATCAAACACGATGTTGTATTTATTTTTATAAAAACTTAGTAGCACACCCGTGTCGACAACATCGCATCGAGTGCAGTTTTTGTAAACCTTTGTAGCATTATGGTTTAAACATCTAGTTTTTGGTTGTCACATTTTGTGCATGCTGCATCAGCCGTCGCCGTCGCCTCTTAAGTCAAGTATGGATCCTTATACGTATCATTTATAAGCGAAACTATGTTTACCTAACTGGTGGTTGGCCTCCAGGACCACTAGTTGTATTGAAATATTTGAAACCATCGTAAATTAAGCACTTAAACAATACATTATACTCCCGAACTCCCAACCTAGTCCATAGTTTCGCCTATGTACGTATTTCCCTTTATTCCGCAAAGTATATTATATTGTTACCGCTCACCAGCATGCTATTAATTATTAATATATACGCTGAATGTCTAACTCGGCGTGAGGACACTAATCCGGTTTGGCTTCGTATTATAATTGTATAATTTAGTTGTACCTACTAATGTTTTTATTTTTATTTTTTTATTTGATTTGATTTATATTATTTTAACAATTTAACGTATTGTTTTGTTTTAATCACTTTTAATTGTGATGTTTGTTTTTTTTTAACAATTTTTTCCTTCTCATCACACCTTTTCATTTCCTTTACGCACTCACAGCCAAAGGACGCACAAACATCGAACTTCGTGAGCAATTCATACTGGCTGATGGCGTGTCACAGAGCATGTCTGCATTCAAACCGAAACACAATGCGCAACAACAACAGCGGTCTGTGTCTACGGCCGGGCCCATCACCAAGGTAAAATGACTAATATCTGCCGAATAACATATATATATATATATATATGTACTCTGTATGTATATGTATATTCAAGTAAGAAGCACGGATTACACAGTTGTGTTCGCCATTTTGTTGCATCGTGTAAAAGTGTGTGAAAAATTGGCTTTTTTTTTTTTTTTTTGCTCACCGCTGCTATTTCCGAGTGCGTAGTTAGTTGTATAAGTGTAACATATATTTTATACCTAGTTATTATATGGCGTGAGCTCTACTTCTGAACTGTCGGCTTGTGGTTTGTAGAGTGCATATTTTTGTACAAATAGCGGAGGTGGAGAAGAAATGTTAAACAGAAAGTTCTCAAGGGTTTTTTTTATGATAAACGAAAAACCGATTTTCATCGTATATATTGTGTCGTGGTGCATATTTATACACTCACATGTACTCGAAACACTACTTGGTTACGTCGAGGCACTTCGGGGGAGAGCATATGAGAATACGTGTTGATTGTTAGTAACTGAAAATACATAATATGTTTATAAAAAAACAGCCGAAGAGTTTTTGAGAGAGTTGATGCCGATATTCGAGAGCTTAAGACAACGAGAGTCCTTGCCGTGTTCGTATCCTCTTGCGATGGGCCCCAGCAGGCAAACCAACACCTTCTGGGTAAATTGTCATGTAATACATTGCGCTGGAGCATTTTTATTCTTATACATATATTTATACATCAATTATTTTTTTTTTTTACATCACGTCGGCGCCGTTCGTCGTTAATATACGTCATATTATATAATATATGAAGTTTCGCGCGGTGTTTGTTCAGTCGCGTGATGGTGCGGCGGAGACGTTGAAAAAAATAATAATCGTATACACGTCGAATAAACATTTAGGAAAGAAAAAAAATTAATATTTCTGCGATAGCATTGGTGTACTATTGAGTGCGGCGATCGAGATTTTTATTCTCGTGTCGTGCGTCTTCTCCGTCCTTATATATTACTGTCACGCCGTTGTACAACCACCGCCGCCGTACGTACTTCATATAGATCTACCTGGAAATATCCGTACGCGTTATATCATGTGGTTGAACTTATACCGTGGTTTGCGAACGCTGTTTTTGATACGATAATGTTGTGGGTGCATAGGTGCGCGAACGGAGTTCCAGGAGTGTGCCGATGGGCAAGATGGGCGTGAACCGCACGGCAGGTACGCCGGATTCGCTTAGCGACAACGAGTCATCGCCGTACTCGAGGACGCCCGTGCGCAAAGCTTCCACGCCCACCGTTCGGAAGTCGAGTGCTGGACTGACCGGAAGTCTGCCCGCCAGCCGACCGGCGAGCAGGCCGCAGAGTCGTCCGGGGAGCAAGCCGCCTAGCCGACACGGTTCCAATTTGTCCTTGGATAGTACCGGTAAGTTGAATGGAGTTGATGTCATATTCACCGTAAACCGCGATGGCATGTTTTCGGAAATGGCTCCAACTTTTTCCGATTACATATCATAATATAAGATATAGCTTATATTTTGCAACTCTTGACAGTGGCGCCAAAATCTAAAATCTAAGGTTGAGCAAAGTTATATCTAGTGACATCACTACCCCGTGTACATCATTTTAACCCCTGCAATCAGGAGTTTTTCTAGCTACTTACAAATAGGCATATTTAGGCTCATGATTTACGAGCACGGCCTGTAGTAACAGCATTCTGGTGTAAAACGTTGGGACAGATAACATTTTTTTATAATTTTGATGATTTACGAATCTTTTTTTGGAGGTAGGGTTTCAGTTGCTCTACCTGGATGTATAGGCCGGGTTCGGTGCCTCTGATCCTTAATCAAATATGGATACAACATATGTTTTGTGCCAACGTCCAGGGCAATAACATCAGTTTTAGGATGAAATTTTAAATGAAATTTTGGCTATCTCATTTTATGATCTATATCGTAACCCACCAGAAAAGAAACGACGGGTGGAAGAAAAGTTATCTGGTGAAATACTTTCCGTCTAACTTAAATTTGTTTCCAATGCCTTCAAAGTCTTTAAGTCTTCGTTATTTCGTTCACACTTGGTTTAATATACTTATTTATGGGATTGGTGTTTTAGACTCGACTACGCCTAGCCGCATACCGAGACTGACGCCCGGCAAGACGCCCTCGTCATCTGCACGCAAGTCGACGCTCAATGGACAGAGTAGTACGGGCAGAGGAGTTCGCTCTCCGTCCACGCTTGGCAACCAATCATTGTCATCGTCTACCAGGTAATAGAATCGTTGTTATCACTCTTAAGCGTGTCTTGTAACAATTTTTATTTTTAAATTATCAATTTTATTATTATTATTAACTCGTCTAACTTTCTCTAACTGAACTTATATATTATATTATATATTCAGGTCCCTGTCAATGCACAGGTCGTCGAGTATACCTACGTTGTCTAACTCAAGTTCTAGGTAACTAACATTTTAACATTATAATTTATAAGTACTAAGTAGTAATAATATTTTATTAATCACTTTTTTGAGCACGTTCTGTATACTATACATTTTATGTGCTAAAATTGTTTCGGTGATGGGCAGAATAAAATTCAAACTGAGTTTACCTATATTATAATAGTTTACAATAAACAATTACAATATTTATTTAAGAGTTTACTTGTCAACTGTTATATTAATTTAGTTGACAATAAACATGATTTAAGCAGTTAACTTCGTACTTCATATATATATACGTGTAAATATATTATAATTTATAATATATGCTCATATACTTATGGTATACTTATGGAAAATATATCAATTGTATTTTATGTAGTTACTGTTTACTATAAAAGACGTAGCAAGTAGCTGGAATATAATAATTGCTCAACATTTATCAATATTTGATAAACTGTTCCGGTCTTAGTCGGACAAATACCGATTACCTATCAAATTGTTTTAATAATCTATTCCGTTGCTGAGTCAATAATCCGACTCTATCAAACTGTATATTCGATTTGTATTATTACATAATCAAACTTATCAAACACGTTTCGGTTCGGTTGGGCGTTCCGCACCTCGACGGCTACAAATGTCCGCCACTGATTTTGTGACAGTTTGGATGGACAGTGGACACTCTGGGGTATTTTATACTCGTGTCGTTCCGCACTCGTTCCTTATTTATTTTTCTGGTTCGAGCACACTAATTTACTATTGTTATCATTTAATTTTTTTTTATTTTTCCGCTTTTCGTCACGGTTCTGCAGCCGTAACCAAAGCCACCAGGGTTCGAAAATACCCGTTCCCGCGAGGCCGTCCCCCTTTCGGGAATCGACAGCGATGCTCACGTTGTCATCGCCCATGTCGTCGTCGCCGTCTTCCGGGTAAAGCGCAACAAATCATCATCACACATTATTACGTGTATATAATATGTATATGTGTTTCCGTTTTCGTTGTGTATTTACCCTGTCGCTGCTTTTTATCATGTAGCTTTTTATTTTCTCCCGTACGCCACCACTGTGTGTAAAAATATTATAATAATACTGAATATGTGCTATATCAGTGCTTATTTTGTGCGTTTGAACACATTTTGCGTAATTCTAAATCAAAAATGCACAGCCCTAATTAAAGAAATGCGCTGTCGTAAATGATAAGTTATTTTTTTAAACTCAAATAACAGAAATTTTGTTATATGAAGGATGGGTTGAAGAGGTTTTGACAAAAAAAAAATAAAACCAGTCGTATTTTTTTTTACATATTTACTAATTTGTTGTATTAAATATTTTTGATATTTTCTTAAGTATAAAAGGGCTATTAAAAATCATAACATTACTATGACCCATAGTATATTTATTTATTCGTATTTTCTTATAAATTAACAAACACTTATAATCTTCATGGAGGTAATTTTTTGTGATATGGGAGGGGGTAGAATTTTATGTTAAGCACTGTACTAAAAAACATTAGAATAGGCATTGTACCATATATACGTGTTTGTGACATGTTTTTACGTTGTATATTACATTATGTGTATTGTGTAGTTAAGTGATACACATGCATAAGTATTAAGTTTATAGAAATTCGTGTTAGGGACGCGGACGAATGTTTTCTGGGGTAACATTTTCCTTCACTATTCTATGAATCATTTATTTGCATTGTTTCTCTTTATTATGTCAGCGTTTTCAATAATGTTTTTATTATTAATACCATTCATTTTTTTAGTATAAATATTACTGTATATATTATGTAGAGAAAAAAGTTTCTGAAATCATCAAGCTGTTTTCCTCTCGATGAAACATTTTCGTTTTGTTATATTATACAACAATAGGATAATAATAAAGAAATAATAATTCTGGGTACCAAAGAAAAAATTGTGCATTTACACCCGTACATTTAAGAGAGGTTTTCAGAAAAATATATTGGCCTAGCTCAATCGTCTGCCTTAGTTATGCTTGCGATCGTACACTTAGAAAATATAAAGCTTTAATTGTTATACAGGTACGTATACTTCCAACGCTTAATTATACTTCCACGGAGAGCGTAAAATCCACGTTCTATCATAATATTATATGTGCAATGTGCATGCCATGTCACCATTCAACTCCGACTCCGCGAATATTCTCTCCTAGTTGTAAATTTTTGTTTATTCCAAAAGTCGTACATCGTATGATTTCCTTGTTTTTCCATTGTCGTCTTCACGGCGGTGCGAATTTCCAAAACTGTATTATATAACTTTTGTGTTTTAAGTGTTGCTGTCGAGTCGCATGGCTTATGTGTCTATACTCGATATATTATGTTAATATCCACCGTTGGATTGGTAATAATATTGAATATTTTTTCTGTCTCTTTTCCGCAAACAGGTTGCAATCGCCGTTGGCCACCACGCCTTCGTCGTCCGGTCTGGCGCGTAGACCATCGAACGCATCCGAAACAACGAAGCGCAGAGATTCAAAACCGGATACCAGAGAACCGTTCCGACTTTAAAAACCAATATCGGAGTCACCGGAACAAACGAAATATACGTATAATTGGTGTTAACCCCGTAATCGATATTATTATGTTTCCTTTAATCAAACCAATGTTGATTAATCTCTTAATTAATCCTGTCTAGTGTTTTTTTTTTTAATTTTTAAAAAAAGTATTATTATTTTTTACATTTTTTTTTTCAAATTTATATTCTCTCAGTTTTTTGTACTACGAAATATTTTTACTACATTTTACTCTTTCTCCTAGTAAAAATTATAAATTTTTTTTATACATATATTAATACATAGATGGTCCCTTTTCTGATCACATTATGTGTTTTATTTACTGTAGGCAAATTACACATTTGTTTAGAAGAGATATGAAATAATATTCAAGTGCCATTAAACGAAAAAAGAAATGAAAAAAATCATAATACTGTGAATAACCGTTCATCTGTATTGTGTACTAAACATATAAAAGAATTATGTGTGATGATCTAACGGTTTAATATTGTTATTTATTGTAATTTTTTTTTCATATTTATTTAATGTAAATAATCTCTATATACTGATGGTTAATGAATTTACATTTTACAATTATTTACAAGTGCCAATATTGTATTATTTACATCTATTCGATATATTTTTTTATATATAACGTGTAATTTAAACTTAACATAATTAGTAATTCAATACCATTGAGACACTTATTGTAACTCTTAAAATTAACCAATCGTAACAACAGATGATTATTTTTTAACTATTTATAATATTTAATTGTTTTCCCGTTGCGGATTAAATAAATTGTGCAATTGTTTACTTAAAAATTTGATTTTGTGTTGCATTCATTCAACAAATTTATAATTTTATAATTATTTATTTGTTTTGTTTTAAGTACTATTTACACAGGGTATAGAATGTATAGTCAGCTAGATACCATTAAATTCTCACCATACTTTATGTTCAAGACTGCAGTTAGCCCAGCTCACCATGACGAGTTCATATTTTTGACATGTTTTGTTATCAAATGAAACAATCAACATTGTCTCCTTGTATATTTTATTATTCAAACTTGTATAACAACAAACAGATAAATCTCAGCGCAATATAATATCGTCAAGATTTCGTAACACAGAATAAGGAACATTTTATTGTAATAAACGATTAAAACATTGAAGTTTTTTTTCAACAACATTTTCTCATAGGTTCCTATACTTAAATCACAAAACCATACGGGTTATCAAAAAAAAAAAAAAAATGGTTACAGTTTGTAAACCACAAAATGTTGTCGTAATTTGTTGAATGAAATAATGCTTGTCCAATGGCCATTGTTACCGAGGATGTTTTATAAAAATAATAATAATATATTATTTATTATTTCCTGTCGTCATATTTTCAATTAAGACCTGTAATGATGTGCATCATCATATATCAATAACATTTCTATGTACCTATAAATAATGACTCTTTCGGCACATGCACAGAAAACATAATCTAAATATTAAGGGACAAATATAACGGTACTGCATTGGTAATAAACCATATCAATCCTCAAAGGATTATCACAAACTATTTTTGGTTTGATTGATCATCTTCTAGAAAAATCACTTAATAAATTAATTGCTCAGTCATACGATGGTGCAGCTGTTATGAGTGGCCAAAAAACTGGTGTTAATGTAAAGATAAAAGAATAGTACCCATTCACCTTTTTTATTCACTGCTATGCTATGCTCATAATGATACAATCAATTTCAAAAAATAAGCAAGTTCGTATATTTTTTTCAAATTTATCTGAAATACCAGTGTTTTTTTCTCATTCACCACAGAGGGTATCAGTGTTAGATGAAGTAGTCGGTGTTCATTTGCCAAGAGTAGTACAGACTCGATGGAATTTTGATATAAGAACCGTTAGTACATGTTTTTGAACACAGAGAATACTTGATAATTTGTATGGACAAAATAATTGAAACATCTTTACAAGCTAAAACAATTAATCAAGCCACTGGAACAAAAATGCTTCTAAAAGATACTGATTTTATATTTTCGTTGAGTATTTTTCATAAATTTATGCCACATGTTGACTGTTTATATACTTCTGTCCAAGCTAGAAACACAGATCCCGTTCAAGTAAACAACTCAGTAGAATTATTTGTAAATGAAATAATTAAAATTCGTGATAATATGCCATCAATTTGTTCAGCAGTTTCAAACCAATCAGACATACTCGTAATACGTTCAAATAAAAGAAAAACTAGGAAAGACCCAAATATTACAACAACAATTATTGCTTTAGAAGTATGTGATGTTTTACTAACTCAAGCAAAAGGTCGTTTTAGTTTTAATGAACATCTAACTACAGCGTTGCTCTTTCAAAATGAATGATACCCAAAATATAACAACAAATTCCCAATTGATTATTTACAAAAAACTATAAATTGCTATCCTTTTTTTACAAAAGAACGTTTAAGAACTGAACTTGAGGTTATTTATAGCCGTGATGATTTTCGCATATTAAAAGGAATTATTCCTACAATTAACTATATAATATCAAATAATATGAACGATTTATTTAAGGAAGTACTTAAATTACTTAAATTATTAGTCGTCATTCCGATGACATCGTCGGAAGCTGAACGCGGATTTTCAACGTTAAAAAGAATTAAAACTTGTTTGCGAAGTACCATGGGAGAAGACAGACTAAACGCTTTATCTAATCTTAGTATTGAAAGTAAAATAATTGCAGAAGATATTGTAGAATTCGATAAAAGGGTTATCAAACATTTTTCATCAACAAAAAACAGGCGGATGGATTTTATTCATAAAAAAACTTGAATTGAAGGAGGGTACTTTGAGACCAATTTTTCGTAATAGTTCAGGACAGTCGATTTCTCCATTAAAGATTTTATAAACAAAAGTGGCATCAAAAACTAACCGTCTGGTCTTTAGTGATTTTAAACCTGCAACTTTAGCAATCTCATCCGTATTTAGGTTAAATATCATTGTTTTATATGCATAAAAACGGAGGAAATTTCTCTGGACTTTTTCTAATTTATCGATAAATTGTAATTGATTAGGAATCCATAATATCGTGCCGAATTCAAGTGATGATCTTACTAATGAACAATATAATACTTTCAAACATAAAGGGTTATATTGAGGAAGATACACTATTTTCTCCTAATATTTGGGCCGAGTTTGCTACAACCACAAATCGTACAAAAAATTAGTTGTGAAAGCTTTAATGCGAAATTAAATGTTAGTTTCGGTGCAGCACACCCCAACATATTTGTTTTAGTAGAAATTTTACTTCGATTTCAGAGTGAAATTTAATTTTAACAGTACATTTGACATAAGTGAATTACCTTATTGTTACTAAAAGTTATAAGTACTAGGTATATTTATTATTTTATTAGCATTTGTATAAGCAATGCTTATATATTATGTATGTGTAATGTGTATCATATGGTTCAATAATACTTTCTTTAAAAAAAATTACTTCTAAATAACGCAATGGTCAAGCATGACAATTAGCTACGTAATGAATAGTAATGACATTGATTATAGATTTATTTTATATAATCCATGTTAATGATAACGAAAATAATTATTTTTAATAATCAATGCGTTTGCGAATAAGGGACAGTTAAAAAATGTAGTTTAAGTTTTATTTGTTGTCAAAAAGCCAACCGACCAAAATATACTTTTTAGTACCTAGTTAACGATAAGTAAGAAGAAAATTTAGGCATAATTGACTTTTCGTGGAAATTTTGCTCGACAGAAACTAAATTAGAACTAGCTGACCCGGCAAACGTTGTTTTGCCTAAATTTTTTTTTTAAATTAAGTTTACCCGGTGAACTTAACGCCTTCAAATAAAGTCTAGATTGATAATAAAATTCAAGTATTCCATTGCAATGAATTGTTACAGAAATCAATATATTGCATTTTGATAAACAATGTTTTTTGTTTTGTTTTCTGGTGCAAAAATAAACAACGAAGACGGTTTTCCAACACGTGAACTGGCAACGTACAGCTGCCCGTGCGAAAAACATGGAAATTCCAAATTGATCCCACAGACTTCCAACGATTGGCCTTGCGATTTATTGATTGTCATCGCAAAAGCCAACCTAACGGGAAACTGAATCCGCTTAAACTGAAATGGAAGATCTGTTGGAATGATCGGAATTCGTGGGATAAGAACTTCCTCCCCTTCGAAACTGCCCTTGATGATCGTTGATTGTATTACATTGTTCATCAGTTTCTTGACGGACATTCGTGTACCATTACACAATTTAGGAGGATTTAGATTCCGCAACATAATTATGATCGATCCCACTTTTATCTGTAAATTATGCGGTGGAGTTCCTGGCACATCAAGCGAGTTCAAAAATTCTGTCGGATAGTTGACCGCTTCGTTTTCGTCGGTCGTGCTGTCAACGGATTTGTATGAACGCAGTTATCCAGCAATTTTACTCTGAATTGTAAAATTCAAGCTATCGACGTCCTTATTCCTCGCTGCTAGTATTGCCCGTTCACTCATCCAATCAGGCGCTGATCCAGCCCGAGATTAGGGGGGGGGGCGAATATTTTACATACAAAATAAAATATCTAATAAAATATAATATGTGGGCAAGCGCACATATTTGTGTTCAAAAATAACTTACACGAAACAGTTATGGTTAATACAACTTTATAATTAATTAATTTACCGGTGATTTTTGGTTCAACTTCTCTTCCAGTATTACTATAATTATCCTGGTGGCAATCTAAAAAACCAATAAAATCCTCAAATACTTCATTTTCATAAACATACCGAATAACTGTAACTAGTTGAGAAACTTTTGACAAATCGGTTGTTTCATCAAAAATAACGCTGTAACACTTAGATTGTTTCACTCTGTCTAAAACTTTTTTCAAAATTAAATTTCCCATGATAAATATTAGTTTATTTTGTGTAGTTTTACTTATATATGTAGCTCTAGATTGAGTAGTTAAAAGATGATTTTTTTAAAGTTTCGTCTCCAGCTGATATTCTGAAATTTAACAACTCTCTGAAATTTCCTTTATTTTCCGACGGAGTATCAGAATCGTCATATAGACTACCATCATCACGATGCCCCCTAATAGCAATATTCTGTCGACCAAGAAATGCTATGGTTTCAATAATAGGTTTTAATCTAGCCCTATTTTCTAGAACTTGTTGATGACGTGCACTATTACGTATATTAATTACTTCATTTTTAGGATTGTAATAATTATTTAAAAATGCTTTTCCATCTTGAATGGAGTTCTTGTGATAAATATTTTTATTATGTGTTTCGAGGTACCCATCTTTCCCAAGTAATTTTGCGAATTTGATTATCGCTAATTCCAAAAATAGCTCTGAACGTATTACGTCAACATACCTAATTCTTATTATTATTATTTATTATTTGAAATAAAACTATACTATAACTTTACAAGATTACAACTGTATATTATAAGAATAATATATAAATATAATATATTTATGTATACAATGATTGTCGTGGTCGCCGTCATCGACAGTTTTCTGGGAACAAATAACCATTACTTTGTCAAAAATGAACGAAAATAAAATCCGAATACACCATTGAAAAGCAGACGTTTCACTGAATAACCACGTATATCAACGGAAGAATTGCTCTGATAACCGAGTAAATTATAAGGCCAAAAATAAGCCTATACAAATTGACAATTGTCTACTACCCGTCGACCGCGGCAATCAACGTATTAAAATTAGTTTTAAATCTTTTTACTGGGTATTTTTCCTAAAGAAAACACAGCTTACGGGGGGGGGGCGGCCGCCCCCTCCGCCCCCTACTGAATCCGCGCCTGCATCCAATCAAGATTGTTATAATTGACCTCAATGCTTGGGAACACTTTTGTAATGAGTTCTTCCTTCGACGATGTGAACTCACAAAAATTTGCCGGAAACGATATTAATCCAGTCAAAACATCAATCGGAATGTGTCCATTACCAAGCGCCAGCAGTTGTCTCGCGAATTCAGCAGCCGATGGGTCGTTTTGCAACGCTACTCTCATGTTCGTGGTCAATTTCAACTTCTTGACATGCCGCCACAAAGACGACGATTTCAGGCATGCATTAATTTCATCGGCAGCAGTAGATTTCGGAATGACGGAAAGTGTTTGACGAAAATCTCCGGAGAGCAATATCATTGCCCCACCAAATCAGGTCGTCCGTAATTACGCACGGACGTCATCGCATCTTGAGCATATTCATGCATGTGGCGTGGGCTTCCAATATGAGTAGCCGGGAGAATAGTCAAACGACCAATGTTGGCCGCGTCTCCTTCGGTAGCGATAGGATCACGCAAGTGGATGTACTCGTCTGATCGTAACTTTGACTGATTGAAGCGAATGAAATTGAGACGCTCCGTTTCGACCTTGACGTACCTACATGTCGACGCAGTACTGTTAAAATAACCGGTGATATCTCAATAGATGATTGTCAACATCTTGTCGAATCATCAATCGATATGCATAAAAATTCATTGAGCTGACATTTTTATTCGTTTCTTCTCCTGAAATATGAATTCAAACTCAGTTATAGTATGAAAAAAAAAATGATGACCTGTAAACAAACCTGTCATTGGGTTGACCATCTTTATAGTTGATAGCCATCCTCTCCTTGACAGAACATCAACGGGTATTGATGTGCATCATATGACCGATGAGTCTCGTACACGCGCTGCAATTGTCCACCATCGCGACGCTTAAGAACAATATCGCGTGATGCCACATTTTCGCCAACAATCACCACTGCGACTTCATTGATAGTGGGAGCATTGAATTGTCTTTCATGGCTTCCAGAGGGTCTTTTGTCTGCTCTGATAATGATTTTGTGGTCGTCAGAATGCATTGTGTCCAATGCGGTTTTGAACATTCTGACCAATTGATTATGGTCATGCAGAAGAATTTGCAATTGTCCGATTATTTCACGTTTATTCGCAGGAAAAATTGCACACCGCTGCTCTAGTTCATTTTCCGAATTACCAACGAAATATATCTGAAGGAACTTATGATCTTCGTTTGGTTGTGGTAACAAAGCGCCTGCTCGATGGTGAATTTGTCCTTGAATCTGAATATTTAAATGTTCGAAAAAATGTGTTATTATTACAAACGCCTTTACCTTATAACTCGGGTTGTAGCCTGGTTGTTCAATAACTTCTGCTCCAAATGACGTGCGTGTACAAATGTCGTAAACAAATCGCAGATGATAAATCTCGATTCGGTGCCATCGACTTCTAATGATAAAGAGATTGTTCGACTTACATTGACGACCGAGTTCCAGCAGAGGATGATTGACGAGTTATCATCGGAAATAGGCAAAATGGAAGGTGTGTGATTGTTTCAAGCGCGGAATATTATACAAATAATAATATTTAGTATCAATGTACTTAAACAGTAACGTATGATATGATTCCTTTTCAGTTAATTTTAGAGTGCAGAACGCAATGAAGGACGTGGAACTGGCTTCCTTACGAGAACAGTTTGAACAGTATCAACGAAGGATTCAAGAATTAGAAGGTAGAAACCACATAATAGATTCGATGGATATCGAACACTGTAGAGCAGCGTTTCTCAAACTGTAGGTCGCAACCCCCTGGTGGGTCACGAGTGAATTTTTGGGGGGTCGCGAGAAGTTTTTTAACTATACAGATTGTATGAAATTTATGTTTTTTAAATTGTAAACATTCTAAAAGTATAGACTATGGAACAACAATATAACTATATAAGTATAAAGTTATATAAGAATTATTACGGGAATTATTACGACGGGTATTTTTAAAAATTTTTGTTAAATTTGTTTTTTGAAATTACTTTTTTGATTCTGTAAATGTAAAACTATGGGGGTCGCGACAGATTTTTGGAAGAAAATGTGGGTCGCGGTCCTAAAAAGATTGAAAACCACTGCTGTAGAGCAATGTACACATTGTAATATAAAACAACGTTTCGTATACGATTTCTTTTTTAGATATTTCACCGCCGAGAGATGTTCAACCAGAATTTGGTCCCCTTCAAAATACATCGAACATAGCGGTCGAAAAAAAAGAGGGAACTGAAGAAACGTTCAACAAAATCAGTGATTTGGATTATAGATTAACTGGAGGGTTTGTGAATTCCCCTGCTGCAGTGGCGTCACCGGGACGTAAAAATGAAACAAATAAAACTTTCATCGAATCAGACAATCCTTTGAAGAGCATACAATTGGACGATAAGTACACCGATTTGTGTCTGGTTACATCAGCTGCACTCGACAAAGAATCGGCCATCGCCAATTTCGTTGATCCTAGTAAAAAACCTGCTGTATCCATCGATGTGACTAGCAATGGCAATGAAAAAATTACTTGCAAAGTAACCCCCCAACCCGTCAGTCACAGCGTGTTAAAAACCGTCAACGAAAATGAGCGTTTCGGGGTGGTTACTACCGCGGTTAACTATAAAAAGTATGTACATATAGAAACAAAAAAAAACTTACTTATAATAAACAAGAAAAAAAATGGTATTGATTTGTCGCTATTTCCAGTGAAAAGCACACAAAACGTGAGATGGAACTAGAATTGAACCCGATTCGTGTATTGGAAGAACTTTGCATGGATCGTAAATGGATAATGTCAAGGTATAAGTTTGTTGAAACGGGTCGTAGTGACAGTGGAACTTTGGTGACGTGCTTTGTAAATACGTGCAAAGTGCAGGGTAAGCGATTAAGTATACATTTCCGACCATGTTTTTTAATACATTAATGCTGTGTTTCGTCACCGGTTCAACAGTCGAGGGTCGTTCGAAAAAAACAGCTAAACAAAACGCCGCTAGGATGATGTACAGTACAGTCAAAAATATTATCAGCAGTAACGTAGTTCCTTTGGTAAACAGTTCTGATGAAAATGTCCCGACAGAAAACAAACTTAGTGAGGGTAATGCGATGTTTGTCGATTCGTGTACGGTCACGTCGGCTGGCCTTGTTGACGAGAAAGCCAACGCTGCTAATGTTGTACGAAAATCCGCCGAAGCGGACCAAGTCCTGCTACAGGTGCACAGGAATAACAAGCCAACGGATATGTTTGAAAATAACACCGGTCACAAATCCACTACGAAGACCAACCCCTTTGATCTCGGCGTGGAACTAACTAGTGTTGACGCGCCGAAGGGTAATGTGACCTGTACCGACAAAAACAGCTGTCAAGTGACCGCTGGAATCGCCGGTCTTAGTGAGTTATGAGAGGTCAAAGCACATGAGCGTATGGGAGTGGTTGACACTGCGGTGAACTGTATAAAGTATGTAAATAATAAAAAAAAAAATGAAAAAATGGATTCATGATAAACAGAAAAGTTGTATGGATTTATTGGTTTTATTTTTTTTTTTCTCCAGAAAGCAATCCGGTGAGAACACCAAGTTAGATACATATTTCAAATGCGGTCCGATCGGCGCATTGCAAGAATTGTGCATGTTACGTAAATGGAAAAATCCAAAGTATGAGTTTTTCAAGGAGGGCGATAGTAAATGTTTTTCTTATTCGGCAGAGTGCACCGTTCTGGAGTACACGATGAGGGGTAACCGATCCAATTTAAATGTCTTAACAGTTCTAAATACATTAACATTGTTCTTTTGTATCGGTTGAACAGTCGAAGGTCAGATGAAAAAAGATGCTAAAAGACAACTCGCTGAAATGATGTACCACAAAGTAAAAAATGTTACCTGCAGCAGTGACATTCTGTTAGAAAAGATTTCGGAAAAAAATGTGACCAGTACTTGCACGGAAGAAAATTTCCGCACCGTGACTCACAAACCCATCGGTCATGGCGAGTTGGAACCCGTACATAAGCATGAGAGTATCGGGTCGGTTGATACTACAGCGGTGAACAGTATAAAGTATGTTTATTTTATAATTTAAAAAAAACCCTATTCGTAAAAACATATAGTGTAGATTTATCTTTTTTTTTTTTCCCCCAGAAAACAATGCACTGAGAATGCTAACGTAGAGGCATATTTTAAATTCGGATCAATATGCGCTTTGCAAGAATTGTGCATTGAACGCCATTGGATACTGCCCAGTTATGAGTTTTTTCAAGTGGGTAGTGGTAACCGTGGAAGTTTTTTTTCGATAAAGTGCACTGTAAATACTTGCACAGTCAGCGGTAAGTGATTTAATTTCAATTTCTAACCCTGTTTAATACATTAACACTGTTCTTTTTTACCGATTGAACAGCCGAGGGACATTCGATGAAAGCACCTAAACATCAAGTCGCTGCTATGATGTACCAAACATTAAAAAATACTTAACGAGTTGGCTTCGGAGAAACAACATTAGACCGCGGTCTAGACGTGGCTAATAAATGTTCGACCAGCTCCAAATTAATACTGAAAAAATAAGTTTTCCGCACCTTAGAAGTATATTTATGCCAATAGTAAATATTGTAGGTAAAAGCTTAGGCAATAAGCGATAACTTATTACCACTATCAATCAATTCTTTTTACATACTATCATAATTTTCATATTATCATAATTTACATATTATTTACAAGCTGTTTTTACATTCCAGAAATAAATACTTAATAATAGCGTTTGGCACACTCGAGTGAATCAAAATGTCGAGAGCTGTTCGGTCAATCGGACTCGGGTCACTCTGCTCATCATTAAGGCCATGCTACAATTGTAACCTGTCATCAAGACCATTCACAGAAAACGCAATTTGAACAGTTTGTTCAGTACCTAATTTTAATACTTCATAATTTATTTAATACGTCATGATAAAATATCTCAACTATTTCTTGTTATTGCAAATGTATTTATTTATTGTAAAAATATTTCTACTAATTTCTCGTTGTGGTAAAACTATTAATACAACGTATCACTTTAAAAAGGAATGTGGCCTTCGACCATTTTTCATCGCATAATGTGGCTATGTAGTATTTCTAAATAAACATAGTACATCCCTGATATATTGTACAGCCCGTTGTACGGAAAACTATTTAAAAAGGTGCATTTCCCCAGCACCCCCACATCCGAATTTTGGAACCAAACCCAGGGCTTTCGATTGTTCTTCGTTTGTTCCATCCCTGTTCCCGACTTATAGTCGATTTACGGTGGGGGTGCCGGGGAAATGCCAGCACCCCCACCTCCGAATTTTGGAACCAAACCCAGGGCTTTCGATTGTTCTTCGTTTGTTCTTGTTTGTTCCGAAAATCCCGTCGTTTGTACAATCTCTGTTCCCGACTTATAGTCGATTTACGGTGCAGGGGGTATTACTGTCGATATAAGTCTTAGTAAATTTGAAATAAATAGTTCAAATCAAGAGTGGAGCCAATATAAAAGATATATATCGTGTAAACGTAAGTACAACTTTTAAGTGAAAATAACAAAATATAATCTGTATTTAATAATTTTAAAAACATAAAAACATTTATCTATTTGGTCAAGTACAACAAATAACATAATATAAACTTTATTATGTTGTCGTGTAAATTAATATATAATAAATAGTGATAACTGGTAATACAAAAGAATTATAATAAACTTACAACTATATAATAATTCAGTACAAAAAAAAAAAAATTAATATGTATCATACAAGTCCGTCCTAAATTGTATATATTAAAAACTGTATTATTATTATATTACATCAAAATATAATCTTAATTTAAAAATTTTAAAAACATAAAACATTTATTTATTTGGTCAAGTACAACAAATAACATAATATAAACTTTATTTTGTTGTCGTGTAAATTAATATATAATAAATAGTGATAACTGGTAATACAAAAGAATTATAATAAACTTACAACTATATAATAATTCAGTACAAAAAAAAAAATTAATATGTATCATACAAGTCCGTCCTAAATTGTATAAATTAAAAATTGACAATTCTGAGCTTCTGTAGTGGGTCTGACACTTTTAGGTTTAATCGTTAAGTCGTCGTACTTTTCCCATGTGTTTTTACAATATTTATAACAATACGCGATGTAATGTCCTATCGCGTTTTCAAGGTTACTTAGCGAAGGAATGAAACAAATAAGACCTCTGAGAAAGAAAACATTGCCTTGACATTTTAAGGTTTTATTCACATTTTTCAACTGAATATTAAGGTCTAAATTATTCTTAGCTCTTTGGTCTTTTGTCATTGGTACTACAGGTTCAATTAGTAAATGTTCTTTGAATACGATATTCCTATCAAGTATCACATCACAATTTTTACACAAAATCTGATCCATACCGTATGATTCTAAAATATCTGGTAAGAACAATAAATTTTCAGTGGGTAAATTTGCTATTACCGAAATATGATATCTTGAATTTGAAAATAAACAACGAGAGCATGTTGTTTGTTCAGTGATTGAAGGAAAATGTTCAAACATTTTTTTCACCATGAATTGTGCCGTACAAGCTGCATTGATTACTACCATTTCATCATTATTTTGAATTGTAAATAAATTCTTTAAGAACAAAGCTCGCTTCTTATATGTTTGTACGGTTATACCATCACGTATAGCATGAGATACTAGTTCCATAAAAATATATTGTACATTATTTTCAACGAATTCTCCATAATGTTCGCTATCTGCGTAAGCACACAACATTACTTGTAATATTGAGTCGAATGTACAGGTATTTACAACAGACACATAATTATTATCAATATATATACTTTTTAATTCCGAAATAGATCCATTTCGTAAAACGCCTATGACCGAATTTCTTGTGCGGCTATTGTCGTTGGAGTAGATTATCGTTGGGTCTTTTACTATATATTTTGATTTTTTAGTTTTGGGTTCTCCTAATCCCATCCAGTCTTCTGTAAAATCAATAATATTTTTTTCGGATTCGTCTTGCACTTCTGAAATTGATCGCTTGATACCAGGTGCAATATTCGATTTACTATTTTTTAATTGAACTGGTGACGTGTTCATTAAATTAATCGAACCAAAGATTGACTCAACGTGTGTTATAAAAAATGTATCTAATCGAAGTGGTAATGTTTTGTGTTTAAAAACGATCGACTTCAAATCTTTGAACATGCTTTCGGATGAAGAACTTGACTCTGTTAAATTGCCATATCCAAATATGGGTACCATCAAAGAAGACCAACATGGTATATACTTGCAAAAGTTCAATAGCTTTTTTGCTAGGGATGGTGAATACTGCATATTTTCATGATCGCCGGTTGAATTATTTGTTAACTTGCTCGTTTCTTCGCATTCATCGTATATATCGTATATACTAACCTAGCCTTAATAATCATACATCTTATACTTAAAAACTGAACTAATTGTCAAGATTTTAAATAAAATGAAACATTTAATGGATAGAGTATTGACAATATGTTATAAAAAAAAGACAATCAAACCGAATACCAATTTATAAAAATATATATAAATTTGAATTTAGGAAGAGATCAAAAAATTTAAGATAACTGCACAAACCTGAAAAACCGGTAAAAATAGACACAGACGTAGAACATAAAGTCGGTTATCACTATACGAGTATGGCCAAAATATGGAAATGGTCCTTTTTGTTACTATTTTATAAAAATGTATAGATTTAAACGGCCTCAGATTTAGGGTAGCCAATGTTCGACAGTAGTACCCTCTTCTCAGTAAATCGACTATAAGTCGGAAACAGGGATGGAACAAACGACGGGATTTTCGGAACAAACAAGAACAAACGAAGAACAATCGAAAGCCCTGGGTTTGGTTCCAAAATTCGGAAGTGGGGGTGCCGGGGAAATGCACCTGAAAAGATGGTTTGTTTTGTCAGCGGTGAACTTACAGGGTAATTAATTTCACACAGGACACGGTTCGTAATATAGTCTTGATATACCTACGTACAGTTATAAATATTGTTACGCCAAGTGTTTGTCCACATGACGGAACCAGTACCGTTATGCGTGGTTTAGGTGTCCATTTCGTGAAACGTTATCCAGATGACGGAATCTCGCGAAGCACATCCATTGTGAACAATACATATAACTGTATGTAAGGTGCACTGCGGCAGGGGTAGTGCCTATAATAAAATTACGATAATATTCGACTGCGTGTTTTGTTAGCGATGAAAAATGCAATCAGTTCGGTGTCACGTCTATACGCACTGGAGTATGTATGTCGATAAAAAAAAAAAAAAAACAAAAAAAGCAAATGAGGGTTGACAGTCCAAAACGTATAGTGTTACCAATATTGAGTTGGACATTGATTTTTTCACGAACGAAGAGGGAAAGCGGTCGCTGCTATGAATATAATACACAATTCGCATTAACAACTTTTACAGAATACCATCTGACAGAATATCCGTAAGTTTCAGCGGTAAAGCGTCTGCGGACTGTATATTTGTTTCAGAACGACGAAACGTAGGGGGCAAACGTAAATTGCGCCCAACGAAAGGAAATAGTTGTAAATTGCGCCCGCTATTTTTCAGGTATAAATTTTTGTGTAGTAAATTGCGCCCGGCATTTTTCAGGTACACATTTCTGTATAGTAAATTGCGCCATATAGAAGTATTATTTTTATGATAGTCATTTAGCATTACCCAGAGGACACCTAACTTGAAATGAGTAAATTAAAAAAAAAAAAATAGGAATTAATAAAAATAGGAAAATTATTTATTTTTTTTAAATATTACGGTATTAATTATAGTAATATTTTTTTTTTGGTTAAAAATGTTAATAATAAAAAAAAAAGTTATAATAAGTTATCTGCATAGTAATGCGACATCATCTTCACGTATTCAGCCCTCGTAATAGTTTTTTCATTGTATTGTTGAACAATTTTTTCCATTTTTTTAAATTTTTTTTTTGATTTAGTGTTTTGAAATTTATAAGGTTCATTTATACTATTCATTTTTACATAAATTTCTGATTGTATCTCTAATATTTTATCCATAAAATTATATATATGAGGATGAGGTGTATAAAAGCTTTTATTAAAATGACTGTGGAAAGATTCACAGGCATTAGTTGACCGAGTTAATGTTGCGGAAGCTGATGCCCAAATATTCGGAGGAAAGTCAGCGAATAAAATATATGTGTTTAAAATATAGCAAGAAAATTGTCTAAGTCGATCATCTTCAGGCATTGTGGGCATTAATTCATAATTGAAATAATCGCAAAAATTTTCTGGCTCTAAAAATACCATTCCAAACACATGTAATAACCATTCTCTAATAATAGATCTGTTTGATTTATACTCTGAACTTAAACCAACTTTTTGAATTCGTCTCCACCAGGCCTGTGTTAAGTGAAATCGACATCCTATAATTACGACTTCAGGCCAAACGTTTAGGCAAGCAAAATGAATAGCTTTTTCAAAGTCAATAACCATAGATTTGGGTTTCAAAATATACCCGTTTTCAGTACATTATTCGTTCAATGTTTGAAAAAATTTTTTATAAGTGTTAGTAGATTTATTTTTCAATAAACCAAACACCAATGGTATATAGTGCCCGTTAAAATATCCATGAACACTAAATAGTTGAAGGAAGTGTTTGGCACAATACTCAAATGTACCATCTACATATAACATTTCTGATTTACACAATATTTCTAAATTTGATTTACAACATATGATTACGAGTTCACTATTAAAATCATTATACAGAAGCATATCCTCTCCTTTCGAGCTTTTGTATTGCATAGAGTTTAAAGCTTCCTGAACAGATTGAGTTGAAATTGGTAATGGAGGTAGTAACTTTCTTCTTGCATTATACATATTACTTTTAATATATTTAACATCACTAACCTTGATTAAGCTCGTATCTTGAACTGTTGCTATGCTATGAAGTATTTTCGCTGGTCTTTCACAGATATCTTCGGTTGCTTTTCGCTTTGCACTAGCGGACACAATTTGTCGTTGTAATTTTAATAAATCTATTTTATGACGGTGTTCCACATTTTTTTCAGTTATTTTCATGTTATTTTTTTCTCCAACAGTTTTCAAAAATGCATTACACGTTTTTACAGCACATCGCCACTTTGTTTCGCCCGAAGACAACTCGCGTTTTAATTTTGAAAATTTAAATGTTTGGTATATTATAACGTCGTTTTCTTTCTGGCTTTCAGTATGTATAATATCCATAATATTTATATAATGTTTAACTGTTGCGTGCAAACGGCTTACTAAAATATTACCTATACGGGCTGTACGTAAAGTCGTTGTATACGCGTAAAGGCATTGATATCGCTAATATCATATCGATTATAGCGATAAACGTTCGGCTTATCCACCAATAAATGAACAAAACAATTAAAAAATACTTAACGAGTTGGCTTCGGAGAAACAACATTAGACCGCGGTCTAGACGTGGCTAATAAATGTTCGACCAGCTCCAAATTAATACTGAAAAAATAAGTTTTCCGCACCTTAGAAGTATATTTATGCCAATAGTAAATATTGTAGGTAAAAGCTTAGGCAATAAGCGATAACTTATTACCACTATCAATCAATTATTTTTACATACTATCATAATTTTCATATTATCATAATTTACATATTATTTACAAGCTGTCTTTACATTCCAGAAATAAATACTTAATAATAGCGTTTGGCACACTCGAGTGAATCAAAATGTCGAGAGCTGTTCGGTCAATCGGACTCGGGTCACTCTGCTCATCATTAAGGCCATGCTACAATTGTAACCTGTCATCAAGACCATTCACAGAAAACGCAATTTGAACAGTTTGTTCAGTACCTAATTTTAATACTTCATAATTTATTTAATACGTCATGATAAAATATCTCAACTATTTCTTGTTATTGCAAATGTATTTATTTATTGTAAAAATATTTCTACTAATTTCTCGTTGTGGTAAAACTATTAATACAACGTATCACTTTAAAAAGGAATGTGGCCTTCGACCATTTTTCATCGCATAATGTGGCTATGTAGTATTTCTAAATAAACATAGTACATCCCTGATATATTGTACAGCCCGTTGTACGGAAAACTATTTAAAAAGGTGCATTTCCCCAGCACCCCCACATCCGAATTTTGGAACCAAACCCAGGGCTTTCGATTGTTCTTCGTTTGTTCTTGTTTGTTCCGAAAATCCCGTCGTTTGTTCCATCCCTGTTCCCGACTTATAGTCGATTTACGGTGGGGGTGCCGGGGAAATGCCAGCACCCCCACCTCCGAATTTTGGAACCAAACCCAGGGCTTTCGATTGTTCTTCGTTTGTTCTTGTTTGTTCCGAAAATCCCGTCGTTTGTTCCATCCCTGTTCCCGACTTATAGTCGATTTACGGTGGGGGTGCCGGGGAAATGCCAGCACCCCCACCTCCGAATTTTGGAACCAAACCCAGGGCTTTCGATTGTTCTTCGTTTGTTCTTGTTTGTTCCGAAAATCCCGTCGTTTGTACAATCTCTTTATATAAATAGTGATAACTGCTAGTAGCTTGTTGGATCGTGTTAGTCTTGATTAAATGTATACAATTTGTTTGTTAAATAGTTAATCAACTTAAAAACTGTTATTAAGTACAACTTTTAAGTGAAAATAACAAAATATAATCTGTATTTAATAATTTTAAAAACATAAAAACATTTATCTATTTGGTCAAGTACAACAAATAACATAATATAAACTTTATTATGTTGTCGTGTAAATTAATATATAATAAATAGTGATAACTGGTAATACAAAAGAATTATAATAAACTTACAACTATATAATAATTCAGTACAAAAAAAAAAAAATTAATATGTATCATACAAGTCCGTCCTAAATTGTATATATTAAAAACTGTATTATTATTATATTACATCAAAATATAATCTTAATTTAAAAATTTTAAAAACATAAAACATTTATTTATTTGGTCAAGTACAACAAATAACATAATATAAACTTTATTTTGTTGTCGTGTAAATTAATATATAATAAATAGTGATAACTGGTAATACAAAAGAATTATAATAAACTTACAACTATATAATAATTCAGTACAAAAAAAAAAAAATTAATATGTATCATACAAGTCCGTCCTAAATTGTATAAATTAAAAATTGACAATTCTGAGCTTCTGTAGTGGGTCTGACACTTTTAGGTTTAATCGTTAAGTCGTCGTACTTTTCCCATGTGTTTTTACAATATTTATAACAATACGCGATGTAATGTCCTATCGCGTTTTCAAGGTTACTTAGCGAAGGAATGAAACAAATAAGACCTCTGAGAAAGAAAACATTGCCTTGACATTTTAAGGTTTTATTCACATTTTTCAACTGAATATTAAGGTCTAAATTATTCTTAGCTCTTTGGTCTTTTGTCATTGGTACTACAGGTTCAATTAGTAAATGTTCTTTGAATACGATATTCCTATCAAGTATCACATCACAATTTTTACACAAAATCTGATCCATACCGTATGATTCTAAAATATCTGGTAAGAACAATAAATTTTCAGTGGGTAAATTTGCTATTACCGAAATATGATATCTTGAATTTGAAAATAAACAACGAGAGCATGTTGTTTGTTCAGTGATTGAAGGAAAATGTTCAAACATTTTTTTCACCATGAATTGTGCCGTACAAGCTGCATTGATTACTACCATTTCATCATTATTTTGAATTGTAAATAAATTCTTTAAGAACAAAGCTCGCTTCTTATATGTTTGTACGGTTATACCATCACGTATAGCATGAGATACTAGTTCCATAAAAATATATTGTACATTATTTTCAACGAATTCTCCATAATGTTCGCTATCTGCGTAAGCACACAACATTACTTGTAATATTGAGTCGAATGTACAGGTATTTACAACAGACACATAATTATTATCAATATATATACTTTTTAATTCCGAAATAGATCCATTTCGTAAAACGCCTATGACCGAATTTCTTGTGCGGCTATTGTCGTTGGAGTAGATTATCGTTGGGTCTTTTACTATATATTTTGATTTTTTAGTTTTGGGTTCTCCTAATCCCATCCAGTCTTCTGTAAAATCAATAATATTTTTTTCGGATTCGTCTTGCACTTCTGAAATTGATCGCTTGATACCAGGTGCAATATTCGATTTACTATTTTTTAATTGAACTGGTGACGTGTTCATTAAATTAATCGAACCAAAGATTGACTCAACGTGTGTTATAAAAAATGTATCTAATCGAAGTGGTAATGTTTTGTGTTTAAAAACGATCGACTTCAAATCTTTGAACATGCTTTCGGATGAAGAACTTGACTCTGTTAAATTGCCATATCCAAATATGGGTACCATCAAAGAAGACCAACATGGTATATACTTGCAAAAGTTCAATAGCTTTTTTGCTAGGGATGGTGAATACTGCATATTTTCATGATCGCCGGTTGAATTATTTGTTAACTTGCTCGTTTCTTCGCATTCATCGTATATATCGTATATACTAACCTAGCCTTAATAATCATACATCTTATACTTAAAAACTGAACTAATTGTCAAGATTTTAAATAAAATGAAACATTTAATGGATAGAGTATTGACAATATGTTATAAAAAAAAGACAATCAAACCGAATACCAATTTATAAAAATATATATAAATTTGAATTTAGGAAGAGATCAAAAAATTTAAGATAACTGCACAAACCTGAAAAACCGGTAAAAATAGACACAGACGTAGAACATAAAGTCGGTTATCACTATACGAGTATGGCCAAAATATGGAAATGGTCCTTTTTGTTACTATTTTATAAAAATGTATAGATTTAAACGGCCTCAGATTTAGGGTAGCCAATGTTCGACAGTAGTACCCTCTTCTCAGTAAATCGACTATAAGTCGGAAACAGGGATGGAACAAACGACGGGATTTTCGGAACAAACAAGAACAAACGAAGAACAATCGAAAGCCCTGGGTTTGGTTCCAAAATTCGGAAGTGGGGGTGCCGGGGAAATGCACCTGAAAAGATGGTTTGTTTTGTCAGCGGTGAACTTACAGGGTAATTAATTTCACACAGGACACGGTTCGTAATATAGTCTTGATATACCTACGTACAGTTATAAATATTGTTACGCCAAGTGTTTGTCCACATGACGGAACCAGTACCGTTATGCGTGGTTTAGGTGTCCATTTCGTGAAACGTTATCCAGATGACGGAATCTCGCGAAGCACATCCATTGTGAACAATACATATAACTGTATGTAAGGTGCACTGCGGCAGGGGTAGTGCCTATAATAAAATTACGATAATATTCGACTGCGTGTTTTGTTAGCGATGAAAAATGCAATCAGTTCGGTGTCACGTCTATACGCACTGGAGTATGTATGTCGATAAAAAAAAAAAAAAAACAAAAAAAGCAAATGAGGGTTGACAGTCCAAAACGTATAGTGTTACCAATATTGAGTTGGACATTGATTTTTTCACGAACGAAGAGGGAAAGCGGTCGCTGCTATGAATATAATACACAATTCGCATTAACAACTTTTACAGAATACCATCTGACAGAATATCCGTAAGTTTCAGCGGTAAAGCGTCTGCGGACTGTATATTTGTTTCAGAACGACGAAACGTAGGGGGCAAACGTAAATTGCGCCCAACGAAAGGAAATAGTTGTAAATTGCGCCCGCTATTTTTCAGGTATAAATTTTTGTGTAGTAAATTGCGCCCGGCATTTTTCAGGTACACATTTCTGTATAGTAAATTGCGCCATATAGAAGTATTATTTTTATGATAGTCATTTAGCATTACCCAGAGGACACCTAACTTGAAATGAGTAAATTAAAAAAAAAAAAATAGGAATTAATAAAAATAGGAAAATTATTTATTTTTTTTAAATATTACGGTATTAATTATAGTAATATTTTTTTTTTGGTTAAAAATGTTAATAATAAAAAAAAAAGTTATAATAAGTTATCTGCATAGTAATGCGACATCATCTTCACGTATTCAGCCCTCGTAATAGTTTTTTCATTGTATTGTTGAACAATTTTTTCCATTTTTTTAAATTTTTTTTTTGATTTAGTGTTTTGAAATTTATAAGGTTCATTTATACTATTCATTTTTACATAAATTTCTGATTTTATCTCTAATATTTTATCCATAAAATTATATATATGAGGATGAGGTGTATAAAAGCTTTTATTAAAATGACTGTGGAAAGATTCACAGGCATTAGTTGACCGAGTTAATGTTGCGGAAGCTGATGCCCAAATATTCGGAGGAAAGTCAGCGAATAAAATATATGTGTTTAAAATATAGCAAGAAAATTGTCTAAGTCGATCATCTTCAGGCATTGTGGGCATTAATTCATAATTGAAATAATCGCAAACATTTTCTGGCTCTAAAAATACCATTCCAAACACATGTAATAACCATTCTCTAATAATAGATCTGTTTGATTTATACTCTGAACTTAAACCAACTTTTTGAATTCGTCTCCACCAGGCCTGTGTTAAGTGAAATCGACATCCTATAATTACGACTTCAGGCCAAACGTTTAGGCAAGCAAAATGAATAGCTTTTTCAAAGTCAATAACCATAGATTTGGGTTTCAAAATATACCCGTTTTCAGTACATTTTTCGTTCAATGTTTGAAAAAATTTTTTATAAGTGTTAGTAGATTTATTTTTCAATAAACCAAACACCAATGGTATATAGTGCCCGTTAAAATATCCATGAACACTAAATAGTTGAAGGAAGTGTTTGGCACAATACTCAAATGTACCATCTACATATAACATTTCTGATTTACACAATATTTCTAAATTTGATTTACAATATATGATTACGAGTTCACTATTAAAATCATTATACAGAAGCATATCCTCTCCTTTCGAGCTTTTGTATTGCATAGAGTTTAAAGCTTCCTGAACAGATTGAGTTGAAATTGGTAATGGAGGTAGTAACTTTCTTCTTGCATTATACATATTTCTTTTAATATATTAACATCACTAACCTTGATTAAGCTCGTATCTTGAACTGTTGCTATGCTATGAAGTATTTTCGCTGGTCTTTCACAGATATCTTCGGTTGCTTTTCGCTTTGCACTAGCGGACACAATTTGTCGTTGTAATTTTAATAAATCTATTTTATGACGGTGTTCCACATTTTTTTCAGTTATTTTCATGTTATTTTTTTCTCCAACAGTTTTCAAAAATGCATTACACGTTTTTACAGCACATCGCCACTTTGTTTCGCCCGAAGACAACTCGCGTTTTAATTTTGAAAATTTAAATGTTTGGTATATTATAACGTCGTTTTCTTTCTGGCTTTCAGTATGTATAATATCCATAATATTTATATAATGTTTAACTGTTGCGTGCAAACGGCTTACTAAAATATTACCTATACGGGCTGTACGTAAAGTCGTTGTATACGCGTAAAGGCATTGATATCGCTAATATCATATCGATTATAGCGATAAACGTTCGGCTTATCCACCAATAAATGAACAACAGTATTTTTAAAATACACATAATAGGTAACGATGAATTCAAGATAGTAGATACTATGGGCCCAATTTACTATACCCATTTTAGACCCCGAAAAATCCCGGGCGCAATTTACTATAGTATTTTTACTACCTATTTAATGTGGGTGCAATTTACAAACGCCCAACGTAGGTACTTACAATATTATATTCTAACCCCGAACAATTATTGTTTTGAAATTTCGGAAAAAGGACTGTAAATAATATCTCCTTACAGCCACTTACATATTATGCCGTATACAGTGGTATCGTATCAAAATGCCCGAATTAAGGAAAAACAATCCTTAGTTACGATTTACATTGAATTTTAAGACTAGACTATACATAATATTATGTATTTTTTTTTCTTTTTACTTTTATTTATAAAACAAACAATCTGTAATTATTTATTACAATAAGTCAGTATGCGGATGTTATCGGTGACTTGGACACGTATGAGAAAGAGCAGCTAACCAATGGCGACACTTTATATATACTTAACAACAATAAACGATTTATAATCCAAACTAGACATTTTATAATAGGGATTTCTCTGTTCATAAATTTACCTCTTTATTAATTGTTATATTTATCCATTTAATAATAATATACTATATTAGCTGAATGATCCGTGTTTCGCACGGAGCAGCCTTGGTCGAGACCAACAATTACGAACACGAACAAAAAAATAATCAGCGGTCGAGCCTATCACGCGGCAATCGGTTATATAATATATTTATAGTTACCCGTCGATACCGTGTCGGCTTAAATTGTTGATACATTAGTTTAAAATATTTAAATTTCAGTAAAAAGTATTTTTAACGCTACACTAAATCTTATTACACAAACAAAATAAATCGGTATGTTGTCTGGTAATAGTATTGATAATTTTACTGTTTTTGTAGCTTGCACCAATATTCGGGAACACTTTCGTGATCAATTCTTCTTTCGACGATGTGAATTGACAAAAGTTATGTGCAAACGGAATGAGGCCAGTGGAAGCGTCAACCGGAATTTTTCCGTTGCCAATGTCAAATAAATGCTTGGAAAATACGTCAACCAATTCGTAATTTTGTAGAGCGCCTCGCATCCTGGTTGATAACTTGAAAGTTTTCACGTAAGTTCAATAATTCGATGACTTCGAGTATGTGTTTATTTCATCACCAGCTGTTGATCGTGGAACTACTGGCAGTGTCTGACGAAAATCACCGGCCAGCAGATGATTATTTCGGAAATCTTTACACGTTCGATCGAGTGCCTCCAATGCTCGTTTGTGCCCCATTGTACCCTCATCTCAAATTATTACTTCGAAATTCTGCAGTACTTTTATCATTTCTGATCTTTTGTCTTATTACCGTTATCGTTCAAATTCTCATTAAATATATGGAAATATACAATGATTGCGATTGACTGCTGTACAAAATATCAATGAATTTTTTGTTGCTGTAGAGACGTCACATTTCATTTTATTCTATAATATTACAGGTGGTCGTTGTCTTTAGACATTTCTATACACTTCTCTTTTTTATATATATTTCCAAGGTAACCCACAAATCAACAAATAAATATTATTACTTTTTCCAAAATCATGATTATTTTTTTTTGTTTTTTTTCCATTTCAATCATTTAAAATCAAAACTGTACAATGATATATGCGTGTATAAGTATAATGCTTCTTTAAATTTATATCATCGAGAAGTATTCTATATCAATCCAAGTATCAATACATTTAATATGCTCACAGTGAAAATATTCAGCCTTAAGCATATTAAAAAATCATCAGCCTTAGTCAAATGAAATAATGTAATAAAATATGATGTTTTTTTTCCTAGCACTATGAATTTTACTTTTTGAGTTCGTATCATTTCGAAAGTTGATTTTTTTATTGTATCATGGTATTATAGAACTCAACTGTAGAGAAAATGTTCATATACTACAGATGTATTTATTATAAATAAATAAATGAAATAAATATTTGTAGCAACCAGCTAATATTTTTAAATTTTGAATGTGTTATTTATAATAAACCTGTTAGAAATACAACTAAACCACTATAAAAAATAAATGCGGCCATTGAAAGTGGTTACAGTTTCCACTTGCACTTTGCAGTTGCAATATTATATTATAAATTCTATACTATATTACAGTAAAATCTCAATTTACGCAAAGCTTTCTTATGATTTTTGTTTTTAAATTACACAACGTGTTTGTACGTGTTAGCTGTGTTATACTAAGCGGGTGTTGCCTACCGTAATTCAAAAATTAAATCAGAAACATTTCAAACATATTAAAACTACATTTTCTTATGAAATCTCAATTTTAACCGAATGTAATCGCAATACATTTAGCTGGCGAACCTGACGTTCAACTTTCAATTAATTAGTACAAGAATCTCCAGCAGTTCACAGTTTAAGTCTAATGGATTTCGCTTTGTTTTGAATTATTTTGATTTCCTGGATATCTAGAAAATAGTGATGATGTACGCATAAGAAATACAATAAAATAAACAAACAACAGAAGATTGTAACTGACGAAAAGTATGACGTAGGTATCTATAGGTATACTCTTTGTTTTATTGTTTATAAAGTATACATCATTGTATTGTTTTCAACGTATTTTAATTTGAATTTCACATGCATTATATGTTTACGTTTACAAAGTTTATTTTAATTGAACGGTCAAATAGTATATTGTTTTAACGAAACTGTATAGTGTTAAAATTTGGGATTGATTTTTGAAATTTTGGGATGATCATATTTTATTTTATATTTTTCTACTTAATTATTTATTGGGAAATATTGAACTACAATTAAACATTTATACATACACTCAATAAGTAGCAATTATTGTTAAATGAAAGTTTGAGAAATGACAACAAATAATAATGCAATTACTGCTGAGATATTTCGTTATATATAAAAAAAAAAGGTGTGCAAGTGACTATTAAGATTTTTGCGCTGTTCGGTGTCGAGTTCTTGCTTTTCGCGATAAATCATTATGTGTAATTTGACGTTGTTAAAATAATCAAATTTGAATTACATTTTCGAACATAAATATAATATTTTAAGTTACCGTTGAGTTACACCGTGTTTAGTGAATTTAGTGTTCAATAATTTCCAACTGGTTGAATAGTGTTATAATGATTATAATTTATATTTGTACCGTCTGAACAATTTCACGCATCATTGATTATTGTCAAACGGTTTATCTCTTTGGCTCCACTGAGAATCTAAAAATAGAATAGTGCACTAATAAGGTTTGAAATACATTATTTTCTTTAATGTTGTATCAAATCACTAATAAGATGCATCAGAAAGAATACAATTTTATATATTATATCATGGTGTAGCCGGGTTTTTCTCTAGTAATTATTTAGGTAATCGAAACATATATAAAATAAAACATCGTAACGACGTAAAACGCTCCATGACTTAAGTGACAAGTGTTACATACTAATATATAATTTACAGCACATTTTAACCACTCTAGTGGAAACCGTTCATTTGAGTTATTTTCTTTGTAAACAAGGGTTTGTCAGGCTGACAGGACAATCGACGTAACGTTGAAAACAATCATAACTTTGTATTCATTGAAAATACCAGTAGAACACGCATTCATCGATCTAATCATTCATCTGGCTGTATCCTGCGGGTGTCTCCTCGGCCCACAGTATATTTGGAATTTTTTCATATTTTCTTAAAAGATATTTATTACGCGCAATTTGTATGTGCATTTTACGACCACTATCAACGTTTGTTCGGTAATCGTTCCGCGGCGTTCGGGGTGGGGCTGCGGCCCGTGAGATGACGGCTTTTTTTGCAGAAATCGCAATAGCCGCAGTACAATAATGCTGAAAATGGCGTACAAACAACGCGTTCTATAAAATATGGCATTTGGAAAAACTCATGAATTTATAATTCTTAACCAGAGATGGAGCTGAAAAATCACATCTCGATCACATCCACTGATCTTTGCGCCAAGAAACCCGAGGTCGCACAAGTTCACCCAACAAATTGGTGGTGGAAAAATTTCAAAAAATCCAAACGGCCGGGGACGTGCATACGTCCGATCAAAGATATGTACATTGAAGTGCGTGTTTTACCTATATTATTTTGTTACGACAACCGAAAACTAATTTCGCATGCATAAATAAATACAACACACTACGTAATATTATATTTTAATATAATAATTTATTTCTGAGCACATTCACATTTAAATGCTCGTCAAGCAGTGTGGTTAGCATACCGCGGCAATTAATATATATACTTATTCGTGTACACATATTATAATAATATCATCCCGTATGATATACTGAAACGGGAAGCGTAAGTATGTTAAACTTCCCAAAGTGCTCGTATAACATCATAACGAACGGATATTACTCTCCGGTTGACTTCCAAATTGCCGCGACCGTGACCTAGACGAATTGCCTTTGACGCGCGCGAGGTTTAAACAGCGGGCCATTATGCAACGCCGTAAACGTTCGAACACACTGTATTCAGGCGCGGATCTAGTCCGAGATGACGGGGGGGGGGGCGGATTATAAATAAGTATACATATTTAGATACCTACTGCTAAATACGAGTATATTATATTATTATTATTATTATATATATATATATAAATAGTTAGAAATGCAATAGTACATAATGCAATTCCTGATTATTTATTATGAATACTTTTTTTCGTAAACTGCATTGAATTTCTTTATTTAATTATTTAAATTACATTTTTAAATCTATCTTTTTTATAATTAAATATAAAATAACAATTTTGAAGTCAAAACATTTTAGTTATAAATCAGATTACAAAGTCCAATCTTCTGTTAGATTGAGCAAATACGTCTATAACTTCATCGTGGTTTATATAGACATCTCGATGAGCGTGTAATAATGCCAGTCCATTTAATCGTTCCTCTGATATTTTCGACCTCTTCCATGTTTTGACTCGTCGTAGTGATGAAAAATTACGTTCAGCTGTCGCACCTGTAGTTGGTAACGTTATAAGTATTTTTAACAATACATTAATTCCAGAAAAAAGGTCCGGGTCACATCGTTTGATAGCTTCTAAAGGTGACGAAGGTAATTGTTCCTCTTGCAACCAATAATTGAAGATTCAAAAATATCTCTAAGTATATTTATTTAATAAGCTACTAAGTCACCAAATTGATTAATCACGTTTTTTATTTTATTTTCTAATTTAAATTTGTCATCGAAAATGGATTTTATTTTAACTATGTTGGGCAACACTACGTCCAAATCATAAACTAACATTAAATCTTCATCGAATCATTAGTAGTTATTAAGTTAGACTAATCAATCTAATTTTGATACGGCTGACGGGGGGGGGGGCAGCCACTACCACCCCCTCCTGGATCCGCGCCGGACTGTATTATTGTTATGTACATCATATTGCACACCATTCGCGAGCGTATCTGACATCAAGCCCTCTAAACGTTTCGGACACGTATCAATTATTTTTTTACTTTTACCAATAACGCCCCGGCGACCATAATAGTACAATCAGTTATATTATAGTCGGGGTACAAGATGGATCGTGTCACATAGCGGACGAGCAACGGACGACGATCGCGAAATGGTCCCAGCGGATATCGAAATGTTTACCAAAAATGTCAATATCTTTTTGCGGAAAATGACGATGTTGAGAATATATTTCTGGAACGAAATCATGTATACGCACTATGGCAGGGCCTACAATTGTTTATACACCGTGTCGCAAGTAAACTGTTTTAATAGTCTGAAATTCATCGCAGTCACGAAAACATTAATTACTCCCGTACACAAATATCGTAGAACCGGTTATCGTACTAACCACATGCACATTTGCATACATGATACATTTAAATCGATTTGTTAGACTTATAAATTTGTATAACCGCGGAGTGCGCCACGGACTAGACAGACATTTATTTGAAACTTGGTGTCTAGTCCGAAAAATTGAAAATTTTTATGCTCTGCACAATGGCCATGCACGTATTTAGGATTATTGCTAAACGATTGATGGATACATTAATATAATATTCGTAAAAAATAGGTGTGTTGAACATTATTATAATATAGACGCGTTCGAATAACAAAACACTGACGCACCACTTGAAAGTCACCACGGAAATCCTCAGGAACTTTCAAAGTCCTGAAGTTGTTCCCCCCACCATGTTGACCATATGAACGTAAGAGAAGGGATGCAAATCCCTGCAAATTACTTGCAAAATGTTGGTACAGATTTTACGGTTTTTGGTGAAAATTGGTGGGCCATTTTCAGGGGCTTTGAAATAATTAGATTATTCGCAATCGGTGCAGCCAGGTATATATTATGGGTGTAAGTATGAAACGCGCGAAACAGGTATGTAGTACAGCATTAAAGCGTTTGAATAATAAAAAACAGGCGCCCGTTGTAATATGATGTATATTGTGGCTATCCATAATCGCATGTTATAACGCCAGGAATTATCGCCAGAGATTTAAACCAATTACCGAAACCGATGTGAAACGGTCAATGTCCCGGAAATAATTAACGACGATTGACGGGTGCGCGCGCGTTCGGTCTAGAATTCTTTTTCGAAATACATCTCGCACATGGTCAATTCGTTAAATCCGCGGCGTATGATGTATAAAGGACAAAACCGATTCGCGTTAAACAGCCGTTATACGCGTGTTTGTAGAGTGGAGTGTCGTCGGATGCGCGTTAAATCGCAGAGCTCGAAGGAATATGTTTATTTGTTAAGCGGCGTTCCCACGAGGCGTTAATCACGACAGTTAACCACGCTAGTCAACTTTCGTTCGTGCCGTTCACGCCTCGCGTTTCGAAAACTGTTCATCTGATCAAACTAAAATACTTTTGGCTTGTATATGTCATCTGTACCTTTTCCAGACCTTGCACTGTCTGATATTTTTTTTAACTCCTGACAGAAAGAGCTTCTTAAATTTTTGAATTTTGCTACAACTTATTTTGGTCCAAATCCAGGGATATTTAATTCGTGACTTATTCTCTTAGCTGCGGTGGCTCGTAAATCTCTATCACGGTATTCCTCCAAACTTGGATCATATAACACCTTTTCCATCGAATATAACTCCAAAAAACGCGTAGTTTCACTGTCGTTAAACTTAATAATTCCACGTTGCTTTGACGATATCTTGGCTTCACGAACTGTATATCACGACTGAAAATCAAACGCGTTTGATCTATCCACGCTTGAGTCGTGTGCCGTTCCTCACGAAAGCAAGTTTAACGACTATGCGTTCACACAGAAGTGTATTTCAGGAAAGCGTGGTTGACTGTCGTGATTAACACCTCGTGGGAACGCCCCATTATGGTCTATCGGTAATCGATGTATTATTTTCTCGCGACAGAAAACTAAACTGCACTGATAAGTGTTCGCGAATGCAACTGCCAATATTCTTCCTACGTGCAGGCATGTATAATATGAAATAATAATAATGCGTATCTGATATTATATCGCTATAGTAAACAGTTACTATTACAGCATTCAGCATTGTGTACGCGACTGTGGCACAGTGCGGAGCAATAATAATATTGAAAAAGCGCCAACAGTATATGTTTTGAACAATGAAACGCAAACGTATGTTTTATAGTATCATTCGTTTTGTACTATTGCGTAATATAAATATTTTACTCGCCGACACTCTTTTTCAGCGGCGTAATTTTATGGGAGGTGGGCGGGATGTCTTCCATGTCTGGACATCGCCAGGATTAAATTAAAATTGCTTAATATTCAAGGGCGATTACTATTTAGTTTTATCATTGGTTACTCGTGCAAGTCAAAATATTTACATCTTTTGACACGTTTTGATATTTTTCAATCTACATAGCATACATAAATAGTTATTACACGTATTACAATATATTGTCCCGTAGTAGTGAAATCCCCCAGTAGTGAAATTTTTGATTACTAATTTACATTATAAATAATTTTAACATTTTAAATTATGAGCATTTTGGTTTTACTACTAAGTATATTATCAGCTATATTTTTAGAAATATAAATTGATCCATCTGACTACTTTCACTTAGAATCGTATTTTTGAGAGCAATGGTACATTGGTTTCAAGTATAATATACAAATACAGCAGCATTACCCAACAGTCCCTGCAGTGGCTCACCAGACCTAAGAGTTTCACCCTTTTTATAAATTGATTAGGTTTTAAATACTCGTATAATTAAAACATAATTAAATATACGTTTGGTATACAGTTTTATAATTAAAGCAATTCAAATACTTTTTTTTAGATTACATCGTAAGGCATTTATAACCCGAGATTGAATCTTCTGGTTCGTATAAATTCATCTCCATTATACATTATATAAATTGACGTTTTTTTTTTTAGATAGTTATAATAATAATATAATTTATAGACGCGTCACCTATATTTTAACTAATGTTATTAACTCATTAATCATTGTGCTTTGGTACCGAACGCATCAAAAAAAATTTACGATTTTTTATCTGCTTAACTAACTATTATATATGTATATACTACAAAACTAAAAAATGTCATTTATTCCCGCTTCGTTGGCATTTTAAAATAATTATACGAAAACTTATTTATCTAACTGATTAAAAAGGTCCGATCTTGGGACGGAAATAATCGCAAACTCATTGGAATAATAAAAAAAAAAAACAAAAACAATAGAAATGCCTTGTCGTGTTTTCCTATAATTTAAGATACCCTACGTATGTTAGCAAATTGATCGGTACAGGCGATATTATTATCATGGGGATACGACTCGGATTTATTTTCAATATTGTTTTACTTTTGAATGGATTTTCGAACAATTCCACGCATTGCGTACGCGCATAAATAATACAAAATTATGTAACGTATAGGTAACATTGCAGTGCCATTAATTATCGTCAACTACATATAATATGCGTACTATACACGCATTTAATCACCGAGTGTAATTACTCTTTTTAAGACTGTAACAGCTGAATTTAGATTTAATGTCTTGTTGGTTGATTTTCCCAACACCAAAAACCTGCACTCGTTCGTTTCTCACAGCGCTTTACACAACAATCAATATTGCTTATTATAATTTGTATTTTATATTATAATATACACGCGTTGTGTTTAATGTTCAACTTTAAAAATCATTCTACGAAAAAATAAACAAAACGATATTCGTGTAATATCCATTTATATGGGATGCGTAACATAATGTAACTATATAAATATATACCTAACCAGCTATGTCTGTTGTGCTGAAATATTAAATATCTCGTAACAATCTGTAACAGCTAAAAATGATCAACGGTCGAATCTGATATTGTAATATGCACCAAGTTTTACAATATTTTCAATATAAAGCTATGATATTCCGTTGAAATTATAAACATAGATATAATATTACCGTTCGAATACAGGCGTGTAATATTGTACTGGAAACACTTTACCTTTAATAATTTCAAAAACCTTTATTTGCGGACAGTATTCTTTGATCGTTGAAAACGTTATAATATATTAAAAAACAATAGCGTTAAATCGGAATAAAGTTGAATGAATACAGTAGACGCCATTTTGGTACCAGTACTTGTAAACGGCGTCCACTGCAGATGAAAAAGCGGAGTATATAGTGTTCCGTATCGAGTTATGTGTTACCTATCGTCCTATATCTGATGAAACAAAATAATTCATGAAACATTTCACGAACATTTTTGAAAACAATTGTTGGTTTTATGTCTGTTCTATAGTTGTTGGCTATATATATTTATATAAGTATATATACCCTTTTCGGTAAAACATTATATATACGGACTACCACGACAAAAAAAAAACCCATAAATCTACGCTTAAGTGATACATATTTTATGATTTATACCGTTTTTACTTTATTATTGTCTAGACATACATATCGTATGTAAATATATTTTTTATAATTTTCTCAACAATAAGGTGTTTCCAGTGACGGACAAATGGATTTATATTTGCCTCGAGAGAATATTGTACACACGATGCGTTGTGCACGATTAGCATAATTTAAAATGATAATTATAGCTACCACCAGAGACACATTATTAAAACATTTGATGGAATCGGTGCTAATGTCCTTCCCCCACATACAAATTTATATTTCACTAGAAATGTGTATTTTTTTTTTTTGAACTGTAACAGATCGACTACCAAATGACATGGCAACTCACCACAATTCGAATAATAAAAACTGAGATTATAAAGTCCTACTCTCCGCGTACAAAAAGCATTTGGTACGACCTATCGCGAGAGTGTCAAATTGTTGACGCTTCGACGTTTTTACAAGCGCTACAACATGGTTTAATGTTACATTAGGCTAACACGTACGTTTGATACCTATCGTATATATCTAACGGCCAGCAGTCCCCAAACTGCGCACCGTGGTTTAAGTCTAAGTCCTTCATAAAAACAAAAACAGTGTTATAGACGAGCTAGTGTTCACTGCAGCGCATCGTGATCAAAATTGGTCCAAAAAAAGGGCACCGTCGCTCGGGCCAAAAAAGTTTTGGAACCGCTGCGACTTATGCATATGGTGCAGAAGAATATTATTTTTTTATACCAACTGTACAAGAAATAGCGCACGGAATTGAACGTTTATAGCTCATACACGCGTTATGCGTTAAGTTGTAGTGTACAAAGACTATAGGTCTCTATGCGTGTGTGTGTGTGTGTGTGTGTGTGTGTGTGTGTGTGTGTGTGTGTGTGTGTGTGTGTATACATATATAGATATATAGCAGATTTACTCGAACGGTTTTGAAAAGTGTTAGAAAAATATAACGCGTAGTAAGGCCGTAGGTATTTTCTCGTGCAAGTCTTATGTCGTATATACGCTCAAAATACACCTGTCCGGACGCGTCGGTGCTTTAGCCGAGGATTTCACGGGAATTCGTGCTGAAACAGGCCTGTTCCGTATATTTTCATATCGTACGTATTGTATTATATATTATCCCGGAGAGGTCCAATACATATAATATATTATCGGTCGGGTGACTGGCTTAAGTGCGTTTAAACACGCATGAGTAAACTTTAATTTTTTCGGTCCAGCCAGTGAAATCGAAACTGTCATCTCCAAAGACGTGACACTGTATAAGAATACCGCTTCTATTTTATATACATCTGCGCGCGCGAGCGTGTACTATATCGGCACCCTTCACCGTGCGCATTTACTCGTATAATAACATGTAATATGTCGTACCTAGGATTATAGTCCATTTTACCGAAAGCCTACTGCGAGTTTTGCAAATGATGAGAACGGAACATTTTTATAATATTTGAGTCTATAATTTCTTATACTATATCATTATTATTATTTTTAATGAAATTATGTTTCAAGCTATAACTTTTTGGATTTGCTCATTTATTTTATAGTTCTACTGAAAGTATGTTTGAAATGTTAACACATAATTATTTTATTCTAGAGTCGTCTCAAATTATCAATGGTCATAATAATTATAAGACGTGTCAATTTCAAACTGGCTGAAAACAAATACTTAGTCACTATTTTAATAACTTAAAATGATTAAATAAATCGTCAATCGTGACAGTTTGTTAAATTATATTTATAATCTCAATGGTAATTCATTTATTAACAATAACTTAAAAAAATAAATAAACACAAGTATTTTAATAACAGTTGATTTCCTAAATCATATCAATCATATTTTTCAATAAAATTAAATTTAAAAAAAGGAAGGTCAGTACACCAGGTTGTTCTCTTGGAGACACAAAATCAACGACAAGCCTGAAAAAAATATTTATAGGTAACTAAACTAACAATAAACAAAATAACAAGTTAAAATTGTAAAATCATATTATGAAATACAACAGTAACAAAACTAGAAGGAAATCAAAGGGAGCCAAAATAGAAGAAACAGCCAGGGTGTTGGTGGCGGAAGTGGCAATTATGGAGTTTGTGGGCATGGAGGTGCGAAGAACCCTCATTTATTCCTACTAACCAGGCATACGTATACCGCAGTTACGATACCATAAGTTCCTCCACTTGTGAAAGAAGCTTTGCGGCCATGTGTCAAATAAACTTGATTTCCAACTTTGGAGCGGTTCAATTACAGCTTAATTTTGAGCACAAAAAATATTATATTTAAATTTATTGATATCGATACCATTGTTGATATATTTGCAGAAAAGAATATTATGTTTGTTATATTAAAATTAAAAAAATAGTAGCTATCAATAATTTATTTTTTGTTAATTTAAAGTAATAGTAATCAGTAATCACTAACCACTAACCACTAACCACTATAGCTAGTAGGTTGAAACATCTAAAAATGTATGTTTACGTGCACACACACACACACGAGGTTATCCTTTTGGAAAAAAAATATAACAACCAACAGCGTAATAATATAACGTAATAGTATAATATCTCAAATGTATAGGTAAACAGAGGGTGCACGAGGAGCCACGAATATGGTGTAATAATGTAATATATTTTGATTCCGATTTTTTTTTCATCCTCGATGATAATATTAACATAAATATAATGATGTTATGTGTATTATGTACTTATGCACTACATATGTGATTGTTGAAGATTAAAATCCCGAAATTCGCCCTACTTTAGGAATACATAAATATATAATCATACACATTGTACAGATTACGGTTTTCGCAAAGGTTTCGAGTTTCTGCGTTCGAACGAAACGGTAATATTACAAAATATTACAATTTATAAGCCGTTTATTTTAAACTCAATAATAATATGTGGGTTCATCTTCAAGCAGCAGCATTACACGTGTTAGGTTGTGTGTATACCTATATGTAAATAACAATGTGACGCAGTGGCGTAGTGCGTTATAATGTGAAGTTTCCTGCTGCAGGTTGTATATTCTTCTCTCGTATATGCGCGTCGTGTAGCAACTCGGACGTATGTGGGACGTCTGATATTTGTAATTTTAATCAAACCGTCAACGGCCAACCGTGTTGCGCACGTGGATACTATTTTGACAGACGAAAGAAAAAAAAGAAAAACACCAGCTCGCCATTTTGAATAAACATCTTAAGTCCGGAATATGTCGTGGCGTACTAGCATGTGCTAAGAAATATCAAAAAATTAGTATTTTTATATTGGTTCATACCAACCAATAGTAGTGAATTATAATACTTACTTCACGAATGAGGATGTTTAATTTATGTAGGTTTCTACGCATAAGCATATACAATAGTTACCAACCAATCAACTGATCCAAACCAGGAGTTCCAACTCTGTACCCTTTATAATCCTACTGTACCTATACCATAAGATACACCTAGCATATGGGGGCTTATGACCTCAGTTGTCGAAGTCTCCTAAAGAAATAAAAAAAAGTAACTGATTATTTTGTAATTGTATATATAATTATAGTTTATTGTTAAAATAAGTTTAGAAATGGGGAATTTGGCACGCTCACAGAGTGTGTTTTACTAACTTGTTTGTTGATTTGTAGTTTTTTTTAAGGATAAGTCTTAACGAAAAGCATAATAATAATAATAATAATAATGATATTTCTAATCATAATATTAAGTTATACCTGTGTGGTAAAATATTATATTACAAAGCCGGTACTAATGCACTCCATTTAAAAAAATGTAATCTCCTATCTCCATAAACTCTATGAATTGAATAAGTCGGATTACGGTGCAAAAGTTGAGACGATTGAAATGCGAAGGCGAGATATTCGATAGAAACTTGTATCCGATTTGTATTTTCTATTCGGCAGATTTACTAGAATCCATTTTCTATTCAGTTTTTCTTCGGAAAAGGTCATAATTTAAGCCCTGGATATTATATAGTATAGGTTATGCACGTGCGCATTTTAGGCGGATTTGGGATTCATTCTTCTTGAAATGATTGAGAATGAAAATAACTGAATAGAAAATCCGTGCAGTTTATTTATTAATAGTTATTTTTATTTATTATTAATAAATTAATCACGTTCCGGAGGGCCGAGAGTTCTGACTCTTTGAAGTTCGAATGCTGTATGGTACATTATTTAACATGATAAAAAATGACAATAGTAATCCGCAGAAATCGTATATCTTATATTTTTTGTCGAAATAGTACGCAAACGTGATGCTTTGAAAAGATAACGTGTAATGCAAAAGTAAAGTGCACTTATAGTCTATACTCTATAGATTACAGTCAACACCGGGCATGAAATTTCTTAGCAATAAATTAAAATTATAAAACCAGTGATGGACATTTTTCTGTAACTTTATGAATGAAACAAATAAAATATTTAAGAGAGTAAACATTTACCTTTTCTGATTTGATAGAAAATGGCCAAACAAATAATTCTAATACAGAAGGCAACATAACTACTGCAGTTGAAGTGCGACATTAGAAAAAACGGTTTACAATCGACTTCAATCGCACACGATCCATTAAGCTGATGATATTCGCAGTAACTGTTCATACGTTCGTCAAGAAACGGTAAGAATATGAATTAACACCGTGCACAGTTGGCACGTCGCGGCGCAGCATATTATATCATATTAAACCGAAACAAGATTTTTTACGTGATTTCGGTGCTGATTATAGCGATTACACGTGTGATATAATCGCGTGTTACGAAAACCGTATTCGGGACGAGTAACGCGCGTGGAAAGTTCGCGGGGAGGAAGTTTTGCAATCTCGTAAGTGTCTACATAAGACTAAATAAATATAATACCATAGGATATGTTATGCTACGTGAATGTATGATGTATAATTTGCTATATGCATACTAGTTAATAACCGTGCAAAACTACAAAAGACGTGCCAAACCGTATGTAAAATTCGCACGAACACGGTATTTTTTGTTTATCCGTGTAACCGTGAATTCATGCGGATAGTGCGGTGTGTATAATACAGCCGTGTTCTGTGTTTTAACACTGCACAGTTTCGTTGAAACAATATACTATTTGACCGTTCGACTAAAATAAACTTTGTAAACGTAAACATATAATGCATGTGAAATTCTAATTAAAATGCGTTGAAAGCAATACAATGATACGAGTATATACTTTACAAACAATAAAACAAAGAGTATACCTATAGACACCTACGTCGTACTTTTCGTCAGTTACAATCTTCTGTTGTTTGTTTATTTTATTGTATTTCTTATGCGTACATCATCACTATTTTCTAGATATCCCGGAAATCAAAATAATTCAAAACAAAGCGAAATCCATTAGACTTCAACTGTGAACTGCTGGAGATTCTTGTACGAATTAATTGAAAGTTGAACGTCAAGGTTCGCCAGCTAAATGTATTGCGATTACATTCAGTTAAAATTGAGATTTCATAAGGAAATGTAATTTTAATATGTTTAAAATGGTATACTGTACAGTGTACACTCCTCGTATTTCAGATTTTATTTTTGAGTTACAGTAGGTAACACCCGCTTAGTATAATAATAATAATAATAGCTAACACGTACGTTCACGTTGTGTAATTTAAAAACAAAAATCGTAAGAAAGCTTTGCGTACATTTTTAATGATATTTTACTGCACTATAGTATAGAATTTATAATATAATATTGCAATTGCAAAGTGCAAGCGGAAACTGTAACCGCTTTCAATGGCAGTATTCATTTTTTACAGTGGTTTAGTTGTATTTCTAACTGGTTTATTTTAAAATAACATACTCAAAATTTAAAAATATTAGCTAGTTGCTACAAATATTTAATTAATTAATTTATTACTAATAAATACATCCGCATGTTTGTGGGACAAATGAACGCGCGAGTGATAATAAAATAATAAATGTATAGTGTATATGTTCTACAGATTTGCATACGCGCAGCGCGTTTACGTTATAGATAGTGAACTCGAATATACCCTGAGAATATTAACGAAGTAATAATATTGATCTCCAGTGAATCGATTACATTTCTGTAAGGCACAGCCGCTCTAAATTAATTTATCCTTATAAGAAGAACATAAAAATGGTTTTGTTTTTCTCATTACATGCATTTATTTATTCAGGAAAACAATTATTTAATTAACGAATTACATATATTAGTTGGAAACGTTTTTGGACGCAACGGCGGTGTTATCTGACTCGATGTATGGTGGATTTGACACTCAACAATCTTTTCTTCAAAATACAGTTCATTCGAAACGTTTCTTGATTTTTCGTCTTGCAGTTGATGGAAGCGGATCCTGCAGCTTCCGTCCAGAGCACATTGGCAAAACTTTAGGAGTTTTTGTTTTTTCATACGCATCTCTAATTAGCTGTTTCTTATCGAGATAAAACTCTGGCTTCGCCTCCGCCATAATTCTTTTTGCCACGTCGCACAAGCCGTCTGAAGAGGCCCGGGAACAACATATTGATTTATTTGCATTATCAGTTTTTACCAATCTCGGTACGATCGGCAAACGCCTTCCCAGGACACCGATTTCATGTGAATTAACATTTTTTTGTTGATTTTGTGCTTGCATTTTCAAATTCCCTATACATCCGACGGGTTTCTTCGGAGAAGTCAATTTTTGCACATCACCAGACCCGTTTTGAAGAGCACGGTGGCGCGGCTCTTTCATCACAACACGCTCACTGCAGTTGAACGACTTGTCACCACTTTTCTTTTCCATCACTGAGGGTCTTGGCCGTACTGCGTTAGTTTTTTGAGGTATGACATTTTGTGGTTTGTCTGCGGCCGCGGCTTTTTGCCTTGACGGTAAATGCATTTCCACACATCTTGCAGGACCTCTAGCGGAACCAACAGCAAACGTCCTTGGCGACAATGACCCATTCTGAACTCCCAGGTTTCTCCTCGTTATCACGCTGTTATCGATTTCATGTGAATTTTTATTTTTTTTGTGGACTTTGTGCGAACATCATCGCACTCCCATCGCATTCGACGGGTTTTTTTGGTGTTGTCGATTTTTGCACAACACTACACCCGTTTCGAAGATCACGGTGGCATGGCTCTATCATCACAGTACGCTCAGTGCTCTGCGAAAACGTATTACCACATCCCGTGCACTTCCTCATGACCGACGATGGTAAATCTTTCACTTTCCTTTCCTGACGTCCAACAGTCACTCCAACGTTTCTAGGAACTGGTGTCTTTGGCAACATCGACCTTTTCACGACTCCAGTCTTATCGGATGCCTCTGTATCGAAATCTTTATAGCGAAGTGGTCTTGTATCCACATGAAATCTATCAATCTTATAATCAGCTTGCTCGGCTCTCTCCGCGTTTAATATTTGTAGAAAATGCTTAATAGAAACGGGCCAGCCGTCGCTTGAACTGTCGCTGGAAATGAAATCGCTTGACGATCCCGAGTCCTTATCGCTGATCAAATCTGCTCCGAATTCTGATGAATACGAAAAAAGTCTTTCGTTCTCCATATTTTGTATCTTGCAAAATATCACGAAGAAATTGAAGAATATACTTCAGAATATTCAGACAGCAAAAATAAGAACTTTTCAACTAGGTCAAATGAAATGATTTGCTATTATATCGAAGGCTCTGATATTTTATTGATTGCAAAACAGATTGTCGTGGTAGCAAGATTGATATATCATAAAATATATAAGGCCAATATACATATTTGACCGTATGAAAATAATATTTATTAATAATATTTAAATAGTGATACATGCAGTAACAAAAAATTAAAATGTATTAAGTACAAATATAAATAGATGATAAGTATTCAAATCCAAATTTAATTATTATTTCTATATAAAAATGCCTATCAGATGTTTTACTCAATAATTTAAAATTATTAACTCTTACACAATATATTATTGGGCATTCACTTCTTATACTCATTAGTACAGACTTTAAATGCAATGGGATGTCTATTTATCTTTTTTTCTTGGGATATTATACACCCACCTACCCACCTATAATCATTAGTTATTCTTGTTAAATTTACATTTATCTTTTAATTATTGTTGAGAAAATTCCATGTATTACATTATCATCGTAAAGAGTAACTACGGTTTCAATAAAATTGAACGTAGATGAACAAAGTACACACTTACATATTTTATGGGAACTTCTATAATAATAATAACAATATATGCAATATAAAATCAACTATGCATGTTTTAAGGGAAACGTTTTCATTTATTTTATTATCTAACTACCTACCCTAACGTATTTTGCGTTAATCTTTTAAAAGTAGAAATACGTAGAAATATATTATAATGATACGGTACCGCTTTGAATTCAATGAAAATTTCTTTTTCCCTGCACCACTTTAATAAACCGATGTATCAGATGATAAGTTTAACTCTGGTATGATTCTTTAGCACAATTATTTTGCATAACGCAATGGTTTTAAAAAATAAACAACATAGGAAGAACTATGTAATAATATACGAATTCATATTCACTGACCTTAGTTTAGGTCCGATCAGAAAATGAAACTATACGTACCTGCGGCAGGTGTTATAACGTTCTCGATTTTATGTATGCGAAACATCATCGTTAAGCAGAACAGTGAAAAATACGTCTTGAAATCACAAATATATGTATATGCGTGTGTGTGTGGGTGTGTACGCATATATGTTAACACTGCCTAACAATGTCGAGGTGCAATTAGCAGTGCTCCGGACCCTTTTTCCCTTTATAAGTAGTTTCGATTAAATGTAGGACTCTTCGGGGAAAACAATTCATGTAGATGTTTAGTAATCTATCCGTCCATGGAATGTGATAATACATCCTGTACCAAAAAAAAAAATGTTTTCACAAAATTCGACGGTGGATTGCAAGACCTTTTATTTTTCATGTTTATTTGAGAAACTTGAAGGGCGTCTGTTCCAAGTGAACCTCGTTTTACCCACGTAATATTCACAACAAGGTATAACAAAAAACCCACACCCACTATTTTGTTTGTAAACTTGTAGTCGTCAATCATTTTTATGGGATTTTTTTTTTTTTCGTTATTAACGAAATAAAATAATTGTAAAGGAATATTTTAACTTTTTTCATTGGTACGTACGCACACAGATTGAAGTTGAAGTTGTACACTACAAGCTTTAAGGCTAAAATGATAAGTTATTACAAAAACTTCTAAGAGTATGACCGAAAAAAAAGTCTACTGCGGCTATCAGTCACGATGTGCCCGTTGTGGTCCTCATCATACTTATTAGTCTCCTTTGTGGCATAAATATGACAAAGATTCTTTTCTGTTTTATTGTAATATATTAAAGTTTTTTCGTTTTTATAAAATTTTCAATGAAAAAAAAAAATAACTGTTTGGGATATATTTTGTCTTAACTCATAACGTTTATATTAAGTTATTATTCCAATTTTAATTCTCTAGAATTATACTCACGATTTCGTGTTATTATTTTTATTCTCAATTTATATATCACAAATTTAACTGTGCAAGTCGTCTAAATACGCTTTCGTCGTCCATACATCGGGATACATTGGCTATTGGTACATGGATATATCTTATATTACACCGTGTCCCCTACAACGATTTGGTTGAAGACGACATGTAAAGTGACATCCGGCGTGACGTATCAGACAACACTTTAGCGAAACTCCCAGCGATAAGACAAATTCATGTCAACAAAATTCAACTTTGGTCGATAACTCTGCAAAACACAAGAAAGTATGGAATTGAATTAAAACGAGGGTCCACCGTACTGATGGGTGCAGTCGTACCATCGCGATCATCTTGACGGACGTATATTAACATGTTTCTTTCGATGACTTTCTTCCCAGAATTGTACAGAGTATTCTGTCTTATTCGACTGCGATATTGCACGTTGAAATAAATACGAGTTGAAGGTGCAAAGTAGGGGTATATGTGACTTAAAATAATGACGAGACAGAAGTCGAAGCGAATGTGATCAAACCGCTTATAATATATATTGTATGTATAATATAATTATTAACTATCGATATAAATCGTACGTCCAAATTCACCGATCCATTAATTAACTATTTATTCTTAGCCCGGTGTTCAAATATTTGTTCCGCTACACACATCATCAATAAGAACTCGCAGTGTGGGAAATACAGAATAATTTTTCACCTGAGTTTTGTCAATCCAAAGATTTTTCTTGCAGACAAAATCGCGAACTTTATCTTCAAATACGAAAATACTTGCGGAAACTTCAAGTTTAACATTACCAGAACCTTGCAGTTGCAAATTTAGGTGATTTAAGTGGGCAAATATATCCGCAAGATATGCAGTTTGCATTTCAATTTTTGGCTCACAAAGTTGCTCATGTAAATAGTTCATACCTTTATCGATTAAAAAAACTCCTCAACTCCTCTCGAAGCTCAAATAAACGTGCCAGCATATTTCCTTTCGAAAGCCATCTTGTTTCAGTAAGAAATAGTAATGTTTCATGATCAGCGTCCATATTTGCACATAGTTTTTGAAAAACACGTGTATTGAGTGCACTATTTTTAACAGCATTAACTAACTGTATGGATATTTTCATCGCAAAAGCTAGGTCTTTTGGTAATGTTTTGGACGCCAAGTCGCCAACGCTTGTCGATGTATAATTCAATGCATAGTTAATGTGGTTGGATTTTTTTGTTTTACCAATGTAGCTAAACCAGAACGTGACCCGAGCATAGCAGGAGCGCCATCGGTACAAAATCCAGCAAGATTTTCCCACATTAGTTCATGTTTTTCAAAATAATCAAGAATTATTTTCATAACGTCAACCCCTTTTTACGTAGTTTCTAATACTTGTGACAGTAATAATTCTTCTTTGATTGTATTATCTCTACTTAAAATCGGACAAAGATTAGCAATTGACAACATTGTGCTAAATCCGTACTTTCGTCACACTGAAGAGCAAACCAGGGAGATTTTTTTATGAGGCATATAAGCTGTTCTTCAATGTCTTGTGAATAGAATATTATATATAAAGTATAATTTCGCTCATTTTTTTAAATTTTAATTATTTTATTCGCGGACCACCAGTTGGGAACCACTGCGCTACAGGAAAATACTTTTTTTATATAATAGCTACATAGTTATTGATTATTTTTTCGAATGCAATGTGATTGCGTTTGATTATATCCGGTGTATTGTATTAGGCAGTGATTTTCTGCAAATTTTTGTTTGATAGAACCGTTACTGTACTTGGAGCTCCACTAAAATTTAGGATACAGAAGAAAATGTGCATTTATATTCCAAGAACGTTACCGTAAAAAATTAAGTTTTGAGTAAAAAAAATACAGTTCAGAACCTTTTCACACGAGATCCGGCAATTGATAAGAAATATAGAACACATTACGAGGGTGTGATACGCAGTTACGAAGAGATTTTACCGAAAAATAACATGCGTTCAACGTGCATGGTGCATCTGATGGGTACGGTGATTGCTGGCATTCAGGCCGTTTTATTTTACCCGAAATAAACGGCACTAAACGGTTGTATAAGATTTTGCAATGTTTTCAAAAATGTTGAAAACTTCAAAATGTTAAAGGTTTTATTTTTTTTTAAAAAATATAATTACTTTTATGAGTTTTAACATAAATTTAGTGTAACATACTTACTTGAAATTTATATAAAATGTTAAACTTGGATATTTTTTATTATTTACAGTTAATTATTGAAAGAATACAAGAAAAAAATTTGGTTCTGACATTTTATTCCCGGCTTCGGCTACCCTTATACCCAGCCCTGTATAATAATTATTATTGATTTATTATCAAATTTATCGTTGTGATAAAATTTTGTAATATATTAATAATAATAATAATAATAATAATAATATTAATAATTTTAATAATAATAATAATAATGTGAGTAATTTAGTACCCATGCAAGACTGAGCATAAGGGAGTTAAAAAATATAAGTAAAGTTATACATTTAATTTACATACTTTTAACTAGGTTATATTATTAACGATTTCATTTTTTCCGCTTTATATACAGTAACTGATCAGTTAATTAAATTATAGTCATGTTATGTTAATATTTTGCTTAATTTAAATTCCAGGGATTAAAAATATAGTTTTTTGTTCAAATTTTTGTTTTTAACAAAGAAAATTGGAAATATTATTGTGGAAGTATGAATGCACTATTCCCGGATTTTAATAGAGGTCAAAATAATGTGTATAAATATAGATTTTTAATGTATAATAAATCATAATATTACTCAAAAAAATTACTCATTTTTAAGCTGGTAAAGTTTATTTTTTTTCTATTAAACTTGTAACATTTAAAAAAAGTTAAGGGTTCTTAATTTTAAATTTAACTTGCATTTTTCTTAACTTCACTTGACGAGTTAAGCAATTAGTTGAATTGTCCAGTCTGGATAATAATATACAATATATACAATATACATTAATATTATTCTCCTTGTATATTACGATGATATATTTATATACGGATGTACAATACATACAAAAAAGATGCATGTAAAATATTGAAGATGAAGAAAATTGCAGTAGGGCAATTTACAGTTACACGAAATGAAAATGTGCACAATACCTACTCCAGTTTTATATATGGTTTGATAAAGCTGTAATAGGTACAGAGGGATTGTTTATCTAAATGTAGACTGTGTTTGGTCGGTGGAATATAATGCGGACAGTAAAAAATATTATATAAACATCTATCTCCTTGAAAAACAATAACTAATTACAAAAATAATTCAATATTTCACGGGTGTTGTGCAGTTGAGCATTTATCGAGGACCGAGAAGTTATAATCATCGACGTGTTTCCGAATCAGTTTAATCGAATAACAATGAGTAGTTTTCGTCATGACGATTTCACACTATTTTTATGATACCAAACGCTCGTAAATTCACACGGGCTTGTTATTGTTTATATTTTCATTTTTAATTCGATTTTGTTGACGTTATTACGCGTTTGAAAAATAAACAAGTAAAATGTTTTTCATCACTAACAGATGATAATGCCACCATGTTTCTGCAGTGGTTGTAGAATTGTAGTTCAGTGTGGTATATAATTAATATATAACTATATGCAGTTTAACTTACGATTGTAAATATTATTCCTTTTATAGATCCCTAAGCGTATAGATTCAGAGTTGGCAGCATTTCAGTTTTTTTTCTGTCGTCGAATAATTTAAGTCCAGTGTTCTAAAGGGAAAAAGTAAATTGGTTTATTTTTGAACATTTTTTGATTTTTTAAAAATTATTTTAATTATTTTTATTCATTAATTGTTTTAAGAAACAAATTAAACATTTTTTCAATACTTTCACGACGATAGTAATAGTTTAGAATTTACAGCGTAGGTGTGCTTCCTGTTGATAGTTACGTGTATTGGACACAGAAACGATTTACAGAGTTTTTGATAAAAAGAAAAATGGGAAATCCATAATATAAACTCGACGAGACTTTTACCATGACGTTAAACGTTTAAGCGCAAAAAAAAAAAACTGAAACAATATGCTACAGAAACAAAAGTTCAGTTTATCGTTTAGTTATTATTAGTATTATTATTATATATTATAGTAGCTGACCCGACAAACGCACATTGTTTTGCCCTTAAGTACATTTTATAAATTATAGCTGTTCGGCGTTGCCAATGAAAATAAATGCGAGTTGAATACCCTCCAAATTTCAAGTTTTTTTTGTAAAACATTATATTATTTATTGAACGAAAAAAAAGTATTGGTCATTTAGAAAAATGTATACAAATTGCTAATTTTTATCTTTCTTATTTTTCAAAATGAGCACGGCCACAGCACGTTTATGTAAAAAGAAATTGTTATTATACAAATATAAATTACCTTAGAAAAAAAAAATTAATTACCTAATCAGTGAGCACAACGAAACACTAGTGAAAAATGCAAAATTACATATTGAGTATGACCTATGTACCCTGTTAAAGCCATTCGCGTTAAGGTTGAATGTCGAATAAATAATTGCTATCCTTTCGAGCATATTTACACGAGGTCAACGTACTTCAAAATATTATGTAAATCAGAAAATGTTCGACGATGAGAAGCAAAGAACAATAAGCTACATTATATTGTTATATACGCTCGAGAAAGAGACAATCCGCATAACAATTAGTATAATTATATAATAATATATTATCATCTACACGCGCGTTCTGCAATGCCCGCTTGTTTGCGGAATTCCCATTTCGATCCGCACGCGCGCGTTACCAGCTATACCATAAACCTGTGCGGTGGGAAGGGGCGGGGGTCTGCGCGTATCCTACAAACCCATTATCATTAATCGACCTTAAAATATGAGGGAACTATTGAAGAATGTAGGTATACTTAGCCCATTATAGGGACGAACCATCACGGTTTTCGCTCGTACTCGCGCGGTTAAGTAAATCGTTTTTGATATTTCCAACTGAAGACGGTCCCTCGTCGACGGGAAAATCGAAAAACCATTGCGAGGGGGTATCATGATAGTTGCAATACCGGCCCGCGACAAACATATAGCACCCGCGGCGGTTATTTGTATCGGCTGTCACATGATTGCAACGCGCAAAAGACACTCTACTAGAGACGGTCAAATTATGTATTTTTTTTCTTAGCATCCCGGAGAAAAGGCACTTTTGTTGACAATGGTTTGGTAAATATAAGTCTATTATAAGAATTAATTTTTTTTTTAATAGCTCTTGTGAAATTCGTCGGTAGCCATTTTATAGGGATTCTTTTTCTAAACATTTCGACAGGTTCAACTTTCAGTTTTCATTGGATTCATGATTTTTAACATTTTTTTTAATTTACAAAGAAATAATATAATTTATCATCACCTAGTTGTTTTTATCATTTAAAACTGTGTAAATAGTATCTACACTATTTTCTTGTAAACTAGAATAAATTATTAAGAATCAAGAAGTTAATGAAAATTGAAAGTTGAACTGTCAAAATGTTCAAAAAAATAAGCCCAATAAAATGGCCACCTTTGAAGTTTATAAAAATTATAAAATAAAAAAGTTAATTTTTATCTTCTTTGATACTCTTATATTTTATCATATAGTTTATCAAACAATTGTCAACAAAATCACCTCTGTCCAGGGATGCTCATAAAAAAATTGAATATGATTATTTTTATTAACACGGGAGATTCGCTCTTTGTAAGACCCGGTGGGACACCTTGTATAAAGGGATTTTATACACGATAAAACTTCTAAATAAAATCTCTAATTTACTTCATCGATTACTTCATTGGTGGTAAGTATTTTTGTCCGCTTTTTTTTTTTGCTTTTTTAAAATACATGGATATCGTGTTTAAAAAGGCTTTGTTTTATTACTAATTAATTAATATATAATATAAAATAGTAAATAACTTCCAAGTGTATTATCGTACACTCGTATGTATTGACTGTTGATGACTAAAGTACTGATTTATAGTTTGAAAATTTATGAGCACATGTTCTTAAGGTTACTGAAAGAAGAAAAGGATGTAATTTAAGTCATATTATAACTATTTTTGTGTTAAGTCTCAAGTAACGATTATAAATAATTATAATCCAATAATTTATGGATTCCATGTTTAATAATCATTTATATTTGTCATGAATAACGATCAGTAGTAATATTTTTATACTACCAGTATACTATAGGTACTTATTTAGTGTCAATTATTATTTATGGAAGTGACGTAGGAAGGGGAGTGTTTTAAGCGATAAAACATCAACCCCAATAAAACTTTCTTAAAAATGATTAATCGACTGAAAAAAGTAGTGATTTAAGTTGAAGGTATTATAGTGTAGTACTTATACAATATACTTTTCTAAATCAAATCTTCAGCAATGTGTATGACTATTGATATTTAATTACTAGTATTATGATCTATAAACACTGTAGCGTATACACATTACATATGTATGACAAGAATAACATTTGCAGTGTTAATATTTTAAAGATTTATGGCTGGTCATTCGTATTCAATTAGTTGGATGATCGAAGTGGAACCAGCTGCGATGACGATACTCGTATGTATACGCTAATTCCCTTATAATATAATCGTTTTGTGTATAATAATCGTACGTATAAATCAAATGATAATACCGTTAGTGAGTACCGTTTCGATTCCTTTAATTGGAATAGAATTAATGTGATTTCTGTTATAGCTCGATTTGATGAATGAAATCGTAAAACAAAGTCAGTTAAGGGAGGTCTTACAAACTGGGTTCATGGATTTACTAGATAGTTGGGTAGTATTTATATTATTCTCAATCGTAATTGGTAGTGTATAGACTGCTTATGTAGTATTGTCAATTAGTTTATGACGGTTCAATAGACTTAACACAGACTAATTAAATTTCAGAATTATTGCTATATTGCTATTTTATCGAAATCATTTAATACGCAATAACCACTAAAGGAGCAGTGAAAACGACCTTTCCGAGGTTTTGATATTATTAGCTGCTAAGGTAATATAATAAAATATTACTATAGAGATAATTCTATTCACGCATACTTAAAATGTTTACATTATCATAAGGTTATAATAACTATATGACATGTTTAGATATAGGTTTTATATTATATTCTTTGTGTCGGCGTGTGAAGTGTGATTGCCAAATGTTAAAATAGTAAAATATGTAGTACACTGGTCTGAAGATAATATTTTTCGTCGAAATTCATCAGATGGGGTTTCATAAAAATAAGGGTAAAACTTTTACATAGACTTCAAGGGATGTTATGCATATCTGTTTGGGCAACACTACTGCAGGTTTCAGCGCATTATCTTGTCAAATAATAGAGTTGCGTAAAAATGATTGTTCATTTTCTCATACGAAACTGTTAAATTGAGTGTATACATTCCGAATGAGATGTGTCTATGTACGAACTTTACGCGTATAGGTTTTAATAAAATTACTTCATTATATAGTGTTCAGTCAAGTGGTTTTAGATACCAATTGTTAACAGTCGGAACACGAATAACGAAATTGCCCAGCTATTAGACAACTGATTGTATATTTGTAATTTGTTTTAATGACATTATTGTAGTGCGTTAAAGATCGGGTTAAATAATATGCACAATACGTCACGGAATTTTGTTAAGAATCCATCACTCGAATCGTATGCATGACGATCGTCGTGGTAGAAATAACGTATGTAAACGGTATAAACCATAAATACAACGTCCTTCTTGTTGAACGGGAGATGACATTTTGATTTTTGGTCGTTGAAAAAAGTTTAAAAAAGAAAACCTTCCAAGAATTTATCACGAGGGGTGACCGTCGTGTAGGTACGCGAGATACTACTCCGAAAGAGACCGCGGATTCTTCGGAAACGGATCAAGTCGGTGACAAATTTACCTTATGATGAATTGTTTACCCTGAAAAATGTACGCACACATAGCCGCGTCGTAATCAGTCCGTCGCACGTCTTATCAACCGTAAAATTACGTTCAAACGAATTTTTTTTACGGTCATACCCTGCATCTAAACCAGTGATGGGCAAAGTACGGCCCGCGAAAGTATTTAATCCGGCCCGCCGAGGGTCCATCGACATGGATAGTATATGGCCTGTATAGTATAAAATTATAGTATAAAAAAATTACCGAAATATTCTGAAAACGAACGAAGAAAATAATTTTAAATATATAAATGGATTGGCGCGGATTGTGCGCGGTCGTACCCTCGCAGCTTGGTTTAGGTAGATACTAGAACTAGATAGTAGATACTATGATAATTTATCATAGATTGATAATAGGTATATAATTTATATTTTTGTTCATATTAATATATTTCCCGGATCTCGGTTTGGTGCGTCCTTAACGTAGTTTTCGTATAATAATATGTATGATGATGATGTACTTATGTGTATAAGTTTAATTATAGTTTTTAAATTAATTATTATTTAAAGTAAAAGGTAATTTGTAACATTTGTGCGTAATGCTGTAATGTTTTTATAATATCATGATTCAAAACTTTTACACAAAATGCATTTTTTCTAGAATTCTGGCTCTCCTCTAGAATTTCTTAAACTTTGTGGCCCCCCCCATTAAAAAAGTTTGCCCACCTCTGATCTAAACTCTATAGATTCAGTAGTCAAAATTAAGTCTTTGATTCATGCAATATAACGTACATAATGTACATGCGTGCATCAATATTTCATATACATTCCGTTGCGATCGATTATCGGCAAAATCACTAACTATTTTACGATTTATGAGAATTTATGTAACTTAATGGGTATTTAGTGTTCGCACGGTCGCGGCATCGCCGTTTCGCTTTACGAAATTTCGGTATAGGTACCTCACATACGCCTTGAACGTAGTGATTTGTGAAGCGCTTCGTATACCGTAAGACCATTCGAAAAAATTTTGGCGTGAAACAAAATATAAAGTTTTTAGATTCTATTGTAATTTAGAGGTAATGATTCTATATTTTTAAAATGAATACGATGAAAAGATGGTCTATAGTGTTCAAAAATAAATTTACAGATTGAAAATAATATACTTAAAATAAATAAATAAAAAAAAAAGTTTTCGAAATTAATAAGATTAGATATAAACAAGTTTGTAATTGGTAACTTCTATTTTGACATTTAATATTGCTCTCTATAAAATGAATCATAGGTAGTATTAGGTACTTCGGTTTTCAAAGTATTCTAGATTTACGCCGAGATGGATTCATGCAAAAATAGGCTTACGCCAAAAATGGTTAACGTCAAAATGTCCCCGGACCCGTCAAGCGATATTGTTTTTACTTCAAGTGTTGCATAGCCGAGTGTTGTGACCCCCCCCCCATTTCCTGGTGCAGTATTTGTGCTCCGCACCTACGCGTTGAATAGTTATCACGCGCTCACACGCGTTTTCGTTTCAGGTTCAACGTACATAGGTATTATCCTTTTACTGTCAATTGTTGCACCAGCGATAGGACCGATTTTCGTGAACACTGTTTGTTAACCGCACGATAAAAGTTTAATATTACACTTTGTACCGTATTGGCTACGCGTACGAAACGGTTCGTATAACAGCTGTGCTATGCGTCGATGGTCTATATAGCCGTGCGTACATGTGTTTTAAACTGTAATATTGGAGCGTGGCGCGCAAACGTGCTGAAATAAATAGTGCTCTGTGTCGCCCACAGAACCGGGGAAACGCGATAAAAGCAGTAAACGGACTACGCTCGTGCGTGGGCTCGTTTGAAATTAGTATTTCTGTATTCTTCGGAGAAATTCGTTGTAATCGTCGAACAACGAGTATGGTTGTTGGAAAAATAAAATAATGTATAAACGCTTCTTACTGTACCAGTCATCTATATACATATAGGAGACGGCCCCTATTCACTTATCAACGCCCAGAACAAACCGCTGGGTCTAGAGACTTGAAATTTTGTACAGAGGTTCCTTAAGCAATGTAGAGGCGCACTAAGAAAGGATTTTTCAAAATTCGAAATCCAAGGGGGTAAAAGGGGTTTTTTTTAAAGTTTGTATACATTTTATATAGCTATATATATATGTATTTTTTTCCCCGACTGTTAATCGCTATTTATCGGTGTATTGATTGTGCTAATAGTACGTGGAATTCACAATTCCACAATTACAATCAACTATATAACTGGTGGTAGTAAAACCAGTCGCAGGTAATCGGTGACCCGCGATTGCAACACCGATTGAGTTTGGTTTGTTATTTTTGTGCGGTACACGAATAACAAACCGCGTAGAATATTGTTAAGTGCTGTTTGTCGACCTACAGTTCTTGGTACTTCAATAACTCCTTCTAACATAGATTCTTCTGAATTAAAAAAAATATTTGTTTAAACTCAACATCGGCATTTTCTCGAATTTCTTTAAATATTCGACATGCATCTGTTCCTCGCTCATAACAATATGACAAATCAATATTAACTTTTTGTAGTGCTATAGATAGTGGTAAAGTTAAAGAAAAAAACTTCTCAATCACATGTAAAGCTTTGATAAACACTGAATTATGAATGGAATTTGGAAAATGGAAGCTGAACACTCTCCTAATTTTTTTAAAGCATAATAAATAGCTTAATTAATTTATAATTATACGCGGGCAACGCCGTGTTGGGACAGCTCGTTTATAATATATTGTGAAAAGTGCAGTTATTTTGCGTATTAACTTATACGAATGCATGCATCAAAAATGAGAAAGAAAAAAAAAAGATAATAAGTAGTTTTATTGACACTTCGTGCCTATATAATTATATATTCGACTGTTTACTTGGAATAACGGCAGCTGCGCTTACTCAATCGATGACGAATGAAACGGTTAGGTACGGTGTCATTTTAAACCTGCAATTCGCAAATCGTATACTGTACGGTGTCATTTTAAACCTGCAATTCGCAAATCGTATACTGTGGATTTTGTAGTTTTTTCTCTATTTAAATATAACGGTTTGTTGGCCAGACTCGTACCCCCTATACAATTTTGAGTAACCAAAAGGGTACGTGTACCACAATTATAGAACCACTAGTTCAGGATATCAAAACCACAGGAGAATTCGATTTGCAAGCCGACAAATGTCCATTAGTTTACATATAATAGTAATAAATAGTAATATAAATAGTAATAAATAATATATAGTAACACTATTACGTAATTTCTTTGGTATTCACAGGGTAGGTTATATTTATAATAACAATTTGATATTGGTGCACATGGAAATATAAATTAAAAATAATAAATTTCAAATTAGATTCATAAATACATACAGATCCATGCCGTCAAATTTAGAAAAAATAGTAAAAAATCTCTCTGACGCAGGTAAAATTAGTTTTCGATTTTCTGTATGATAAGAGTAATTTGAAGGACAAAATGTGTCAGTCTGCACTTATATACTTATTTATAAATCTTTATTGGCACGATACTAAAACAATAAGTTAACACTATATTCTCCATTATGAAACAAATTTAATCATTAAATATTAACAACGAAGATCGAACATTGTACACATTGTGTATAATATAATTAAAACAATATATTTGAATACAGCAGCGGATTTGAGTACATGTACTAAAAATATTTCTATATGTTAAATCCATTACCAACGGTCAAAGTGGGGAATATATATACGTCTCCAATTCGATTTGAGATCAGAGACCAGATCTGAGTCACTGATGATATATCTCCATTCAACAGCTTCTAAAATTCCTCCCTTCATGACTTTTAGTTTTGCCTAATTTTTGATTTCTAATTTTCGCATTTGTGTTGCTAGTATATTTAGGACGACGAATATGATGTTGAGGTTTTCTTTATGTTTTCTTTACTCCCTTTACGGAGTTTTTCGACATTTTTTTTACCATTTTGTGTAACTACAATTTTTTCAAATACATATTTTTGCTGCTAATGTGGAGTTTTTATTTTTTATTTTTTATATCCACATTATTGGTATAACCTACATTTTTTTCAGTGTGAAAATTAAATTTTTTGAGTCTTGTTAAAACTACTGTTTTGTTAATATAATTAATGATGTTGGATATATGTTATTGGACCGTGCTTATGTTATTGTTTTTATAATTTATTGTTACACCTATACAACTTTTAATTGTATGTCAACCTCATTCGATAAAATAAAATTGTTTAATGAAAATGAAAAATGCATTTATTATTATAACATAACCATTTTTTCATAAAACGGAAATCGTGAGTAACATCTAAAATACATATGTCTCAATAAAAAAACAAAACAGATGAGGCTCCAAGGTCGGAAGAGTTGTAGGTTTCGAGGTTAAATAGTTACAGGGTTTTTTAAACCTGAAACGAATCTACTTCATCCATCATTGCTCTCGAAAAATCGATTCCGAGTAAAGAGGATGTGTGGATCAGTTTATATTTATATATTTTTTAATTTGTACAATTTGTTTCATTAGTTAGACACAATAAGAAATGTAATTCAGGATGATCAGAGTTTTGTGAGTCAAAATATATTTGAATGTACATAAAATAATAGTTTTAGATCATACTATTTCATAAAACTTCACTTTTCATTTTTCGTACATTTTTCTGTACTTTGCATATTTCTATGAGAAAACTGCTGTACAATGAGATGCTTGTTACCCTGTAGATGTACATTTCTTTTACAAATAAACGGTCAACTATAATATATAAAAAAAAGGGCCACAATAAAACAGAAACAACTCCATGAGTTAAACACAGTGTTGATCGACTTGCAAAAGAAAAGTCGATTATTATGGGTTTTGACGATGAGGGAATGTTTGCACGCGATAGACAATACATAATGATGGAATAATCGAATCGGTCCTGTATGTACATTATTACATAATAGTCATGCGATACACTGTTCCGACAAAAAAGGTATACCTACCGTTACGTTTCTCACTGCGAACGAGATGATAACGAATGATTCTGATCCCCGGCAAAACATGCCCCTGATCGGTGTTTCAAATCTGATTCTCAACGGTTATATTACCGACTTGAGGATATTTTCAATTTGTCAGATGACGTAACAGGGACTACAATACAGGGCACCCACGTAGACACGTGCTTCATTCAGAGTCACGCCCAGAGTTTGTTTCAGAAACGCTTTTAGGAATATAATATAATAATATGCATCGCCGGAGAAAACGTGTTACGCGCTGCCCACTGCGTATCCGTCCAAAATGATCTTAGTGACCGTGCAGCACTAGGTATACCTATATAATATGCAACACTCTCGCGACGGGGGGAAAAAATAAACAAACAAAGCGATAACCGTTTCCGCGGGGGTGCTCGACGAGTGTTTTCGTTTCAACTCAAGAGGATATAGTAGTCGAGAGCACTTAGACAATGTTAGTGATATTTAAGGGTCGTAAACTCGTCATATTACATGGAATTTCTTCAAATCCAAAAAGCGATTGTTTCCCCGCCCTTCTCGTGTATGCCGTTTTTGTTTTTTGTTTTTTATTCTATCACCCGACGGCTATTTCACGCGTCTTTAGGGTTTTTTTCCGGTTCGCGCACGCGTGACCGATTTTCCACGAAGCGTAATTTGCATTTAAATCGTCGCGACACCGTCCGTGTGTAATTAATTCATCAGCAAATAATGTATATTGCTCTTCCACGCCGTTGAAAACGTTTTCGTCAAACGATCTTTTCCTGAATCCGAACGTCGCCCATTAGTTGTAGATACGCTATGCTGCTACAGTGTACCGTAGTCTATACGCTTGGGATTTCTAGCAATAGTTGTCGTACGCGTAGAATTAATCTTTGAAGCAACAGTGGTTCACAAACTCACTTACATCACGATGTTCGATTAACACGTGTTGAAAAATCGCGATTTGCACAGTAGTATAATAGAATGATTTGAGAATAAAAATCTTTACAATAGTTTTCTTTTGAACTAAATAATAATATGATACATAGGTACATACAAGTGTTTCACTTTAATTTTGAACATTCGCTTTATTTCGAAAACGTCTCGTTTTAAAGTGCGTTAAATTAAAAAATTACCTCAAACTCAAAGGTCTTGTGATTTTTAATAAATGCATTGTTATGATAAAATATAATCATTTATACTTCTGTTCTGTAAATGTTTTAAAAGCCCGGTCGTATTCCATGAGTCCCAATGTCTCATATATTAAATGTCGTGTAAAAATAATAATATTATTTATTTCAGCGTTTTTACTTATTTCTTTTTATTCATTTTATGTTTGTATTTACGCTTGTTCTTAAAAAAACATTTGTTTCTTGTTACATCCAAAGGGAACGTCCTCGAAATTCCGACTATCTTATAAATGCGTGGTTTCCAGTGACGAATTGTTATTCCGTCACTATAATACACCAAGCAAGTAAATGGTAATAAATATCAATGCTTTATAAATATTCATCTTTTTTTTTTTTTTAAGGTGCTGTAGTGTAGCAGTAAACGTGGGACTAAATAATTACGATGATTTATCCAGTGATTATCTACCGCATAAATGACAGACGGGAGTGATGAAAAAAAAAATGTGCACGTATTATAAAAATGGGTTGTGTATAGATAATAATATAAGGGTGAGGGGCGGTTGTTGGATATTCAGAAAACAAAAAAGGAACACCTGTTTATTGACTTTATTGGATAAAAATATCAAGTACACCAGTGCTTCTCAAATTGGGAGCCGTGCCTATATCACTGAAGGCCCGTGAAATCTTTGGATGTATTTGTTTTATTAACTATTTTCTTAAGGACTTTCAAAGTGTTTACGAAAAAAGTCATGCCTTTCAAAACAAACTTTTGAAGCAAACTTGCACATTGCTGTTTCAAATATCACACCAAACGTTAATGTATTATGCAAAAATATACAAACCCACCCGTTATATTAATTTTCAACATTATACTGTATATTTTTTTCTATAGTAGTTATTACCAATTTAATTGTATCAATTCATGTTAAAAGTTTAAATATAACCTATTATGAAGTTTTCTCAAAACTATATTAAAAAACATTTACTCTTTTTGGGGGTAAATTAAGTTTTAAATTAAATTTAGTGGACCCATGACAAGAAAGTTTGTGAAGGAATGAGTTGACGACCAAAAACAATAATATATTACTAATGATAATGATAATACAATTACAACTATATTACGTTCTCTCCAAAGATTTTATTTTATATCATGATTGCTTTTGAGTATATGAAGTTTATAATAAAACTGCTAAAATAATATTGAAAATTGAATTGGTACATAAGCCACGATTTCTACACAACTTAATTTTCTATTTATTTCCTTTTTCTGAAAGGATAAAAACTTCTGCAATATTTGTTCCGAAATATAAAAAAAAGTAAACAACAAGACAACGTATCTTCACAGATTTTTTTGGTTTATATGTTTCTATGGTTACACTCTTACCAGTATTAACTATCAAACACTTACAATAATTATATCTAAAATCCACCTTTTCCCTTTTGTTTCTTTTTCTTCGGTTCCTTTTCACGCTTTACCTGCACGAGAATTAATTATCAAACACAATTTACTTTAGACACTGTATAAAAGTTTTGAAATTGTACCACATTATTATAATTACATAATAAGTCATAAGATCATAAAGTATAAAGTTATGTATAATACTACATCAATCAAATAAAAATATTTACCAGTCACCTAAGAAAAAGAAAACCTGTTAAGTTATTGTATAGTTATTAAAGTATTTTAATTTCCGCTTGAAGTTATAAATTAATATTGGCTTAGTTTTGTAAGCCACCCCACTGGAGTGATTATTAGTGAAGTTAAAATCAACCATACATCACTTAGCACTTGATAATAACGATCCTGATCAAACTGACATAACTACTATAAAGTAAATAAAAGTTAAGCGTGCTTATGCTTACAATAAAAATCGTTAAATAAGACTTTTGAAATATGTTATAGATATTGTAGTTAAGATGTTGATTAGTTTATCGAAAATGAAAATTATTTTTAATACACAAAATTATAATTTTATTTTAAAATATAATATGTAAGTATGTGTATGCTATCTAATAATAGAGACATATTTTAAAATTATAAAAAAATCAGATAAAGACCTTTTTAAGTTCATAAGCTACGGACGAATATCGGAAGATAAATTCGTATTCGATGGTATTTTTATGGATATAATTGAATAGTTTTTATAGAGCAAAAAGTACCTCTTAATATAGAATAAATAAGGTGAGATAGCTTTCAATCGAATGTTATAAGTTATAACTTATAACATTCAAAATAAACTTATAGAGCATTTTTATTATCAAAACAATGGGTATAGTTATATAAGAATTATAAAACTTAATTGTTGTTTGCGACACACCGAAAGAGTTGAGATTTTTAAGATTGGCTTGAATGTATATTTTATAGTATACGCTCTTACATCTGAACATATAACAATAGTTTGACTTTTACAATGAAACGCACACTGTACACTGCATACACATACAAACGCAAAACTTTTTGTCTGACTAAATACCAACAAATTTCCTCACTGCGTTTATGTTACAATATTGTGGATAAATAATGCACTGGAACGTGGTGTGGTGGTGGTGTACGTTATGAGTTAGCCGTGTTGTTCATGGGTTGTTTTAAAATGTTGGTAGAGTGTCGTGTGGAAAGTGGGGGGGGGGGGTGTTGGATTTTCTATTTTATTAGAAAAAATAATTTATTTATGAACTTTGGAATCTGTTGCACACGTGTTCAAACTTAAAACTTCCAAAGTAGGATAAAAAGTTAATATTTACACTGATAAAACAGTTCGTAATCATGTGATATGCTGCAGGTAAAGATGTGCGATGAACATAGTATTCTAACACACTATGCATATTTAATAATACATGTGTTACATGATTTTATTGTATTCACAACGAATCCGGATGCACATTGTAATATTCGACAATGAAGTTTCAATATACGTACACGCGCGTTGCAACCTTATAATGCAACATAATACACGTATATGTTATATAATTTAATAAAATCAACAGCTAGTCCTGGAATCAGTTAGCTATACTATCGGAGCTTTCCATCCGAAGAAATAATAATTTTAAAATATTGGATATTACGTGATAATATTCAGATTAACGTATCTATATACACAGGGTGACCGACCGTGATATCACGACGGAAATACATATATCTGTAGGTATAAATTGTTTTTGTTTCAGAAATTTTTAATAGAAGTGGGTCACACTAAACACTATTGTAGTCGAATTTGTATTTTTATCACTTAACCTACTGGGGGGGGGATGATTTTTTATTTTTATAAATTTACTATATAGTGCATAATATACAAGTTGCGGTACAATAGTTGATATGAATATTGCAATGTATGATCGATAATCGAATCGTTAGTATTACAATTGAATCAAATATAAGATTGTATCTTTTTATATAAAAAACGAATTTTTGTACTTTTTGAGATTGGTCGTGATGGTTAATCTTAGGTGACGATTTAAAAATATTATTAAAATTCTGTGGACAATTTTCGTCATAGAGTATTTTTACGTGCCGAGAAATATTTTATTTGAAAGGTAAAAATTAAGGTTTGTTTTAAAAAAATATATTTTAGATATCAAAGAGATAAAGATAAATTTTATTTTTCATGCTACTCTCGTTCGTATTCTCTCGGGGGAGAGGAGTAGAATAGTAATAGACGCGGCCCGTGTATGTATTATATAGTCACATGCTCGTGCGAACCGTTAAATAGATCACTTCGTGCTATTGAGATGCTGCATGAACTAAATCCAACACGTGCATGCGCTTCATCTTTTGTGTCCTGCAGGACTAATAATAATCATAATAATAATATATGTCGTTTTTTCGGCCCATTTTTTTTTTTTTTTAAACGTCACGGCAAAACTTTTTCGTACGTCCTCCGAGTCACTCGTTTTATATTTTATATCCTTTCGTAAACTACAGCTATAATCATATATATGTATAAAACTGAAAATGGAAATTTTTTTCACAGGTTGGCTTCAAAACTGCCTATCCCATTGTCATGAAGTATTTTTTAATTAAAGAGGACATCACGGAGCGGGTCTAAGGTATACACCTCGTCCAATAAAATTAATAATTACAATTACTCGTTTGTTGCTGTGAACAACCTAACCGTGCTCTTTATTATTCTTTTCTTGGTTATTTAACATCGTTTGTATAGACTTTCAAAAAAAATTCAATCAGGAAATTATAGCTATCTGAAATATTGTTGCCGATCATCGACCAACGCAGAAAAATTTGCGCACTTAAGATGTCAGGTGAACACGTTGCTTAAATTGATAATCGTTGGGGTTATACCATAAAATGCTGTATTATCCCATGTATGAGAGTGTCATATTGTAAGTATAAAAGTATATTGTTCAGTAAAAGGCATCTAATACATTTGTGGTTACATAAATAAAGGTTTTGATCAAGCAACATTTTCAGTAGAATCACGTGATGAAATTCAAAGTTTCCAAAACTGAAATTTCCAAAATTCATCTTAAGTGTTATGGCGTATTTTTGTTTTTGCTATCCATTAGAAATTTCCGTAATTTTTTCAACTACCAGTATATTTTGAAAATGGTCAGCGATTTTATTACAATGAGCAAAACGCTCATGAGAGAATGGAAAATGTGAAAAATGTTATCTAAATGTCATTTTTTAACTCTACACTAGAGACTATTTTGCTAAAACATTATTATGCATCGGAGTTCTAATTTATTTAGATTTATATTATGCATCAATAAATTGAGTAAAAGAAACCAATTTCTCAGTATCCGGATATTAAGAAATCAACTGTTCTCGGTCGAGTGTACACAGTTCGCCCGAGCAACGCAGAATGTCGCAGATTTTGCGTACGCTTTTGCATCATGTTCGAGGACCAACATCATATAAAAATGTAAAAACCTTTGAGGGCGTCGAGGATCGTACTATTAAAATAACCTGCCAAGCACCTGGCCTTTTGGAAGATCCTGTTTTATATGATATAGCTCGCAAAAATATGTAGCCTTACCTGACACGAAGATAAGCATTCATTTTCACGGCCGAAATTCTAGCTATTATCCTGCACATTATGCGGCGGCGTAGGCATACCGATTATATCATATACACACGTGCACGTTAACTGCGCGTGGATATGGCAGGTAAATACACTGCGACCGCATGTACGCGTATTGTGCTCTGCACATTTACCTGATAAAGGGGTTTTTTTTTATCCTTCGCATATCGCCTCCGCCGTGCTTACCTATAATATATTATACATAATAGTGTGTGGTACACAATACCGCGACCTTGTGATATAGTTTTCGCCACCGAACAGCACTATTTATGTATACGGCCACGACTTTGTGTTTGCGAAATGCACCATTTTGATCCTATATTTATGCGTGCACTTATGTACAATATATTATTACTGCACACACACGTATGTGTGTGTGTGTGTGTACACGTGGGCGGTGTATTCATATATTATTATGTGCACACACGAAGAATCAATCGGCCGTTTAAGTTTTCCCGTCACGTTCGATGCCCGGGTCGTTGACGATTCGCGCACGTAAAAAACAACGCGTAAAATAGAATAAAGAAAGAAAGAAAGAAAGAAAAAAAAAAGGAAAAAAGGAGAGAAGGCGGAAAAATCGCTCGCCCAAACAAATCGTCTGCAAATAACGAGCTCGTTTCCGTCGCACGCCCTGTCGACGCGACGCGCGCCGGAAAACCGTTTTGATCGAATAACACGCGATAAAAGGGTCAATAATTTAACAGCATTGTAATATGATATCATCAACGGACGTGCGTCCTCAAAAATCACGAATGAAATGAAATTTAATAATAGACCGTTACCCGTCACGGGACGAGCGAGGCGATGTCACAACGTGTGCGCATCATGTCGTACGGCGCTAATTGCTATTACAGTTCATATCGGTGTTTCTCAACCTTTCTCAGGTTACCACCCCCTTGAGCAGCAATCAATTTTTTAACGCCCCCCTATGTGAGAATTCTGAAATTTAAGATAATACGGTGCGATAAAATATTATGTGCACGCACAGTCGCCAAAATAATGAAGATAATAAATTGGAAAAAAATCAAAGGTAAGTTATTGTGCATTGCTAAACATAGTACCTATTATTTTTTATAATGATAGATAGCTATTATATGGACTATCATAAGTATGTATTATTTTTAGGTCGCACCATGTACAACGTTTTTGCTTGAACACCCTCGCCTTATAAACTTTATATAATCCACGTCCAATGAGTATTTCTATTTGCACGCGTCGCAACTGCACTATAGTCGGGTTGTTCAATCGTTTTCATGAACTTCAGTCACTTCAATCCGTTTAGTGACGTCATTATATTCTACTCGAGGTGGACGAATCCACCTTGATTCTACTATTATTCACTATTATTGTTGTAATATTTCACCGAGGCGAAATCGCGTTTTACTTTGTTGTTCGCATTATATTCTTGATAATTCTTGATATTAATATTTGTGTAGCAGGCTGTAGTTCAATATAGGGTCCGATTAGACCTGCAGTGATTGAACAGCGTTTAGAATTTGTTTGCTATTAAACCGGTATTCATAAACGGTTTCCCAAACTATATTTTTACAGTTTAGAATTGGAAATTGATACATGTGATTAATTTTTAAATCAATAAAGTCATATGAGATCCAATTATTTTTGAACATATTAGTTTGTGAAATATTGGTGATTGAATCATACACCGGAATATTAAAAACAATCAAACTATGGTAGTAAAGTATGACACTATGACCGTCATGTTTAGTATTGAAAACAAAAATGATTGAACAAATTAGATATCTAGTTCTTTTATCTTAAAACGTTAATTGATATTGTATTTTATCTCTGGGGGTTGTTTTGTGACAGGACAGTTCACCCTATTATTACTTACATATTGACGCGTACGTTTGCAGAAAGGTGTAATATATATTAGGTATATTGTATATATACATTAGGGGTAGCAATGTACAAGGTAACAGTCCGTAGTATACATTGTTTTTTCTTTTCTCACATAAATACCCCTTTTTTCTACACACATGTCACGATTTAAACGTAAACAATTTATTGTAAACAAAGTTTTATTACAACCGATTGGCGTTCGATTAAATTATTTCAACCACCAAGTTGAATATTATTCGCAGTCGGCCTGCAAATTCTGCATGTTGTTATATTGTTATCGCTGAGCAATGAGATTCTCTAAAGCTTAGAAAATAATTTAAGTACTATTAGGAAAAATAAGTCGTCCAAACCTGAGAACATGACTAACGTAATGAAATTAAAAAACTGCAGTTGGATGAGATGGGTGAATGATATTGTGGTGTTAGAATTTGAACTTAAAACCGATTTACTATTGTCAACTTCTCTCTCAAAATAAAAAAAACCGATTCTGAATGATTGAGGTCGGGGATCAGTTTAAATTATAATATCTTGCAATCAAAATTCATTGAAATACCTAATTTCGTCAACATTTAATTTTCTTATGCTCATAAAATTTGTTTGCGACTGTCCCTGCATTTTTTTAACTGGCTACAAAAATTATCTTGTATCCATGAATAAACAAATTGATTCTCGATCTCGGTTTAAGTTTTTTCGCAAAATGTTCACTGTTTTTTTCTTATATTCGGAAAACTGTTGAGAAATTTGAAAAATAACCTCCTCAAGGAAAAACATAAAAGGACAAGGTTTGTATACATCGGCGCAATCCTTCTGGTCGAAATTGTGTGAACAGGCACAAAAAAAACCATGTACGTTTCACTCAGAATCTAACAATTACCCACTTCAACGCCGTATGATGGTGAATAATGTATTGTACTGGAAATGTATTTGGCAAGGAATTCGAGATATTTCTAGCGTAAAATAATATTTTATATTAATACTAATTTCTTTTTTTCTTTAAATGTTTACAATTTATATTAAGTTAAAATCAATGGCGTTTTATTTAGAAGACTGCAAAAGGGGTACATTTCCAAAGAGGAATTATTTTTATTACCAAAGATTATAGCCTTTGCTTATGATGTGTTCATGATTTTTTAAATTCTTATACCTTTTTTGATATTGATACGTATATGTATTTAAATTAATCATCAAGAAGTTTGGTATTTTAAAAAATATTGTCTAGCATCTTATTAGAAGGGGGTAGGGCGAAAAATTATTTTGCACTCTTATATATTGTACTCGCCACTGGAAACGGGTAAAATGTAATTTATAAACAATGCGAAAAATAGACAAGGGTAATAAAATACAAAACGTAGATGCGTATAATTTCAATTGTTAAATTAATATTATTCAGATGGTTGCGAAATAAAATATACACGTAAAAATATTACGGTACACGCGCGTGTATGTTGTCTATTATAAATGTGCTGTTTGCCATCACTGCGCGGATTCCACGTCCCGTTTGAATATTTTAAACGTTTACACTTTACAGCGACTGTGCAAAGTTATATCATTATCACAACTCAGTTACAGTATGCGTCTGTCCGTATGTGTGGTTCATTAATGCTTTTAGGGAAAAAATATACAACGTGTACTTTACTCGAATTCCATGCGGGGTTCGTTCTATTATGTTGTGCACGAGTATTCAAAAATTGATGTTACTTTTTTCATATAACAAAAAAAGGACTGGGCAGGAATATAAATGAAACTTAACTAAATAAATGAGTTGAGTTGTATGTTAATTATAAAAGTTTCTGAAAAAAGGAAAAGAAAAATATCTTCGCAATGCTATCTAAGAAATACGAACGTATATTTTAGTATAGCTGTAATCTGAGTATTATTTGCATCCATATCGTGATTTATACGGGAATTGTTTTCGACACCAGTTAGTTAAATATTATTCTGTCAGTTAAAAGATTAAAAAAATAAAAATAAAAAATGCGGGAGAAATGCCGGGACGGGTTAATGATATTGCTGTATTGGTGTTTTAAACTTATAATTTATATACAATGTAACATTCATTTCGAAAAAACGACTCGAGTAGAAGAGGTCAAGTAATGGATCAGCTTATACTTCTAATGATGGTCGATAATATATACTATACATCAGGGGTCGGCAAGTAATTTTTATTGGAGTCCTAAAGATTAAAATAATAAATAAATGAGGTCTAGTGAAAAAAATCTTTGTCAAATCTCTTACTTTTAAAATGGCAGTATGAAAATAAAAAAAAATCTTATTATTACAATTAATTTCTAATTAAAAAATTACAATATTAGGTAAGTAAAATTAATATCGTTTAATAATAATAATAATAATAATAATAATAATAACTGACCAAGTAATTTAATGAAAAAAATTGGCTTTTCTTTTCCTTAGCCAGTTTTATTTATTGAAATTGGGAACTCGTGGAGAACAGCTTATTCGCAATGTTTCTTCAAGGTGAGGGTCTGTTAATTTTCTCCGAATCTTGTATTTCAAAAAATTAACTTTTGTGATGACTCACAATTCTACGTCGAGCCAAACATCGTATAGCATTATCAAGTACAATGTGTTGACGGGGTCCAGAGTTGCCAGTGACCAGTTTCCGACCGCTGCTATAGAAGGTGGTACCGGATATACAAGTAGTAGAATCATATTTCTTAATAAGGTAGGATTGACTTGAATCTGACATTTCAAGTGCCCATTATTAGCACAGAATATATCATTAAAATATTTCGATAATCATGAAAAGTCTATAAAATATTTCTATACATTTTCTACAATACGACCTGAATTATTACCCGTGGCTCTCACGGAACAATCTTGACCAAGACCAACAATTACGAACATTTACGAACGATTACGACGATTACGAACATAAGAAAAACAAAAATCCGCAGTTGAGCCGTTCTCAAGTGGATGATCTTCCATACACGAGGCAATCGATTGTAAAATATATTTATTGTTACACGTCACTGCGGTATCAGTTTAAATTTCAGTTACAAAAATTGGCTTAAATTATTCAAATTTCAATAAAAAGTATTTTTAACGCTACACTAAATCTTATTATACAAGCAAAATAAAACAGTATGTTATCACTATGGTAATGGTAATGATAATTTTATGGTTTTTGTAATTTTGCACCAATATTGGGGAACAATTTCGTGATCTATTCTTAATTCGTCGATGTGAATTGACAAAAGGTATGTGAAAACGGAATGAGGCCAGTGATAGAAGTGTCAACAGGAATTTTTCCGCTGCCAATGTCTAATAAACACTTGGAAAGTACTTCCACTAATTGAAAAATAACAATTTTGTAATTCGACTCGCTATTGGTTGATAACTTTAGAGTTTTCACGTACGTCCACAAATTGTATGACCTCAAGAAAGCGTTAATTTCATCAGCAGCTGTTGATAATGGAATTACTGGCAGCGTTTGGCGAAAATCACTGGCTAGAATCGTACCCCCAAAAATCTCCTGATTATTTCGCAAAGCTTTTTAACGTTTGATCGAGTGCCTCCAATGTTCGTCTGTACACCGTCGTACACTCATCCCAAACCATTATCTTGCAATTCCGCAGTACTTTCGCCATTGCTGATAATTGGTGGTAATGCCGTTCCCGTTAAAATTCTCATCAATTATATGGAAATATAGAATGTTTGCATTTGACTTCTATGCAAAATATCAATAAATTTATTGTTGTTGTGGAAACGTCACATTTCATTTCTACATTACAAGTGGTCGTTGCCTTTAAAAGATCATTGCATTGTCTACTCTTTTTTATCCGAGTCACCGAGATAATCCACGAATCAACAAATAAATATTTTATTTTTAATAATGGATGTATTTTTTGTTTTTGATCATTTCAACCTTTCTTATTGCACGCATAGACCACTATACAAACATATCCTTCGAATTTCAACATCATTTATAAAGGATTATTCACCGTTATTATTTTCCGATCAATATTTTTAATTTAATTACATTTTTCAGTTCGAACCGTTGCAAATATATTCGCGTATAATGTTACACGTGAACAGGTACAATAGGAACATAATATATTATAATAATAATATATATATATGGCATACTACACGAATATTATTACTATTCAGTATTCGGTGATCTTTTGTGGATTGTTCCGCACCGGATGTGAACATTGGACACGTTTAAGCACGTCGATAATGGAATGTTAACACGTTGTGAGCAATCCTCGGAACAAAAAACATCGACATCGACGCAAACCAAGTTTTGCGGTTCATCGTTTTGTCGGTGACAATTTTACACTTCACAGCGACGGAAATCTATTAAATTTTTAATTTTGACTCCAAACATTTCGAAACTAGTGACAGACCGCCGGTATCATTTTTTAATTTACATATAGATGAACGGCTGCACTATACAGCTTCACGGGTGTGGGAAATAAAAACTATGGCCGCGGTAGTAATCGAATTCGGTGCGTATAACAATATCGAGTTAGCGCCCGGTGTATTTCTCGAGAGTATCATGAAATTATTTACGCCGCAACTTTTCGGCGTAAACTGCTTAATGTAAAAAAAAAAAGTTTCAAAAACAATTAAAAGTTTTTTTTTCCCATAAGCAAGTTCGTCGCACGCGTATATGATGTAACTGATTGATCGAGCGCACTCGTCTTCCGCGAGAGGATAAAACATCAATATATCTTCGAATCATTCGTATATAATATAATATAGTATCTGTAGAGGCATTTTCAAAATCCCGGACGTACAATAATTAATCGTTAATTCACCGGGACAGTACGGAGATTTACAATTACCCGCGGTTGAATCAATTTCACTTAGCGCAATGGCGATAAATTTCAATCATACACAAACGTTATTATCACGTCTTTGGACGAGTAATTTTCATTATTATTCCCCGCGGCACTTTTCCTTCGAATGACGCTGTAAAACGTAATGGAAAAAATTTTTGCTTCCGATTCGTATCATAATAATAGCCATTAATCAATCAAACCGCGATTGTCGTGAAAAACGCGTCCGTCGCGCCACAGTGGTCTGAAATTATATTATAGGTAGAAGAAATACGAATTTTAAAATTCATAAAATGTCTATGTTATGATATTAAACTAATATCGGATCGGTAAAAATGAAATGATAGTATAAACATGTTTATACTATAAGTAAAATAAGACTATGGCAAAAAAAACGTATTTCAAGTAATATTTTCGATAAATTTACTCATTTAGCGTTTGGTTTTTGCACTTTGTGAGTGTGCACTTGACTTAATATTTCATTTATTTTGTATTTTCAAATGGATTTCTAAGAAATTTGTAAGTAAATAATATCAATGACTTGTAATTTAATGTCTTAAGTATTATTAATACTATCATAAAAATCGTATTAACAACTAGTATTTATTTTCTATAATAAATTATAATCATTAACTAACCCGCGTGGCGTAAAACTCTTGATATTACAAAATTTGGTTCACGTCCGTCTGTGGTTGTAGCTTATATGATTTTTTTTGTGGCCAGTTCTAGCAGAAACGTCAAAACGGTATACGAATCAGAAATAGACGATAATTTAAATTGCAATAATCATTAGGCTTATGAAAACTTATATAAATTATTAAAAACAGAGGACCATTTAACCTTCATTCTTTTAGGTCAAGGGTATATGTATATATTTTAAATTTGAAAGGCATGATATAGTATTAATGAATGAGGAACGTAATACTCAATCTGGGTGAAAAGTTTTAGAAATCATATATGATTTATCCAGTATAATCAGGAGTGGCTTCTGACTGATTTTATTTTACCTTTAATTCAGAAACAGGCCAGAAACCCAGGAAAACATATTTATATTAAAGATTTATTTTGGTATATCAAATAATTATATTACATACATATAAGATAAAACTAGTTTGAGTTTAATTTTAAAAATTGGAAAAACCTCAACCTCTTCCCCTGTCCAATAAGGGCAAATTCCAACAACTATGTAAAATTTGGATTCAGCTGGTTCAAAAACATAAAAATTGATGTCAAGTAAACAAATTTTATTAAACATTGAAAAAAAACACTCCCCTAGAAAATCCCATCAAGGGGCAATCAACCGATACAGCTGTTATTAATATTTTTACAAACATTTTACTATAAAATTTAACTATGACAACCATATAGTTGTTAGGAGAACTATACAGTGCATTTTATTCGTCTGTACTTTTCACTCGTCGAGTGTGATATCTGGCGTGACGTTTCGGATAATAATATAGCTAGAACTCCAACGATAATACCTGCTATATCAATGTAAATACTTTAAATTGAAAATTTTATGGAAAATAAAAGGATTTTTTTTTATCATAAACGAATGAAAATCGTATTCGAAATGATTTCTTATTTTAAAAGATTCTAACTTGAGATGGGTTATAGGAAATTTATTTGAGACCCCTAAAATAAAATTCTACTTACGTGCCTGATCACATCCTGCTAGTCTGCTGCGCGTTACGACCGGGTCACACGGCCACTTTTAAAAGATCAATCGTCCTGGCACCCGCAAATGAACGATTCGACACGGGACCGGTTTCATTTTCTTGTGATTGATTTGTAACCATTGTAACCACGAATCCAGCATTCGTAACTTAATCCCTTGGGCACTAGATCAAATTTAAAATGCGAGTGCTCAAATGACGTCGTCCTGGCGCCCGTAAGCCGTAAAATAGTCGTAGACACCTCGGCCCAGTTTCATTTCCTGATTTGTTACCATTTTTAATCAAGAATTTTACATAATATCATTGGCATATCGCCGCAACAGTTACGGATATACCGGGCCGTGGTTATGCGTTCGCTGATCGGCAGGCAATCATTATTATCCATCGAGGTGTTATTAAAAGAAAAAAACGAAAACTAGGTGAGAACATCAATTGAGAAGTTTAATGCACAAAAATTCAAAAATAATTACAATTATAATAAAATAATGTTTTGCTGTTAACAACTTTTTAACAACAGCCGTATTAAAATACCTAGTTGATTATACCATCGTCCGTTTCTTTTTTAGCAGTTTCGACCGTTGTGCGCCATAGCAATGGAATTCCACTGTGCAGTTGGACTCCCATTGCTGTCTGCAGCACAGGTCGCGTAACGGCGGTATTCGTTCTTTCCCTGGACAATCGTTAACAACAATGATACTTAAACATTATTAACACCCAAAGTCACTTACATTTTAAGGACTAGAAAAAATAATTAACACGAATAATGGGGGTTTTTTTTTTTTTTTGAGGGTCACAGTTTTCTGGTCAACTATAATAGCTAATTAAATAATTCTTACGAGGACGTCGGTGTAGTAGGTTTAAAATATCGATACGAGTACCTATAATTTAGAGTACAAATACAATATACATATATAATATTAGTAAACGAGAATTTTTTTACACCTGAAAAACACGGTTTGTTATTATTTACCATTAAATCTTATGCACGCAAGCAGTCCTACAATATAGCCTATAATAGGTATATGCTTGCGTCTACACACACGTACATACAACATACACGTGGACGAGCGTATACAGTACAGGGTACCCACAGGGTCGTATTTGGACATTTTACTCCCCGGGGCAACATATTTTAGCCACCCTCCCGTACCCCCCTCCTAAAAAAAAAAAAATTACCAAAATAGTTTTTCCAATAGCTGTATTGAAGACTGAAGTATAAATAAAAACATTTTTTTTTTTTTTGTTATGAGATACGCCATAATATTTATTTTCTATATAAAATTGCCGCCCCCCTAATAAGCTAAAGAACTTGCCGCCCCAGGCAACAAGGGACACTTGCCCCCCCCCCCCCCTCAAATACGGCCCTGGATACCCATTGAGTATGGAACAATTATCGTTTCTCGTACGCGTAATGCTTGTACTATATTATTATAATTAGTGTACACGTGTACAAATGTGCAGAACCCGTACGCGCATGAGTATACAATGATAATACATATAATACATGATATTGTGCTCTGGTCGAGGAAACGCGTTACAAACAAATCGCGAAGTACATAATATTATGTACAGTAAGTAATATTTTATTATAATATATAATTATGTACATTTATAGATATATATATATATACATAGAGTAATATTAGTGTTACGAATAAAAATGGAATCGCGAATTACAATAATATTAATAATAATACAGTATTTATATATTATATAACTTATGTGTGTACATAGTTGAAACCATAATATTCGAAACAGTATAATAACCGATCTGGTATACGCCGTTCGAGGTCGACATTTTATATTATGCGGATAATAGACTTTACACTCGTGAAATCGGCGAGGTGAAAAAAATAACCAGATACAACAGTGCAATATGGTACAATTGGGATTCGATGCATTGTTTGCTGCAAGTCCAGGCGGAGCTTTAGGCCGAGTGAAAGCGTCATCATATTATTATATGCATGTTTTAATGACCCAAGCAAAATATGTATTTGTCCGAGCTAAAGTCGACCTCGTCGTGGTATTAACAAAAAAAAAAAAACTCTAATCCAACCTGTTCAACTATGCACAGAAAAACGCCTAATTCGAAATAAAAATGCGATATTCTGGTAGAAAGTATCAAATTATATATACTAGTATTGTACCCTCCGCGTGTCTTTTGATTTCATCGTTATTTCGGTTAAATTATGCGTATTTTTCTGTGGATTCTGTCGGCGTATTACGCATATAGATAACAAATAACTGTGAATAGTATATTATATCAATTTAAATGCTATTACACCAATCCAGTGAGCAATGGCCAATACATAGAAGCGACGGTATAAATTAAATTCGACGGTGATTGATTGAATAATTATTTTTCTGTGCTTATCTGTAGGATAAGTTTAATATAGCCAATATGAGAGAGAGAATAATCAAGAGAAAAAACGATTTGCTTTATATGATATGCAAAAAAAAAATGCAACATTGAGGAAGAAAGCGTTCACATTGGATTATTATTTCTTAAGTTCTTATAAGAGTATACGTTAAATATAAAAGGATTTTTTTTATATCTAAAAACGTTATGGTGTCTTTAATTCAAATACAAGTTCAAGTCCGGGCACAGTGTACGGATAAATAATGTTCTCTTTTGTAAGTACTAAGTAGTATAAACTGGATAATATCACGTCGATTTGCTTCGCTGTACCTGTTATAACTTTATTATACGACGCGAGACTGTTTATTTACAAAAAAAACGGTACAAAGTTACGTAAATAAATCGTACAAGTAAAATAATGGTAATACACTATATAATATTACGCGAGCGTGAGAAAAATGTGCAGCAAACGAGAGGGGTTTGCGCCTTACGCGATGATTTTTCCCGACACTTTTATTTAGTACAATATTATGCGCGTTTGATTAGGGTCTTCTGTTTTTATACTGCGAGACTTTGAAATCTACATCGCGCCATCAGTTTAAATCACGATCATCTCTTAGCACTGCAGGAAACCGTGTCCGAAATAGCGAGTTGCTTTATCACGCGCGCCCCTATATAATATGCGCGCTGTCACCGTTTTCAATCCTCACGAGCTATCCTCACTGATGATATAGTTTTCCTTACGCAGGTTTAATCGAATCTCGGAATTTAAAAATCCCAGCCCCCGCGCAATATTCGATAATAGTTCGAAAAGTAATATGTTTTGTCGTATGTCTCGACTAGCTCGGTTGTACTGAGGCTGTTAGATTAGCAATTTTCGTACAGTTGAATTACGATAAGAATATCGCGACCGATCTGAAAATAATAGCGCAGTGATACTTATCGTCATCGCGAATACATTAATAAAAAACGGAAAATACAGTGTATACACACGAATAATATGTACAGATTATATAAAATTATATTCAACAAATACACAGTCGGAGTGCGTATCATCTGGTTTTTGTAGTCCGTATTAACAATAGTGTATAGTAGTGGTAGTAGTGTAGAAGTAGTAGCTGTATAGATTTAGTGTTAGTATATTTATGGTATACAATTGTAATCGGTAGTAGCGCTAGCATGGTAACTATAAAATTGATAACGGTAGAAGTAAATAACGTAATAATATATTATAGTTGCATATAATAAAGAAGGTGAATGTAGAAAATCTCGAAAAAAAAAAAAATATATATAAAATTGTATGTTCGATACCGCGGTAAAAGACTAAAGAATAAAGTATTGGTACGCGTGCGTACATATTATATTATTATATGCGTCGTATCCTGCGAAGGATACAGCCGTCAGACTTTTATCAAGAGGAGGATACGGTACACGGAAGAATGGAGGTAGAAAACTTATATAATAATATGGTCGCGAAAGGACGGGTGGGTTCGTGCGCGTGTTGATATAATTTCGAGTGCACTCGGTGCATTATTTACACTTATATGCAGGAAGAAGTATTGTATACACTCACACACACACACACACATACACACACACACACACACACACACACACACACACACACACACACGCGCGCGCGCGCGCGCGCGCGCACGTGCGTTTAAACACCACACAGACATGCATTTTTATTATTATCATTGTGTTACACGTATGTAATCGAAAAAAGAGGGGAAGGTGTATTGTTGAGCGCTCCTTAAGTCTCCGCGCACGCGATCCGGTCTGGATTTGTTCACTGGATGTCCTCGGGTGACAGTCCAAAGCTTACGTTGTCCGTTTTCATCGTGGTCATGGTGAACCGGCAGATGTACGTGCCGCTCCGTGAAGTGTGCGCTCCCCTGCGCAGTCGGTTCTGCCTTTGCGAGCCCCAACACAGAAACAACCGTTTGAATTCGTTCCGGTATTTGCCTGTAAAACGAAAACAACACGCATAACAGTAAAGGACTATATTGTGAGTACAACGTCTTCCGATGGACGGTGGAGCGGGTCACCTATACGAAAGTCACGTGCTAACCTAATCCAGCCTAATCGTCAGTTTTCGAAAAACAAAGCGTTTGAAAGGGAAGATTTCAAAAAGTTTTTTCTATGCGATATTTAGGCTAAATTATATACGTCCAACGAATATACCCACGATTTTTACCCTTCGTTTATTTTTTCCAAACAATTGATAATTATTACAAATTATTAGCTGGTTACGTGCACACAAAATTTTCATTGTTATTGGTTATCGATTGATACACCTAACAATCGAATTTACATGTATAGTGTTAAAATGTCAATACAATAAAGAAAATTCCGAATATTCCAAAATTGATGAAGATAAAAAAAAAAAACTAGTCTTGCAAGGTTGGTTTAAACGGCAGAAGTGATAACTCGTGCCATACTACCAATTGGTCAATTATCCGAGGAGGCAGCTGAGGCACGCAACAAATGCTATCGACAATACCGTTTAAATTTTGCTCGAAAAATTTCACGAGTGGACTGTAACAGAGACATATTACAGAGACTGTTACTAAGTTCAGACCCGTATTTAAGCAGCTGTAGACCAAGGCAGCACAATAAAACTATGCCTTTTTCGCAAGAAGCAGTCAGTTTAATGGTCGCAAGTGAACAAACTTTACTTCAACCTGAGAACAGTAACGATGAAGTCGATGATGAGGACGACGGAGATGACGAAGAAAATAATTATGACGATGAATAAGATGAAAATGAAAATAGTGAAGGAGTTGAAAACGAAGATAGTGATAAAAATGAAGAAAAGTAGTTTTTTAAAAAAAATTTGTTTTTTTTTTTGTAAAAAAAATCTTTACCTTTATTTTTTGCTGTTAAAAATAATAAATTATGATCAAATGTTATATTTTATTTTATTTTGTTGCAAAAAAATGCATTAAATAATTTTAAGCGGTTTTTTCATACAAATACTCCTATGTGCGCGGCGACGAGTCATCTTAGTTAATTCCCACTATAGTTTCCTTACCCGTGTATGTATCGTGTGTGATCTAACTGATTTGAAATTTAAAAATTAATATTGCAATTTCAAAAAGCATTCATAATTATGTTGTTTTAAGTATAAATGATTATTTATGAAGGAAAAATTAAAAGGTCACAAGAAAAACAGATAAATAGTTTTTGAAAAGATAAATTTCAAACACAACCATTTTGAACAAAATATGATTTTTTGAACATGACTTCGAACAGGTGGCACACGCCCTTCAAGCCGGTACTTCTGCACTCTTTATCCATCTATTATACCGGCCGGACAGCAGTGTACAAGCTCGACGTTATAATAATATACACGTCGTACCGGAGAAAATAATTTATATTTTAATCACACTGTATAATATGTACACAACTGCGCAGTGTTATAGGGGTTGGCCCTGGAAGTCACAGAGGTGGTCGCAAAGTAGACAGTTTAACGTTTAAACAGTTTATGTGTTCAAAACATATATACAAATCCCCTGAGAGCATTTTTACGAGAAAAAGTAAGGAAAGTAAATCAAAAACGTATATTTGTTTTAATGTTAGTTTTTTTTATAAAGTTCGCAAGAGTGGTGAGTTATAATGTTTAACGAACTAATGAAGTCTACGTGCAGTATTATGACTCCACGCGAACTTTCTTCGACTAGGACATTGATTTTATATAGCTACTACATTGTCGTATTCTGTAGACCAAAAACAAATAATATGAATTTAGATTTAATTGATTTGATTTCCATGCGCAATAAATTGAATCATTATAATTTATAATTATGATACAAGACCCATGTTAGGTACTGCTTACCTCATTGCAGGTATTGTCAAAGAATGTTTAGTAGTTGTACGATTTAAAAAGAAAAAGACCACGTATGGAGAAGTATTTTATCAAACTGATACGAATTCGAGTGATTATGAAATATTCATAAAAAGTAAAAACCGTATTCAAATATCCAGCTCATTTTTTCACCGCACTTAATTCGGTAAAGAGCTTAAATTATTAAAAATTAATTCAGATTAATTCTGTTGAAAACCATTATTTGTTAATGTGTTTTACAGTATTCTGTGTTTTTTTTTTTTTTTTCAAAGAAAGCAAGTCTAAAAAATAACAGTTCCAGAGTACGATCCGTGGTGTTTAATTTTTAATCCATATAAAACTCGTAGAGGTACTCAGAGTTTGTTACTTTTTAAGTGTTTTTTACTGCTACGGTAGAGACAACTAGTAGAAAAAAAAACCCATCATCATCCTAACCTGCAGCAGTTATTTCTTCGCCCGGCTCGCAATATAAAATCAATTAATTAGTTCGAAGCACTAACTGCAGCAAATTGTTCGTCCAATTATGGTATGGAAAAGGGTCTGCAGTTAATTGTTTTATATATATAAAAAAAAAACAAATCAGGGCCTATTTTATAGAACAGGACTATTAAAATCGTTTTAGTCGGTAGAGACGATTGAACACAAAGTTGACAACAGAACAGTGATTTTGATATAACGAGTTGCCCATGAGCAAGAACATATTATATAGAATGAAAATGATATCGTTATAGTTTCACTTACCACTCATGAAGTTGTATATCAATGGATTCACGGCGCTATTGGCGTAGCACAGCCAATGACTTAAGTTTGAAATCAAAGCTGTCACCTGTGACTGATAAATGCCCACCGTAAATCTATAAACAAACAGAAACAAGTATATTATTATTACCTCCATTACATACTTTTTGTCGATATATTTTCTCAAACTATTGATTTACATGCTTTAATGCATCAATTTGTATAATTACAAATACCACAATAACATCTGGTAATAGTTTTCCAAATTTTTTGTTTTTTTTTATTTTATTTTTAAATAACTTCTAAGTTGATTAATCTGCAACCGATATCATCTTATTATATTCATCGCGTTCATAATCGAAATTTATGATATTCAGTTAAGTATATCTTTTTGGTTTTAATGTACATTTGACATTGCAGATGTTTAATTTGCTTATTCTATCTTGGTATTCGTCATATTATTTTAGTTATGAAATTACAATAATATGGTTAATGTTTTAACAACAAATATATTATTATAAAATAAATAGTATACTAAAGTAAAAACTCGTGGTAAGACTCGTATCCGACATATTGTGTTGTTTATCATTGCTTCGTGGTTATTGCACTTTTTATTTTACTAGTCCCTTGTACACCATTATATAAACTCTTTTTATTGCATACGCATCATTTGTACCGTGTGTACTGTATAACATTATGAGGCAAACTACGTGGTTATAATAATGTTGAGAATTTCACTCTAAATGGAGAAAAAAAAGGTATGTATTAAATCGAATATCTGTTTATACTCAGAAAACAGTAAAAAAGCAAAAAAGAAATTATTTGATTGAAATTATATAAAGATATTATTCCAATATGAAAATAATAAGTTGAAAAATTTTATAACAGGGAAATATGAAATTTAAAAAGAGGTCACTTGGTACTTTTTAATTGAACGACTAAGCAATGCTATATGTGATATAACTTTATATACTCGTACATATTACAGTCGAACTTGGTTAACTCGAAATTGAAGAGACCAGAAAAAAACTTCGAGTTACCCAAAAATTCAAGTCATCCAAATAAAATTTCAAAATATGTATTTTTTAAAACAGTACAACATATTATTCCTATGTATTAACTATATGTAATACAAAGTAATTACTGTTAATATGTTATGTATAATTTAAAAAAGGATACTAAAACGAAAATTGGGTTAGAAAATGATTTAAAAAAGGTATTTATTTTTGCTTGAGTTTTACTATTGATCGCAGCATTTGAAGTAAATCGTTCTATTTTATTTAAAGCTTCGAAAATGCATTATTGACCTCTGGTTTGTATTCGATAAATCGTCTCAACTCATTATGATGCATATGTGCTTGTGTAATATTGGGAATGTGTGGTTTGATACATTCTTGTTCCTCTTTTTCATCCGATGATTGAGTACATCGAAACTTCGAGCTGATCACGAAAATATTCTATTTAAAAAAGAGTTTTCCGCATTATTTAAATAGGAAATTCTAGAGACCGGGGAATAAGTTCGATGTATCGACAATTTCGATCCAAGATTTTTCAAAATCCCTTTTTATTGCCATATTGAGTGTTAGAGGAATCATTATTTTAAATAACATGTTCATATGCTAGAGATATTTCAGATCATAGTTACTGATATTTAAAGTTTTAGCTGAAAATATTTAAAAAATGTCTTATACTAATAGTTAGCATAAATATTAGCTGCAAAACCTCTTTCTGGGATCTAGACATTATTCTTCACTAGGCGAGCTTACGCGTGAGTAAGTTACGTATAATTGATCACCGTATATCTTAATCGTTAATTATTAAAATCAACACATGAAACTAAATTAAATATTTCCTTGGTAACCAAAAGGTGGAAAAAAGTACTGTATTCATTTACCTAAACCTTATACCTCAATGGGTAATTAATTATTAAAATCTACGTATCGAACAAAATAAAACGTTTCCTAGGTAACAAAAAGGATGAAAAATATATACGTCCAGTTGACAGTTTATATTTTCTTAACGAACGCCTATAGCTATCTGTATGCCACATTTCAGCCCGATCCGTCTAGCGGTTTGAGCTGTGCGATAAGGAATCATTAGGACGTCAGGATGTCAGTAAGTACAAGTTCTTTTATATAGCTACTTATATAGATTATGAATACGCGATAGTAATGACTACGATATCAAGTACACCATTTTAACCAGCATAATTTATTTTTAAGGATGGTGTACAAATCAATGGAATAAACATGAAGGGCGTAGTATAGTGTAAAAGATTTCGTTTTAGCAGAGTATAAACAAGAATTTCTTCATATTATTATAATGAACAAATGTATTTTGATATATCTTTGACCCGCATAATAGATCTTGTCACATTAATAATATAAAATGGAAAAACAACATCCACTTTGTCCGCAGAAAAAAAAAAGAAAAGGAAAACGACGATCACGACAAGTTATTTTCTTTCGCTTTCCGAAAACAAAACGCACCACAGCAGTCTTTAATCTCCGGCGAACTTCGCGTACATGGCGTGTATATACGTACGTGTGGTAAGTATGGCAGGGGGTGTGGCGCGGGAAGGAAGAAACGACATGCGAAATAAAAACGCTCGTCATCCGACCAATAATAGCGTCGTTTTATATCCGTCCTGAATATATTTTTATTTCGTCGTTCTTTTTATTAGCCGTATAATATATTAAGTCAATGGGCTCGTCAAAATGAAATGTTCTCACTGTTATTCGAACTCCCGAGCTTACTAATACGCGTGTAAGTATATACGTGTATGGTGTATAGGTATGAATGTGTTCACATTTATTATATACGAACAAATACACACACGCACGCAAGCACGCGCATGCCGTGCGTGCAATCACAAGTGAGTGCACGTATATATTTTATAAGTAAATTGAATTCAAATTTGCGTAAAGTTAGAGTTTCATCCCTACTCATGATACCAAAAAAAAATTTAAATAATTTGTATTGGTCCGAGTAATGTTGATTAAAATAATGTATTGATTGTACTCTGGTGAATCTTCTCTATAACGGAAATTTTTAAAATTGCATATCAAAGATTACATGCGAATCATATTTAAAAACTTTATGACTGTACAGAAACTTGACTTCGATGAAAACCAGAAATCCATGTATCATCAATTATACTCTGATGGATAGTCAACCATATTATTACTCTTAATTCTTCACGATCTAAAAGATATTGGATTGTTTCGTAAAATCGACACTGTGATGGAATTAAGTGAGGATAATGAAAGGAGATAAAGTGATGAGCGAACTACATTGTTCCGGCTTAGTATAAAATGTACTCATAAGCTGAAATCGACGGGAAATAGCCTTCACCATTGAACTTTTAATTTGCTAGCGATGATGGTAAATAATCGCAGAAATGTCTGTGTCGTTTCATAATGATAGAAATAATAAATTATTATAATAATAATAATAATAATAATAATAATTAGTAATGATAATTATAATTACATAATATACTGTGCCATCCTTGTTGACGAAAATTTAATCTAATTCAATTTGAAAAAAATGTATTTATGTATCTTTAAATATGCAGAAGAAACATAAATCATTAGTATAATTCGTTAAGCCTGTTCTACCGCGATTTAACCGTGGATCGTCGTCGGAGATAACAATAAGGTCCGAACCATAGCGTGGCCGTGGAAAGTTAGTGGCGTTAATATCTTACCCTCCCACCATCACTGCTAAACGCCATCCCTTTTTTATAAACAATGAAAAGTTTTATATTACCAACAATCGTTATTAGTTAATCTCTTTTTAATAATTAAATTTTAACGTATCCTCGTAAATAAAAAAAACACAAACTAGACCACGAAATTCAAAAAGACGTCATTATACGACGAGAATACTGCTGAATTTTCGGTGTTGACCTCTGCCGGTTCGTCATTCAGCGATGGACAATAATTATTGGAGTCCGATCGCAACGGTAAACCGTTACTTTCAATACATAATGCATATCGTCAATACGCGGGGCTCAATTTATCTAAAAACGACGTCAAAATTCTGTTAAAAACGAGAGTTAGGTTAGATTTGTTTTCAGTGTTCGTTCAATATATATGAGTATGTGACCTACCAGACGAAAACCGAAACAACGTGATCCACCCAAATTTAAAATTCGGTGACATACTAGGTAGAATGTAACAATAGTTTTTTTTTTTGTAAAATTAATATGGAAATTATAGGTCATATTTGATGATAAAAAATAAATACCAAAAAAAAACATGTTTTATTAAGTTTATTCAATTAGCTAGCACACTATTTGGCTGCAGCTTAAGTCAATTTGTAACAAACTTTACCCAAAGTATAAACAACATGTGTTATTTGCAACTACATTTTTCAAATTCGTTTGCAATTTTCATTGTTGTACATCACTTGAGAAATTGAAAAAAAAAATGCTGTTCTTTATAGACGTATACTTTAATTTCACTTAAAAGTTTTCAATATTCAAACGATGACCACGTGATTTTGAAGATAACGGAGATTTGGTATTCATCGGGAAAACAATATTGTATTGTAATACGTACGCGAAAACAAAAATCTCTTGTTCTCTTTCGGACACGACGAACCATTCCATAAAACGTGATTGCACCATGTGGTGTGCATAATGTCACGCATAACAGGAAATCATTAAAGTGTTTCCCGAACGTCGATAGAGCAATACGAAATTTACACGGTGGTCGTGGTAAAAAATTTAAGGTAAACGTGTAGGAATAAACTATATAGGTACACATACGGATCCGGTTGATTGTGTGTGCGTCAATAACAGCAACAACGTAATAATGTACGCGATTTAGCGAGAATTCGTCTGTAATAATAACACTTTTCTGCGATGCTATTGATAGCGCGATTTGCCGGTTGACCTTTTACGGCGACCGCATATTCCATACACGTCACGGCTCTACAATATTCGCAAACACCCCGAGAACAACATTTAGTACAACGCGAAGTAAGAACTCGTGTATTTATTTTTCGCTCGACCTAAAATTCTGTCCCGTACATCGTTTCGTACTAGCCGTGGACCATCGAAATATTTATTTTTATTCTTGTACAAATCGCCAATATCAGGTCCATTCAATCACGCCGCTCTCCAAAGTAGGTCTAGAACATATTTTCGCTTTTGCGTTTGGTCAAAACATGATCAAGATAAACCGTTGTGCTATAAAACTTTCTCGATCGAAGTTTGTGGCAGACACTAAGCTGAAAAAGGGAAAATCATGTTCCAAACGACATGACGGTCTACTTTAGGGTTCTACACTAACGTTATATATACGCGCGGTGCTTACACGTTGACCCGGCGATCTTCTGACAGCATAAATGTTTATTTATAAAAAATAAAACCCCCCGATGATTTTATATCTTAATCAAAAAACGTTTTGCATAAATAAAACGGTTAAGCTGCTCATTTTGTGAAACTTTTCCGATTATAAAAGTAGGTACACTTGCGCGAGATCTCGGTTGTACCGAAATGAATAATTTTTTTCGTAGAAAGGGTATTCGGATATATTATTTTTGTATTCGTCGTTTTTTGACAAAACAAAACGGAACAGATACGATATGTTAAAACGTTTTTGAAATTGAAATTCCTATAAAATATTATAAGAACCATTTGCATACAGAAATAAAAAGTGTACTATTCAAATAGGGTATAATATTATAGTGATGATTTAGATTAGGTCAGATCGGGAAATAAAACAAATACACACCGCACGTAGCCGATGTGCACGCCAGAAATGACGGTCATGTTGTCGTCATACGGTTAGTATATTTTTTTAAAAAAGTCGTCGAACTTACTAGATCCGTACAATTAATACAATTGGTCGGCAGCCACATTACACGTCTGTTCTGTTTTTATTTCGCTGCCACCGGGGGAGGGGGAGGGGGGTTGAAAAAGTTGATATGGTCGGAGGCTCAACACTGATAATATGTTGGGTTATAACATTACACGTTAATATCGCCACACGTACGTAAGTATTACGGTAGTCACTAGTCAGTAAGTAATAACTACGGGCACATGTAATTCGTGTCTTATCGCATAACACAGTACAATATAAGCGATAAACGTGATAAACGAACTATAAACTTATGTGTGTAAACCGAATCAAAAGAGAGAATCAAAAAAAACAAACTAAAATGACAGATTTTTTTTTTATAATATGTGTGGTATGTATGTTTATAATTTGTTATATGTAAGTATTTTTTTTTAAAGTACACACACGTAAAAAATATAATAAATGTGTGTACTCGTATGTACACGTTTTTTTTTTGCAAAATTTCCGCTAACCGTCTATTCGATTAACCGTCATAGCCCCGGTCCCGACAGTGACGGTCAATCGAAGTTCTACTGTACATTATGATAATACCATACAATTCTAGTAAACAAAACTGTTTATAACACATAATACTATTACTCGAATATCATTATAAATCGTATAAGATCGAAAAATCGTTACCGCCACCGCTACCTGTACCGACCCAGCGTGTGCAGACCACACGAATTGCGTCCCGAAATGCAAAATTTGATAAGCCGGTACACGAATTGCGTCCGGCTTTATCTAATCTACTACACGAATTGCGCCCGGTTTCGTTTAAACGATTACATGAAGGATGAACGTACTTTGAAGCATATAATAATTTTAGCTTGGTTTCGATCGTGTTGTTGGTATGTGAAAAAGAAGATTATTTAATACAAAATATGGCATAATATGAAAGTGGCCAACTAACCCGTCTTGATTATATTAAGAACGTATCATTCAAGTTTTTATCAATTTTTTAATTTTATAACTATGACTTTTTTTTTCATTATTGTTTATCTTAATAATTATATTTCATTCCTATTATTTAAACCTACACGTTTCATTTCACTTACATCTAATTGCATAACAACGTCAAAAATCAATATTTTTAACCTACCGATGGTCATCATTTGCTATCGACAGTCCTAAGTCGTCTGTATGAAATGGGAAGAAAAATAATGTTTTTACGTTGGGACGCAATTCTTGTAGTCGTTAAATATATTTGGGACGCAATTCATGTGGAAAAGGGATTTCGGGACGCAATCCATGTGCAGCGGTTCGGACCTTAGCCATTATGAGTATTCAACACGATATGGCGCATATAGTTTATTCGTAGTTGTTAATATGGCGTCTTCCAAGGCGTTATCAGCTTGTACGCAGATAATATGAACCGTTTTGCGAGACGTGACTATTGTCGTTGGAAGTCGCGACGACCGAACACTTAGGGTCACCGCGGCCGACGATCTCACTGCGACGATCCCACTACCAGGACGCGACACGTCGTGGTGACCATACGACGACGTGCTTGTTCAATATCGACTGGAAAAATTCGTGAAATTTGCCAGTAATAATTTGAATTTAATCGATACAGATATGCCCAGGGCCTAGGGAGCCACGGACCCCTTAGACTAAACTTGCGGAGCCCTAGGGCTCCGCGGAGCACAGTTTGAGAACCACTGGTCTATAATATTAATACTTCGTAAAAACCGCTTGAGAATCTCTACATTCAAACGTTACATGTGTTGGTTTTTTTTTAAAGCACTAAATTGGATAACGTTAAGTCTTCTTCTTTGTTTTCGTCCGATAACGATGTCGAAATATCATTTTACTGTTAATGTACGTCTCCATGGTGATTGAGTTATTTAATAGTTAAAACCGTATAAGAGACTGTAAATTGTTAACTGCATCAAACCTAAGCGTGTACTAGGAGAGGCTGTAATGTCTAATAATTGAAACAAGTTAAAACAGTGGTCGCGACATGTCAAGAAAAATGCGTCCCCACGACAATTCGCGGATTCTGCTCGCGACGATAGGTCGCCGCGTATTGTCATTTATCGCGTCTTGGAAAACGTACCACTTATAGGTACAAATAAGGTAATTGTTAGGATACGATATGCGACGCATTGCGGAACTGCCACGCATTAGCAATCGCTTTGGCTGCCAGAGCTTGACTCCTGAACAATTATACACTCCAAAATATGTAAAAATAATATGTTCCTTGTAACTTATACTTGTAGCTTATTATAATTAACTCTCCCGGCGTTAAGAAGATTTTTATTTGTATTTATTTTATTCTATTGTCTTTACACGATATTTTTTTAAATGTTCGTTTTTAATACTAGTGCATACGAATTGGAAAACAAATTTTTTATTTTGTAATTGTCGAAAATTTTGATTTTTTTGACTGATTCAGACCATTTCGTGAACGTCGTGTAAAAAAAATGCAACAGAAGTATATTTATTGTTGGCCCGAAAGAAAATTCGTAGTTCTCAAGTTTTCAAGAGCAGAATCGGAACAACAATGATTACAAATTTTAACTTAAACGGTTAAATGGTCCCAAGTTTATAGTAATTCTTATCGACAATAATGAATATTTATATATCTGATATCAACTGTACATCAAGAAATGTCGGCCTTTTTTTTATATTTTTATTGTACTTATGATATCATAAATTAAATAACAGTAGGGTTACTACTACAATATGTATTTTTTTAAACTTTGAAGTGCGTTAAAATTCGAATGACAAAATTATTTACCAATCTTTGCCATAGAATTAAAGTAACTTCATGTTAAAATACTTATAAACAATGATTTGTGATTTTAAATTAGATCAACATTCAACTATTTTACTTATCATCAAAATGTTCAGAAAAATATTATCTTTTTCTCTTCAGTGGTATTAAATCAAAATAGAGTTGGCCATTTACAGAAGTATAAGAAGTAGAACCCAACAACGTTTTTTATTCAAGACTATGGTATAAAAATCAGTTTTTTCAATAAAATAAAAGTCAACCCAGAAAATGAGCATCTTACGCTAAAAAATCATCCGGCAAGGTTACACATATATAATATTTTTACAATCCATTTGCTATGAAACGTACTTATGATCACGGTTTTTTCTTCTTTTTTTCTTCTTTTTTCTTCTTCTGTAACCTAATCAACCGTACTACGGGTATATTTTTGGTCCTTTGTGCAAACGTCTTTCGTGTATCGTCGTTACCTTGGATACATTTATAACAATTTAATTTCTACAGTGCGCTGGCTTTTTGTTTTAGCTACAAATTGTTTTACGCCTTAGGCGTGTGCAAAGATCAAACTGTAAATCCCTTATGTTTATATACATTTATATATATATATATATACATATGTGTGTAATACATAAGTACTCCATAAGAAAAATGCGCAATGATTCCTACACGCATCGAGATAACGTAAGTCCTACTGTCAGAAGATTCACTATAATATGATACTCAGCTAAGTGCAGTGTAAGTACACAAAAACGCAGGTCTAAGAGTTGGCTGATTGTATTTTGTGCAGAATTATTATCGTTAGTTGATTCATTGATATTATAATTATTAACCAACGGATTTAAATGGAATATCACGAATTTTCAATTATTTCCAGAAGAGTGGGGTATCAAGTCCGTACAATTCGATGTCGTCCCCGGTCGTCACACACACATACTCTTGACACACTCGGTGACAGATTTTTTGGTATCAATTTGGCAGTGAAAATATACAATATGGAGAGCCGATGATAGATGTGTGGATACGCGTATGGTTGATAGAGAGAGAGAGAGATCTGGTTTTCTCTATTATAATAATCACAACCGGAAATAGGTGAATATTAAAACGAAATATTTATAACGACGCATAGTATCGGAAGGATACACTTCTGATAGACAGAAGAATTCGCAAAATTTATTTATCGTAAGATGCCCATGTATGCTCAAGTACAGTGACTAAATTAATATGTGCAATAAAACATGATAAGAATACAGATTTGAAAAAAGTACATTAGTAGTAAGATTAAATAACATAATAATAGGATTCAATTAACAAATATTGTGCGGAGATAAATTTAGAAATGTGCATCAAGTGGATGAAAAACAAGGATTAAAATAAAACAATTTTCTTATAATAAACAAATCCACATTTTTCAAAAAAATTATTATGTCTCTGGCTATTCGATAAATTGGATTATTATTGCCATATGATAAAAGGAATTTCAAACGTAGGGCGAGAACGAGATTGAAATTGAGGAACATGGATTTGATTAAATACATACTTGTAATAATGTATTACACATATATTATGTTATTTGTTTATGTAGATACCTATATTATTTGCTGTGTGATGGTAACAGTATTCTCTATCCATGTTGTTTACATATATATCCGTACAGTAAGAAGACAATATATAATTACTGCCTATATCCTTTGAATAGAAAGTACTTATAAAAACTTACGAGGCGTTTAGGACCAGACAATGGCTTTTCGAAATACCTATTAGTTGTCAGCCAAATTACGTTTGTATTTCGAAATACGCTGTTTAAGCTACATTATGTTCAAATATTTGAAATGTGTAAGATTTAATCACGTCTTAGGGTTTGATTTAATTAGTAAATAAACCCGGTGATTAATTTTAGTATTATAATGTATAATAATACGTAATTGAACTTAAAACAATGTTACGAATATGTAACATATAACATATTAAACGATAATTTAACATAGAACACTTTTAATTTTCGTTTTTATATTGCACTCGATGACACAAATAATTAGGTCGGTAACACACCGAACAATTTTCCAAAAATTATAACTTATATTGCGGTGATGTGAAACACGATAATAATACATGTACTAGTAGAAATCTACACGGGTTTCCTAAAAAAAACTTAATGGTTTTCGATCGATGGAAAGTATTGAGAATTAAAAGTACGATAGTACTGAAGTGTGTTACGTTATAACGTGTGATCTATGAATTTCTATAGGCTAATATTATTATATATTCGGTACAGGGTCAGTACGTGATTCAGTTACATGTCGTGTTCCGCCAATGCGATTACTGCGCTTCCATATTACCCTGCAAACGAGACCCATGCGACACAAAATGCATAGCACAATACCGCGGTAATTTGTATTGTATTCACGGCAATGATTTAAAGTCTATACGTTTTTTCATCAAATTATCAAATAGTGAGGCAGCTTTATCATCATTGTGTCATGGAATACTGTGAAATTGTATGGTATTTCAATGATGTATGTTTTAAATATTAGGTGAAATTTTGGACATTTTGTAAATAATTTACAACATTTAACAATTATTATTGTTATAACAACCTATATATGAACCAAAAACATTTTCTTTTATATTTCACCGTATATTTATAATCTACTGTATATGTTTGGATTAAATAAATAGTACCTATATGACGTTTAACGGATTTATTATTTTTTGGATGTATCCTTGAGACGACCCTGCCTCAATGGTTATTTACACAACAACGAAACATTATGGAAGTCATAGTTGACCGAATTAATTGGACTATTTCCATGATTACATTTTATATTTAAGTTTACTGGATTATATCATTAAATATCATGCGTGATGGTTCGAAGATTAAAAATCAAAACGTAACTTACTAAGTTACAACAATTTATAAATTTGTACTTTGTATATAGTGATTTCGGTATCTTACCGATACACTTTTATAATATATATTTTAGTGTAACTTTGAGCTTTAGTCAAGCTACGGTATTTTGTTTCGAATTAAACAAACGTCGACAAGTCGAAATATGATGTCTTGCCATAGTACACCTGATTGAAAGGCACTTTAAGGTGTTCAGCTGTACAGGGATATTGTGAGTTTTATGCGGTCTTGTCTTTTGCAACGCAACTCTATCGGTAATAAATGTTATATACCTATTTTATTCATCACGTGTTCTACGTACTTAGTGGAATAAATTGTAATAATATGTGCATACATTCGAACATTAAATGTATCCGTATTTTTTTCATGTAGGCTTGCTCATATTAAATACAGTTCCAACGCATATTACTAACTGTACATCTTATATTGAATAAAAGCGTAACATTAAAATATTGTTAATTAATAGGGAACGGACTTTATTGTAATAAAAAAATCAAAATATGTACATAAATATGTAATTAATTTTATTATAATATGTAAAAAAAATTAAAAATATGTATATCGAAAAAATGTATTAGTAGGTACTGAAAATTACAAAAAAAAAATATTTTATAAATAAAAGTATTACAAACGATGTAGGTATATAAAACTATTATTCCGGATAAATTTAAATGTCTCGTTAGGAACTCTTTTAAATAAAAATTCGCTTTTGATTTCGATTTCACAACTTTTGGCAATTTAAAATTATAAACTAGACGTCGACTAGTACACGATTACGTTTTAAATGCATAGAAACTACGAATGCTACTAAAGACGATTGTCGAGTGCCCTAAGTTATTAGTAGGAACAGGAGAAGAACAGGCTATAAACGTGTATCAATTAATCGAAGAATGGGGTCTTAATAATATTCAGTTATAGCTGTTTGTTGTGACACTACAGCTTCAAACACCGGTAGATTAAAAGGCGCATGTATATATTTGCTGTACTTGCTTTTTCGACATCATATTTATGAACTAGTTTTAAGAAGTGTTTTTGAAGAGAAATTTGGTTCCACCTCTGGGCCAAACATACAACTTTTTAAAAAATTTCAAGACAACTGGAGTAAAATAGATACTGTAAAATTTAATCCAGGAATAGAAAATGATGATGTTAGCCTAATATAATGCAATGATGTCCAACAACGTGTACTTGAATTTGCCTTAACTCATTCTAAAGAAAAACAGTTTAGAGAGGATTACAGAGAGCTGTTAGAACTGTCTATAATTTTTCTTGGTGGAATTCCACATCGCGGTATATCATTTCGAGTTCCTGGAGCATATCATCACGCTCGATGGATGTCTAAAGCAATATATTGCTTAAAAATATATATTTTTAGAAAACAATTTCATATGACCAAAACACAAGAAAACGCATGTCGTGATACTAGTATTTTTATTATATCCGTTTACATTGAAAAATGGTTTCGTTCACATGTTGCAATTGAAGCCCCATACCAAGATATTTTATTTATTCAGTGTCTGATTGAATATGAAAATATTGAAAAACAAATATCAAATATTGCAATAAAAAAGTTTTGTGGTCATTTGTGGTATCTAAATCCTGAAGCAGCAGCATTTTCATTTTTCGATTCAAATATTCCTTTGTCAATGAAAATAAAAATGGTAGATTCACTTAAGATTGAAGATGGAAATGAAAATATTAAACGTTATATTTCCCCGATGAATAATTTAACATTGCTAAAAAGTTCACAAATTTCTGATTTTATCAACAGTTCATCGATGAAATTTTTTGAAAGGTTTAACATTGCTACAGATTTCCTTAACCAAAACCCAGAGGAATGGTACAAAAATGTCAACTACCAAAAAGGTATATCTGTACTTAGTCAAGTTAAAGTTGTAAATGATGCAGCTGAGAGGGGAGTAAAATTAATAACTGATTTCAATGACAAAATTACTAAAGACGAGGAACAAAAGCAATTTTTGATGCAGACAGTTTACGACTACCGGCATAAGTATCCTGACGCGAAACGAAGTACACTTTCAAAACACATTTGAAAATTTATAACAATTTAAAATTGTACATTATAAATACTAATTTAAATAAATTCATTGTCTAAAAATAATATGATGTACACTTTTTTTATAAATTACAATAATTTTTTAGGTATATAAAAAAAACGAAAATACACCCTCTTAAAAGAAATTTCAACCCTCTTGAGGCACGTCTTAGGGTTGAACTATCGTTATAAAATTATACAGATATTATTTTTTTATAGTTTAGTTTAAAATTCGAAGGTGGCGCAGTTGAAATGTTGATCTTCAATTTTAAGGACCACCCTAGCCTACATACTCGACAAGGTATGTACCACTTTCTTATTTTATATTTATATCGTCAGGCATTAACAAGAGGTACTGAACTAGTACGTAAATGCCATTTAGGTAACGATAATATTTGGTGGTCGTCAAAAATTACTAATCTTGTTAATTTAGACGAAACAGATAATGTTTAAAGTCGTCAAAAATTGAAAATCACTAAAATAAGTACTAAAATATGTACTTATTTACCAAATATGTAAAAATATGTATTTATACCAAAATATGTAAAAATATGTAAAATAAAATTGGGCCTATTTTAATAAGAATGATCTGAATCGTGCACAATTTTTATCAGATTAAAAATATCTCATTCCAATAAAAATATGTATTTACAATAAAATCCGTTCCCTACTAATTAATAATACGAACAACTTATGAATTAAATAATGTATCTAATGTGGCCTGAAATGTTATACTATTTTTCATTATTTTGTACATATTACATTAATTTTCATTCCTATCCTTTTAATCTTTATACTGCCATTTTATCATCGTATTATTTTTACTGTGTGGACTCGGATTGACATATCGGGAAAGAATTCTCCATATGTATAGTCAATAGTCATTTTGTATTTATTAATAATCCACCATTACCGATAGGAGGTTTTCACAATGGAGAAGTGGGTCATGTAACTATTTCTTTTTATTGTATTATTGCATTAGTTACCTCTATGCCAATAAAACTATATTATTATTATTATATGCGCGATAGGGACGGTTTAATAACGCGTATCAAAGCCTAAATAACAAAGTGCGGTGAAATGATCTGTGTAGAGCCCATCCTCCTTCCCCGGGCCGACGAATAACTATTTGAGAAATACTGGTGGTCGCGAGTGTTTCATATTGGCTTCGCGTGAGAAAATATATAATATTCCCGGGGCGAGGCGGCGGCGATCAGCGTCGATAAATAATAACGCCTCGGGCTTCGGGCAAACGTTTTAATCTAATCGATTATTATAGGTCGGGTTTGCGTCGCGAGCGAATGGAGAATTGGCGCGCGATTTATTTGTCGCCAAAACGAATTATATACGACCTCGGCCGGGCCTGTACCGATCGAATCGCGGGAGACCATTGCAGCTGTGTGTAAATATTATATTATACGGTAAACGTAAACGTTAACGGCATTTTTGTGCACGGGGTGGGTTCACACTAAATGTCTGATGACGGTTACCGGGCCGGAAACAGTTGAATATTAATCCGCCCCCGATGCATCGGTGTGGACTACTGACTGGACTTTTTCACCCGTTAAGGGAGTTCTTACGGTACAAACTAAGTGGCCCACACAACAACACGAAGGCCAGCCCGTCGGGAAATCTCCGGATATGCGAATCAACCCCGGCGGCACCCTGTAGTTCGTCCTACCGATGTTTTGTCCATTGCAATATCTTCTGATATAATGATGATGAACTAATTCTGTTTTTTCTAAAAGACTCACAGGGATTAGGGCTACAGATATTTCATACATTCTAATTAAATTTTATGTTGTAGTAGGTAGAAAAGCTAAACAATTATTTTTATTTTATTATTTTCAAATTTGAAGATAGCTATTTTAAAGAGTTTATTTTGCTCAACATTTTGACGTTTCAGAAAAATTGTGTATTAAACATAACTTATCAGGAAACAAAACAAGATAATATGAAATAATCAAATTATTAAATAATATACAATTTTTCTGGAAACTTAAAAACTTATTGAAGATAATGAGGGTATTAAAAATAAAATGCTTTGAAAATAATAAAATAAAAAAATGATATTTTAACTGTTTTACCAAAACATTCGATTGAATTCGAGTATAAAATACTTGTAGTTTAAGACCCTGCGATTGTTATATATTAAAAAAAAAAAAAAACAGAATTCGAGTATCTTCATTATCTAAGGATATGTCGCAATTGGTAAACCCTCGGTGGGGCATCCTGTACATATTATAATATATCATGTGAACGAGTGCGTTTCCAGGGAGAACTTGGACGCGCGCGCTCGCGTATATTATAATATATTTTTTTATTTTCAAATCTATTCCACGCCCACGTCGTCGGACCGCATATTATTATAATATATCACGAGCGCGATCACTGAATAATACGTACAGGGGCGAGCGTGCGGACAGCACAACTTGGAACGAAATCGCCTGTAAATAACGCGCGTTTTTATACCACACACAAACGTAAATAAATGTATAACATAATAGCGTAACGTGGTCATATACGTGTGATTATAATATATTTGTACTGTGTATATACATTAAATCGTTTGGCGAAACATTTTTCGGTCCGTCACACGCACTGTGCTTGCCGCCAGAGTCTCTCCGCGAACGATAAAAATAAATAATTAATTTCCCACTCGACCCGATCATAAATATTCGAAACAATACTCATAATTATTACGTGTATACGTATTGAAGCTGTGATTATGGATTATTTCTCATAACGTATTTACTTTAAAATATTTCAAAGGAATATTAAAATATAATTTTTTCCGAAATATGTTGTTTTTTGGTACGACCCATAAATTCATCAACATTTTCTTGTTTTATAAACTTTTACTTTTAAGTATAAACAGTATGACGTAACTGTATATAGACAAAAATCTTCTTAAGTAAAATAAACATTATTCTGCGTCAAAAAATTATTTGGTTTGCCTTTGATGATTATAAATTATAATGAAGGTACTAATAAATAAATATGAGCAAAAATGAGCTATAGGCTGTTATTTATAATTTATAATACAAGTCATTATACTATTTTGTAGATTTAAAATCGGTATTGTGTTTTTAATTCAAATAGCAATAGTACAAACGTATGTTATAAATAACTACAATAGTGCCTCCTGCTATAAATGCATCTTTTTTATAAAATATTAAATAACCATGAATTAAGGAATGTAGATATTTAGTCAATACGTCCTAAAGCTTTTTTTAATAAATATAAATATATTATTATGTACCAGATAAAAAACATTTCTATAACATTTGCCAATTGAGTACGTAGATGTTTTTTTCTTACTTCTTATTATGTTACTATACTTCTTCCTATAGTTTTAAATTAAATTTTTTTTTTCATCGGTATGAAATATTTCAAACAAAATTATTTTTATGCTATCTTAGAACCCTTTATGCGCATGTGCATACATGTTTAGTGTTCGGAACACTATTTGCTATCTCTATGCTCTTATTATATGAATCATATATGTACATTGTATCATGTCGGTGTCCTAGACGGGTGGTCGATAGTGATAATTGAAGTCATCAATGTAATGAAAAATGATGCGAATTTTTGTATTGCAATAAATTATAATACCGTTTAATCTCCAATCGAACAACCCATTAATAAAAAATGTGCAGTCCCCTCCGTTCCCGGAAACTCGCTCAGGTGTCTAAAAAGCAAATGGTACCATGACCGCCTCTTGTCCCCTGCGCTGCGAATTAGTACCTTTACAATCAAATAATGTAATAAAATTCATTTGCAAGCCTCGAGTGTTGTTTATAGACTACTGCTCATAATATCACGACTCTACGGAAAAAGTTCGGTAAATTTCATTTAGTTTATATTTTATACCAATTTTACAAATTTAAAAAAACAATATAATATGTTCATAATGATATAATATTATTTAAGTGAAAAATCTAATATTACTATAATCATTTTTGAAGTTTACAGAAGAATAAAAAATGAAGAACAGATGGTTACGATTCTTAAAAAGTGGAAAAGATCTACAGCTTGTACTATAGTCTATAATAGACGTTATGGTTGATATTAATTTGATACATCTGTCAGTGATGGTACGAAGTGGTGTTTTAGAAATTCATATGTTATAATGCCAAATCTTACTACGTTTTATAAGATAAGACTTTTAAAATGCCGACTTATAGAAATCTTTATTTTGTTTGCTATTAATACTCGTGTAATAAAATTGCATTATAATTTATTCATTTTCAAATCAAACAATTTAAAATGTTTTTAAAAAAAAATATTTGCAAAAAAAACATAATTGCCAGTTATAGAATCTTACCATAATTCTTCACCAGTAGTAAGTTATATTAATATAATACATATCATTCTGAAACAAAGTTTTTCTAAAAGTATTGTATTCTTAAATTTAGATCTTTCTAAAATTTTTCATTCCAAAACCCGGCATTCTAAGACTTGTAATTTTAAAACATTCACCCGAATCGTCGGCAATACTTCCTACGATACTTTTATATCTGTAATACGCACGCCATCGGCATTGTCGAAACAGGACGTGCTGTTATCCGGTATTATTATAATTACGTTTACAGATCGGTAATAACATTTATTTCGTTACGAACGGCATGAAAACTTTTTGTCCGCGCGGTTTGTATTATACAGCTGTACATTATGTATAACTGTATACGTATACACCCCCGTTGTCGGTGCCACATAAAATAAAACATTTTGAACATCGAGTTTTTTTCAAAAGCTACGAAAAACACTACCGAGAGAGATACCGACAAAAGTTTTAAATTTACATTTCCGAAAAAGGAATCGACTCCTATTCCCGAACGTCACCACGCCGCGCCTTTGCACGGTGTTTGGTTTTCTTCTCGGTTCTCGGAAACGTTGTTCACTCGAGGAGGTCTATGATTTCGTTCCACGCATCATGCATATATAAGTTATGTCCGTATAATATATTTTTAATACTTTCGCAGAACACTTGTTTTTCGGAGAACCATACCATTTCAACAGACCGATTGGAATGCGTTTCGACTTGGAATAAAAAAAAAAAAACCGAGAAACTATTACTATTTTTGAATTTTCTTATGCTCAGTTTTCAATAAATGTATGCGTTTTTGTTCAATGCTATGCAAACACATTCACAACTACACGTGTTTGAAATGGTTAATTATAGTTCACAACTGCGTTGGTTTTAATGTTATCGTAGAACTACCGTTTTAGTGATCACGACAAAAAAAATATAAATACGACCTGCATGTATTGGCGCAGTATTTATTATTACATTTTTCAATTTTTATCAGGGAGGTTAAAATCTCCACCTAAATAATTTTTATTTTCCTTTGGCGATTTTTACCTCCCTCCTTCTTTTCCCCTGCAGTATCAAACAAAGTAAATCTCATCGTCCGATCGTTGTTGACTGCGGACGTAGGCGTGAATGCGCGATGATAGATAACTTTTAATTAATTTTCCGCCGATTATTAATTTGTATTTATTATATATTATAATGCTTTATGAATATAGGTTTTATATAAATATGTATATACATTTTAAATAATTAATATTTGTTCATTTCATTGAAGTAAAATCTTAAAAAAAAAATAATGCATTCATTATTATAGTTTAAACACAAAATTACAATATATTTAATATTTATTTATTTATTCCTAATTTGCATTCGTCTGTCGACATTATTAACGATCATAATAATATTTATTTGAGCTACATTTAAAGTGTCTTTTTATTTGTCTTAATTGGTGGGTGAAAGGAGGGGTACTCAAATCACTCCTTAGTAAGTAAGCGACTAAATTAGCTTAGGGAAAATAGAAGTTAAACTCGTCATCATTAGGTTTCCACGCAATATTTGAATATATTAGCACATGTAGGATATTTCTTACGATTTACACAACATAAACGAATAAAATATACCGCTGTTTCCCTAATAACGATTTAGTTAGCATAGTAGATTTTTTAGTAAAATCATAGTCAAAATCATACACTTACAACCGATTTTGCTGTAATTCATATTTTTACATTCAATTAATTAATTTAATATGAACTCGACTATGATTTTACTAGGAAAACCAAACCGTTGTTATGGAAACCACGGTGCATTTTACTCATTTGTACTTTTCACTCGATGAGTGTGACATCCATAAAAGGTATTCATTATGACCCCATAGGCCATAGACATATCCATCTAAAAATAAACTGGTTTCCGTAGTGATCCGTAAGACTTAAATTCTCAAATCCAAGAAAAAATAATAAACTTACTCAGCTTATAATGTTTATAAAATATTATAATATCAACATTTAGTTTATTAATTAATTAATTTTTTTCGAGATTAATTTTGTGACCAGTTCATGTAATTTTCTATGAAGACACAGTTAATGTTTTATAAGCTATTCAACCAAACTAAATACTAATGTTGTACAGATGAAGATCGGATAGTTTATGTTGCCTTTTATTTTGTCGATTGGAGCTTTTGAATATTCGTCTTACTTTCTAGTTTCTACAACAAATACCCGAGCGTTTAAGATTATAATACTCGGCGAGATATCAAAAATAAATTACGATCGGAAAAAATAATATCTACCTAATACTTTTATTTTAATTTTTTCGAAAAAATAATTGGAATATGTCAGTTATAACGAAATCCGAAAAACGATATTGACCGTCACAACAATACGTTTGCCGATCGAATGAGCAATACTCACCGAATGTGTACGTAAGCTGAACAAATAGATAATGGGAATTCTCTGAATCGAAGTATAGTGATCACTGTACGAAAGAAATATATTATAAAAACAGTCTTGAACGTTGAAAGCAATATACAATTTGCGCAATGATTGTACACTTCAAGACGGCGACTATCCGATGGGTGAATACAGTTTAACACACATCCGAGTACGTACAATGATATACTGAAATACGTATTCGCGTCGGGGTATCTTTTCAAAGAGGTCGAGGATGCACGACGAAACAATCGCTACCTATATGTATAGTGTTTGGAGATCGGTCAGGGCAAGGGTTTTTTTTTAAGTGCTCTTGAAAGCTTATGTGCTAAAGTAATAAACCTGTATTATCGTGTCTAAAGTAATATGATTTCCCATTCAAGATGTCATTATAAAATTATATGTCTACGCATGTGTTGCAATAAATGATCTGTAATAGTAACACATTATAAGTATATATATATATATCTAAGATATTTTAAATTAATTGATTTTAATACTTGTTGCCTTAGGGATCTGACAAATATGGCAGTGCATAATATAATTCCTATAGACTTTTTGTAAAATTCCTAGGGTCCCTGGATATAATATCTGAAATAAAGTTGTCTATCGTGTTTTTTACATCGACCTAAACCCACCGCACGTTAACATATAATGTTTGGAATAACGCATTATACCTGTAAATTATTCATACCGCCGGTAACATCGTGCGCACGTTACATTAATATATTATTGTGTAATGTTTGTTCAACAATCGATTTATCACCTCAACAAGTTCATCAGGTGCACGGGGAAGTAGCAAAGAGCGAACATGACCACGACCGCCACCAACATCTTCGCCGCTTTCCTCCTGGCTTTTATCTGGGCCATCGTGCTGGTACACCCCATGGTCGCCGTCCGGTTGAAGCCTGCGAAATAACGTAAAGTTCGTCACGAGTACAATAACAGTATTATACGCATACCGTACACGTATACACCGTACACCGCGCGACCCGCGGTTTTCCCAACTCGTTAAAACTTAGTTTTTATATACATTATATCACTCGCGCGCACTCGGCTGACGCCGCGCCACCTTTTCGACAAGTTTACGCGTATTATAATACTGCATAGCATATATATATATATTATATATATATTATAGGAGACGCGTGTGAAACACATAAAAACACGCACGCACGCATTTCAGCGGTGGCGGGCGCAAACTTTATCCATCTGCGGCCACGATTATTTATGTTCGATCGGAAGGGTAGTTTAGAGAGGTGAACTGAAGTCGTGCACGTCCTTTGCGCACCAGTCAAAACCGCAAAAGTATGATATAAGATTGCGTTTCTCTATAAGCAATATTATCTCGTACAACGCCGCTGCAGTGCTCGCGCGACCATCGGATAACCCCGTCGTCCCGCCGCTTTACGTGCCGGACGGTAAATAGATATTGTGCGACAAGATTTCTACACTCCGTAACAACAGTGTTTATTGCTTTATTGTTGCTACGCGAGAACACGTACGGAAGCTAAAAAAGAAAATAAAGTGTACGTGAGTTTGGCGGGGAGTTGACAGTAATTTTTTTCCGTTTCCGATCCGGAACAATTTTCGCGTTCGGTTTTCGCGAATCGATTTATTACGCACGTGCGACAGTCGACCGTCCCGTGAACGTAACGTACATTTAAACCGTTATGCATCTATGAACGCTTGTCTTAACGTATTCTTCGTTGGATAACTCACTGCTTCTACTAAACGGTGCGTTCTTCTAAATCAGTGGTTCCCAACTCAACAATAGGCACGGACCACTTTATAAATTTTTCACCGTCACGGACCACTACCTCATTTCAATTCCTCCCCCCTCTTTATATCACTTATTTTTTTAGTTTTAAAGTTTTATAGTTTATAATTTCTAGGTACCTAAGTACTAGTGATGCACAACGATATCGTATTTCGATATCGATATCGATATCGAACCAATTTTATGATATCGATTTGATTAATTTATCGAAAGTACATCGATATTCGATATCATTTAATTAAAGATTATATTTTCTGTTTATTTCAGTTTTGACAAATAATGAATTTCAAAGAACGATAAACACTATATAATAAATAATAAGCAATACTATAACGATAAGGCCCCCATCATAAACATGAACATGAAAGAATTTGTATAATATGTCTCGTTAGATCCGTCGGTCGTCGTAGTCGGTTTTCGAATTTATTTGGTGTATTTTATTCACTATTTAATTTAAATTATTATTATGAGTAATAAATATTATTAATAACATACTTATTTTTAAAACTTCTTCATACTACGAGTATCTACAATTTCAACATTTTTTCAAATTCCAATATTTGCCTGTAAATTATGTAAGTACTACACTTACTACTGACTAAGTAGTACCAGTAATCAGTATGGTAATAGTATTATTGGTATTTGGTTTTTAGTTTTATAAATTATATTTCTATCATTACGAGTATAACGTATATCGATATCGATATCGTTGGTAATTCGATATCACGATACGATATCGATATACATACATGACTCGATATCGATAATGGAAAATATATCGTTGTGCATCACTACTAAGTACCATCGATCGCGAAAGTGTATTATCTGGCTGTTAGGTGCTAAGCCGTTAATAACAAAAAATATAAAGTATAATTTCCCTTATTTTTTTAAATTTAAATTTTTTGATTCGCGGACCACTTGAGACGAGTCCACGGACCACCAGTTGGGAACCACTGTTCTAAATGAACAACATGAACACGTTTATACACGCTGCTACATATGGGCGTAGATAATTTTACTGGAAGTAATCGGACAATGTTTCGCGTACAAAATTTAAAGCACTACAGTTCATTGGTTTGAATTTTTGTCTCATATAATTTTCTTTATAATCAAAAGTTGATAGTCTACATAAAATTAACTAATTATTTATTTTGAAAAATATAAATTTTACAATTATGATAGGAGCTATCACCGTGCCCTAAAAGACGACGGTTTTTTTTATTATTGTTAAAGACGCGATTTATTTTTAAAAAGTCTTAACAATAAGGATATTATGCATTTTCATTTTTTTTATTCAATTGACTACATTATTGCGGTATAGCCTACGATTTTGTTAAATTGTCTTAACGCGCATATTTTATCGAGCGTATAATATAACACTTTTTAATGCTACTAAATAAACGGCTTGTCAAAAATGTATATTTAAAACAACGAATCAAATGTTTATTTCCAACTTAAATAGAACTTATATTTTACGATTTTATTTGTTGTTTCAAAAATGTACAATGCGATAGTACTCGTATTCCCTTTGTTACGAAAAATGTGTTCATGCATCTTACCATTGAGCGTAAAAAAAAGTATTTTTATTTTTCGCAAAGATTATTTTCTTTGTGCTGTTTTCAAAATTATGTTAAAATGATCATAGCTTTAAACAGTTCAGGCGTATCAGTTATTAATTGATATCATTAAAAAGAAGCAGAAAAAAAAACGATACTTTCAACGTGGGGAAAAAATACGATCTGAATTCTGAGTAAATGGATTGTCATTAAATTTAACAAAGCGGAACGTACGATATTAATCAGTGTTGTTTTTTGTTGTTGAAAATGACTAGCTATAAAAAGTATGTATATTCAAATATTATGTTGATTTAAATGACAGCGAAGGATATCTCTACGAGTGTGTATAGCGATCTATAATAGTTAAGATTTTATGATGCTCGTTTATTTAATTGTTATTGTAACATTAAAATGTGTTCCTTTAAATTATAAACAATTTAAAATAATATCGGGACACTGAAGAAAATAAATCAAACATTTTCTCACAGTATAACGTACAAACAACGCCATGTCGTGTATATTACACAAACGTAATATATTATATACGGCTGATTCACCCGGCTTCGCTCGTTTTACCTAATAATATTTTGTTAAGATGCAAAAGAATATAACACTTTTTCATTTTCACTTGAAGCTAGAAAAAACATTATACACAGTAAATGGTAGTTGTTTTATGAATTCTTATACTTTTTCGAACATAATGCGTATTGTAAGATTGTTTATAATACTTAGTCATCTCCATGGGAAAGCCGCGTAAGTTTATTACTTTTATAATTTTTCATGGCCGTAATGCGTTTAAGGCCACGCTCAGTAAAAAAAAAAAAAACAATAATTTTTCATCGTAAAAATACCACTGTAATTGAACACGTTATAACTTATAAGTAGTCACTCAATTAATTTGGGTAGTTGAAATCAAAACCTTATACCTTCTACGCGATGTACTCTATTCGTATCATTTAAAATAAAAACTCGGGACGAATGAATAAGTCATAATAGTAGTTTTGATGATTACCCATGATCAATAAAATACCAGATCACATATTTTATTAGGTATATATAAATTAATGCTGGGTCTTGGGTATATTTGAGAGTGATAGACTCAAAAACTACTTGACCTTACTATCCGCTAGGAGATTGAAATCATTCGATAGCCCCTTTATAAACCTTGCCTAAAAATTGGATTTTAGATATTTTTTGTGACTTGGTAATATGAATGAAAAAAATAAAACAGTTATTTTGTTGTCACGTGTCAAATTTCGTCAGGTTTTATTTTTTAGCCGAAAAACCCTTTGACCGCGCGGTAACCAGCGTCAATAAACCGTAGTAGTCGTATATATTTAGTATATTATATAGTCATCAACAATAAATTAATAATACTATCTAAACAATTCTAGATTCTAGATACATATTATACAGAACATACGTACCTATATAAATACGTATAAATATAAATTTATCGAGATAAATAAATATACACGGGTAGGACAATAAATCTTTCATAAATAAAGATATCCAGCGATAGCAAAGCATTGCCGGGTCAGTTAGTCATACGTTATATGGGTATTACAGCTATTACATGAACGTTGTATACGTCATAATGCCTCAAAAGACAAGGTTGTCGCGTCGGACGCAAAATATGTAATGTTTGCATTTTTTTTCCCCTCCCGAGCAAAACTCACCGTTATTATACGCGTTGGCGTTAAACATTTGCACGGTCTCCGTGTGCCCGGGTATGTTATCGGATTTCCACAGCACTCGGACAATCTGATAGTAGGTGACCGACATCAGTAACAGGGGCAGAACGTACAGTAGGATGATCTTGGCGATTTGGTAGGCGGTTTCCGATTCTTGGCTCCACAGGGCTTCGCATTGAGTCAGATAGATGGACATCCGTTTCGTCTTGTTTATAGCTTCCAACACTAATAGCTCTGGAATGTCTGCGAACATAAAAAAAAACACAGATTGATGTTATCGGGTCGCTCGAAATTGCACGCGTCGTTCCGTGTGTACAACACATACGGTTATATAGCATTTACGAACAATGACGAGCATGTTTTTCATCGTCCGAAAACACATAAACGGTTTCGGCTTATTCACACGCTAATATTCAACTATTTAGGCACCACCACCACCGCCCAACGGTGTTTACGTGTATTTTTTAAAACGTTTAATATTCGTTTTTTATGCGTATCCATTACCGCGCGAGTGTGTGGGATAGAGGGTGGTGGGGGGGAGGGAAATATCAATACGCGTGATGTAAATTACAAACATCGAAAAACACTAAACTAATAATTTATCAGCGTCCCGCCTAAATGTATTGGAAACGAAATTTAACCAAACATTATAGTGTGAAATTATAAAAATTTTGATTGATTGAAATGGAATTATTTAATTTGCATTCGTAATTTGTGCCCTAATGCAGACATACAGCGGTCGGAATACAAATTAATTTTACCTGGGTATTTTTATTTTTAAAGAATATTTATCATAAAATATAGTTATATTTATACACGATTTCGTTGCGTTATGATGTATTTGGTAACCAATAATATTACCAAGACATCTGGTATACAGTCTGGTTATTTGATGACTATATTAAAAGCTAATTAATTAATTAATTAATTTGGTTTAAACAATCAAAAGAGTTCAAGCTGGTTTAAAATTCCGTGTTTTGAGTTCAAAATCGGATTTAAAAAACATTCAATTTTAAGTTTCGTACTTGGAAATTGTTTTTATTTTTTTAGGTCTTAAAATTCCGGTTTATTTGCTCTAGGTTTCGCATTTTTAGAATAAAACTTGGCCAATTTAATCGTGGACAATTTGTCATTTTTAAATACGGTAGACCGTTTTAATTCAAACCCTTGTTTGAACAGAATCCTGCCATAAATGTGTATTACTACGCTGCAAGACAATATAATGTTGAGGATGTATGCTCGAGTAAAATAAAAATACGCGGATTCGCACATCAATCACATGGTGACGTCCGGGCTATTTTATAATGTTTTATTATAGGCGCGAGGCGATAAGATTTTTTGCCGATTTCCGATAGACCGATGTTTGTAATCGATATAAAACAATAAAACCGATAACCGACCCAATGTAATGTCTTTAATTGAAAACCATGAGCCGATGGTATTGAAAATAATCGATCTTTCGGTTTAAAACCAGATACCCAATTTTAACCTATTGATAAGAATAAGTTACAACTATTGTGGACTGAGCCTTGAGTACAATAACAGTTGGACGTGAGTGCGGTAGAATGAGTTTGATAACATCAGTAGATGATATCATTGGTAACCAACATAAACTTAGGTCTTAGAAACGTTTTTTCTACGAAAGTATCGGGTCAAATATGGGCTTAAAAAAACTTATATTTGATATAGATTTTCTCGATACTCATCTTGATCTCTGATCAAATCGTTTGTTTTCGACGAAGTACCGTCGCGGCGCTGACCAGAGGAGTTAATATATTTCCTCGTCGAATCGCCCTCGAGGGCATAACATACAATATATTGCACCAACAGTTCAAAAACGAAATGTATGGGAGAAAATTACGTAATATTATGTGAATTCAATCACGTTACAAATGTTGTTGATCACACGGAGTGATAAACTAAACAAAACTTGTGTGTACTACGCAACGAATTCGCCGCAGAACTTGTGTGACCCGACGCGCTATTTTAATATAATAAATTATCTAAGTATGTTACAAACTGCGGTTCGACCAAACACACATTATTACTGTTGAAGATGCGAAATCCGAACACGGCGTGCTCCGTCCTTCCGTATCGCTAACGCACATAGTGGACAATCTGGGCTCGCAGTATTAGTTGGTACTAAAGCGTATAATATATACGCGCGGAACTTTTTCTCCATTCCAGTTTAGCCCGCAACAGCGCTCCGTGATTCTATTAGAATGTCCGCAAAGTTTCTTTTGTACGTTTGTGCAGTTGCGCTTAAGAAGGACGGTTTTTCAACTGGACAATTCAACTCGGCCGCATTGTCTACGTTATTACCCTGTGTCCGGTGTAATTACATTATTCTGTTCGATGAGATTCCGTCGATAGTTTTTATCATGCTTACATTTCCAAGGGAGCACATGGATTGATAGAAACGATGATGGTTCCTCGCTGTCTTGCTCCGGAGAGTCAACAAAGTTATTTTACATAATCGATAAACATTTCTACATGTCATGGGGATTTCAGCCGATTGTACGATTTAAATTCAACGGGAACATTCACGACAAAGCGCGAGCTTCCTTTTAGCCATAATGTGCGTATAGGTACGTATGAAATAATCGTTTACAAGTTTGGCGGTTAAATAAATAAATTCTTTTTTGAATTTTAATAAACATTCCGTTTCATCTATAAGCTTTAGATCAATTATTATTATTCAGTTAATTCCGACAGTACGTATGGTATGAACACAGATTTGAAAGCACGTCAAAGAAAATATTTATATCGTTATTGTTCTTTTTATTTTCCGAAATAAAATCGACACAAATGATGTTCGTTTTATCGTGCGTATGAACTGTTACCTAATGTACAACCGTCTGTCTCGTTATTCGACACGCTCTATTGGATTTAACAAGTTCGGCGGAGCAGTTTAACGGACTTTCGCCGTGAAAAATCAAATTAAATTTAGTATTCAAAGAAAATGTCACGTGATACTGTTAATAATTTAGTGCGCGTATCAAGAATAATCAATAAAAAACTCAATACGCAAACGTTATGACATTATATGCAATTTACGACATTATTTATCGCGGTGTACGTTGGTTTTGAACTATGTCATCACCAGGTATTTCACACATTATCATAATCCGCGTGAATTCGCTCGATCCGAGTGCACGTAAATATTGTTGTTAAGCAAAGAGGGTAATTAACACAGTTGCCCGGAAGTTATTTCGACTAAAAATGTTTGCACGCATTACCGGGAAAAGCCACCGCACCGTGCGCGTGAGTTATACGGATTTCGACGGAGACGATGTGCGTGTGCAAATAAATATTCGCCGTTCTGATTTGACAGAACTTGGAACGTCGCAAAAATACGTTTTAACGCTCAGATCCAAAAAGATTTTAAATGAACAGTATAGTATACCGCGGACTTTTACATTTTCAACGCAAATGAACATTGTTCGGTACGCTTGAGAACGCTATCCGGTTAGTCGAGGTCCCAGCTTGTTTGGCCGACCCTGTTGTGCGTCGGTGAAAAAAAAGTTCGCGTCCGGAAAAACCGTATCGCTGCGGGAAAACTCCTTACGCGCGCGCGAACGCTGCGGCTAATTAATATTTCAACGGCTTAATTAATGTTTCACGTTCGTTCGGTTGACGTGACGAGAGGTGAAATATTCGAATAACACGCTCGCGAGTACAAACAGTGCTATGAGCATATACATTTCGCCATTTCATAACATCGCGGCGGGCAAAAAATGTTTAAAAAAAAATACCCTACCCGAATCTGCAGAAAAAATTTGGGTTGCCATTTAAAAAAAAGTAAGTTGTATTGCGCATGCGCGTACCGAGAGAGCTAAACATTTGAAATTGGTCTGAAAATATGTATTTAAGTACTCCCTCAAATTTTCCTTTTTACTTATTGTGTTTTTTTTTAATACAGATTGTAAATTTTCTAATAAAAAAAAAGTACTCCCTATCACTTCCCGAAAACTCCATTTCAATACAAGGTCACCCAACTGAGATATTCAGTGGTACCTATTATCATGATCACACTGTATATATACTGTTGTAAATTCATGATATTATCGTTATTAACGAGACTCGCCTGATGATATTAAAACGTATGCGCAGTTGATGTACACAGCGGCAGCGCTTTTGGCCGACTCGTGTGTTACGTTTTCATAATACGTCGTTGTGTGGCGCGTCGGCAATGTTCGAAGTTTTATTTGAAAAGTATATATAAGATTTTGCTGCCATCCCTCTACCAGATATATGTCCATCACACGTAGGAAAATTTACATGAGCGCAAAACAATATAGCTGCTTCGAATATCCTTTAAAAAGCCGTGCGATCCACTAGCAATTAAATTTTTCCCATTTCAACTACATCTTTGCGCAAAATGTACTGTTCGTGTACAAACGACTGAATTGAATTGCCCTGCATTGTGTGCAACCCTCGGTCCTATAAGTTCCATCTGCCTACCTTTATACAAATCAAGGTTAAACCAACAAGTCTCAACCAAACCATATGTCCTCTTCAATAGGGGTACGTTTGGTAATACTTTTATTAGAATGGAATATTAGTTATTACAGTCGGAAACGTGGACGACAATTTGATCGTTTCAAAATATTACAATATCCCACTTGTAACAAAAACGGTCCTGGACACTGCGCACGTATACTGTCGACGTACAATAAATATCTAGCGGTACCACCGCGAGAAATAGATTTTGTACCGTGTACAATGCGTGCACGTATCAGTCAAGTCGATCGGAAGTTCTTTATTCGTACACGCCTGCGTACACACGGCAGATTTACGACGACGGAGCGCGGATTATAACCGCTAAATATACACTGCAGCACACGTACACGCGCGCACTGCACTACTCGATTCATTCAAACGGTTGTCTAACAGCGTTCAATCATCTGCGACGTAATTAGTTTAACTTCATATTACACGCGGTGGCAGTGCGCGTCTTTGCGCGTAACAAATGACACCCCCCCCAAGTTCGTTGTTAATGCCCATAATAATATACTCGCGTCGCGAGTATGATGAGTAATTATAAATGTATGCTAACACGATAAAATTCCGCAGATTATCAAAAAGCGGGGCAAAACTGTGCGAGTCGACGCTATAGAGTTTCTACGAAATAGTTATGCGCCGTACTCGTGGAGTCTGCGCCCCAGAAGTGAAAAACATCGATGGCGTACGATCATTACCTTTATTATTGGTTATTGTAATACAGTGAAACCTGTATATAGCGGACAGTCACTGGACCAAAATAATTGTCCGTTGTAGACAGGTTTCAATGTTTTAAAAATAAAATTAATCTTCAAACATGATCTATACAATTTTTACGTACATTTGTATTGTTTTATATTTTATAATATGTATTAGGTATAATCTTTATTAATATTATATATTATACACATACATTATAAATTTAATTTTAATTATTATTTTTATATAACACACAAAAAGGTGTCCGTTAAGTCAGGTTTCACTGTATAACACTTCGAAAATATATAACTAGCTTTACCGTGCGTGTATATGTATGTTATTATTAAACCGCGGATTATATGCAGTGAAAATACTCTATTATATGCATGCAAATATGCAGCATAAAATACAGAAATATGCACTAAAAATTAAATTTAAAAAAAATGTATTCGCTATGGTGCTTTCATGAATACTTTTTTCACGGCAGAAACAAGTTTGTTCACACTCAAAAACTCATCTCGAATTTCTTCATCAAACCGGTGAATAGCATGAGCAAACCAAGTTACGTGGATCAAGTTCGGATAGAAAATGTTGAGGGCTACTCCAGCTTTCGTCATGTATGGAGCTGCAAATCAGAAATAAAAACGCAGACTCTCTCAGCGATAAAAGTATCGATAAAAAATTTGGTAATACTGTCGTTTATAAATCGAGCTATAGTAGAATGGTTGACTTTTTCAAGTGCTTTAGAAGCAATGAGATATGCGGGAGAAGATTCTAGGGATAATCTTCCAATAAATAAATTCGCGATATAATGCCCACATGAATATGTAGTCTCATCTGCCGAAATCCAAATTAGGTTTTTTCCAAGATATTTCTATACCCGTCTACAATGTAATTTTTCCGTAAAGTGGATTCGTCTGGTATGTTTTGATTCGTGCAATATTTTTTTCAGAAAACTACGGAATTTCGGATAACTTAGTTTTTCCAAAGGAATGTTACTCGCTATTAATGCCTCGCATAAATCATTGCTGAAATGATATTACTGTTAGTACGAGGCTGTGATATAAGCGCCTGGCTACCAGAAGTATGGGTTGTCTTACTTTTTTTTCAGAGGCTGCTATATGAGTTGCTGTACGTATATTATGCTGGACAATTTGAAACTTCTTTGAACGCGGCACTTTTTCCTCACATACCTGGCAGTACACAACCATTCCGTCAGTAGTAAACGTGCCTGGATATTCATTTATCCAAACATGAATACGCGTATTTTTAATAGGATGCATCTTATAAAATAAATTAATAGCTTGACGTGTACGATTTGGCGAATCATGAAAATGAGACTGAAAAGTGAACACAAAAATAAATACGAATTGATTTTGTTCGGGGCACGTGCAAACGATTAAACGATATATTATCGAAAACTCAATAAGATATATAAATAACGACGGCAGTAGAAACTCGTCCGGTCAATTAGTTCGGTTGGTATGTACTATATGTCTATATAGTATGCGTTTTAACACATATAATCAGTGTGTTTTTTGTATAAAAATACGATTATATGCCGTTTACATTCCGAATCAATGAAATATGCACACTTGGTAAAAAAAAGCGATTATATGCAAATGCATATAATCCGCGGTCTAGTTATTATACTTTTCCGAGGTGTTTGGTTTTTAATTTCGTTTCGATGGTATACTTGGAATATTTATTAAAAAGTATGCTTCGCGTATCATACGACAGGTGAGAGACGCAGATTATGTTGAGTTTCCGGCAACATGTTAAGTACAAAAGAGTATATACTACCTACGCGGAGCATTACGTTTGTACCCGGATACGGGTGAACTGCTCAAAGTGCAAATAATGATAGTACTTAGTACACGCTTTTAACATAAATCACAGCACATGCGGTCGGATGAAACTTGATTGATTGTCGCCGCAATCAACAGTTTTATGTTATACTGCAGATTATCACGTAACCGTGTTGAACTTTACATAATTATTTTAAATAATATACTTTAGTGAATAGGTGTATATACAACAAATATCTATTGATTTGTATTGATTAAGGGTAACACACATTAAAATATACAAGAAACCAGTGTTGTAATTAGAATAAATGATAACTAAAATTAAAAGCCATCTTTGATTTGATTAAGATATATTCAACCATATAAACTGCAAAATGTGATATAAAAGACGATCTTGGTAATTTATTTCAGTCAAATTAATTATGAAAACGTTTTAACATTGATTGATTTATATTATACAAACACAATTGTAAGGCTGTTATAGTGAGATAATAATCGTACCTATATTAATTATATTTTCTCAACACTGTAAAATATACACTCCAACGGGCTATTTAAAAGTTTTTTAATCGATACTGTAACAATTTTGCCTTAAAACGTAAGAGCTATTATTCGTAAGAATTATTGTACATTACGTAATAAAAATGGGAAACAACCGTAACATAAAATAATGAACCGTAAGACAAAAATTACAAGAGTTTAAATAGGTAATGAAAATATCCGGACTACCATATTACGAAACAATATTTATACTGAAACAATATTAATGTTTCTTGGACTCTATGCTTCATTTTATATAAATACAATTAAGTAGGTATAGTACGGTGAAGTATTTAGAGACCGTGTCTAAGGATAGCGTTGAACATAATAAGTGTACTCAATGTAATATTTACAATTTAACAGTAATGCAATAACTTTTTGGTCTCTGTCATATTATAATATTCTGTGAAATTAAATAATATTTTTTTGGGAGATTATTAACTTTTGTGGGATCATATCTCATTTTTAAAAAGCCACTACGATTAAATTATGGGATCAAAATCATTTTTTTTTATTATAACTATTGTTACGAAGAAGTATACTTAACCGATATTAAAATATTCGGTACGAAACGAATAGAATATTATCTTTCAGGGTTCTGTGTATCAAACGCAAATATCCAAGTTCAATATCAGTGTTACTCCGTATTCAATATTTGTCTTATTATTATTACTGTTACTATCAATAGAGATGATATGATCAATATCCATGAAACAATAAATCCAAAACTCAATATATAAATTTTTTCAGGGTGTCATTGAACTACTGACAACCGACGCACAAATTCGCTATAATTTAGAGGTTCCCAAGCTGTGGTTCTCGACTTACATTGTTGGTGAATTTTTTTTGTAACATAATCAAACTTCGGACCAATAATTTCTGAATTTTTAAAATTTAAAGTCGAGAGTAAAAATGATAAGATTTGAGTTATTACGAATCAGTAGTAATTATAGCGTTTACATGTGATATATAACATATTATATCATAATATCGGGTATTATAAAACTATTTACTCTCATACATAAATTAAAATAATTGTAAAACTATTAGTTTGACTTTTAATGTCGATACATCAAAATTCACAAAAAATTAACACAATGAAATAACGCAGTGAAAAAGGGTGTTTCCATTTGAAAAAATAGCTTGTATCGCCACAGGACACCCCGCATAGAAAAAAAAAAAAAAACGTTACCGAAAACAAAGCTTTTATGGTGACTTGGACATAAAAGAAAAATCTAAATTTAAACAATTAGACGGCCGAAAAGAGGGTGAGCACGGTTAAAAATCTTTGTATTATATAACCGGCAGTGTGTTGAATATATAGGAATTTTATAGAATCCCTTGAATTATTTTGCAATGATTTTTATGTTATTTAAATGATGTCCAGGCAATCGAGACAGTTTCTAGGATTTTTATGGAATTACTATAGTAAGCAAAGTACGAAGCTTATAATAGTATTTAATCAAAATTTTTTTTATTTTTTTTTGAATCTTTTTCTTGCAGAATACAGTTGATGTAACATTTTGAACTGCATAAAATATTGTTTTCGTACGCAAATGTTTATTGATTTGACATTTTGATTTGCATGCGCATATGACCAGACCTAATCGATTTCCCGTTGACTGTTGGATCATTATAGGCATATTTAGTAAATGCAATTAACACATTAATTTATATTTATGTAAAATGTCATATCAGTTTTTAACACTTCCTACATGAGATTCGGCATTCTATAGAGTACCTATACACAGTAATTATATACATTTTATACTTTTCTTGTTCATTTTAGGTATTCCATAGAACATTTATCGAACATCATGACTTTGCCGGTAACATAACATACATTTATTACTTTTCGTCGATGTCCAAATCTAGTTTTTTCACTATAGCAAAAGAGAAAAAATGTAAAAAACGTCTTTGACCATTGTGACCTTTACTCTACATCATTATGCTTATAACATCTAAAACGCTTTGCATATATAGCTACGGCAACACCATTTTCCTACTGCATACGTTACACTAATATGACGTTACACATCTGCCGCCCCGCCTCCGTATATGCTTGACCCCGTACATGCTGCCGAGCACGTCTTCGGTTCGTCGCAAAGCTTAATGTTTTACTACCTGAGGCGAGTCCCACGATCCATATGATAATGATGGCGGTCCTGGCACGGCTGGTGGTCGATCTGAATTTCAGGGGATGACAGATGGCGTACCAGCGGTCGATGGAAATCGACGTCAGTGTCATGACGGACACCGTGACCGAGACCGTCTGTATAAACATAAAAAATAAAAAGGAAAATTATTAAAGAGACAGCATTACGCGTACACTTATGTTTGTAATAATTTGGACGGCGAAAATAATATGATATAAAGCTGTGATACTGCGTTAAAGAGAGTCACTGGTTTGTGAGCTGCTACGGAGGCGCAGCGGAAGTTCAATTTCGAGAGTGGTTTTTAACATTTTTTGTCACTCAACCACCAAAAGTTTCATTTTAAATACAAGTTTATTTAAATCAAAAACATAATATAATAGCCGCAGATTTCGAAAAAAAGTATAACGATAAACTTATAATACGTTTTTAGTGTATAAGATAAATAAAATTTAAATAGAAATAACCAATAAAATATGTGTAAAGAATAGTACGGAAATATACAGAGCAATATAAACTTTAAAATATGTCAAGAAATAATTTTTCCAAAGTGCTGAGCACTCTCGTTTTTTAAATCGTATATATTTAAATATAAAAACTTAAATTGGCATAATTTATTTCATCCCGAAAAATCCCAATTGGCCACATCGAACGACAGATTTGTTTAAATTCATTTTTAAATCATATTATACTCTATATTTAATTCACAAATATTTTTCTTTTTCATACATAATTTATAATATGTAATCAACTATACTATAATATATTCTGATAGAGTTGATTAGATTTGTTATTTTAAATAAAATGCATCATGTAAATATAGTGTGTTTAAACATTCATTTGAATTCGGTGAAAGTGTTACAGGAACATATTCCTGCAGGAAGCCAGAGGATTTAAAAACATAATCGAAGACATTTCCGGATTGATATGATGGGGGGCAAGTGTTCCCAGTAATCCATTCATCTTGACTCGTGGTTTCAACGCCCCACCACTGTGTGTCATTATACGTTCATAATAATATTACCGTATGACCCACGAGTGCGTAGTAGCAGATTATTCTACTCAAACCATTCTTGTACACTTGGAGCAAGTTCAGAATGAAAACTTAAAAAAAATACAGGCACCGTATCGTCCGCATCGTTTTTAATGTTCTCGCGAACTAAATTACGCGTACATTCTCCGACACTCTGTTAAAATGTATTGGTGATATTTAAAAAAAAAACATTTATTGAGGTCTTACGTTTAATAAATAAACGAGATTGTTATAATATTATATAGTCATTATTATTTCTTCCATTATCATGTATTTTACGAAAAATACTGATGTGTATGTGTGTGTAAAAATGTTTTGTATCTGTTCATATTAAAAACCGACTGACTTTACGTTTTTATAAATAAAAATAAATAATTATAATGATATAACAAGTCACGTATTAAATATATTATCATATCATTTTCGGCTGCCAAAAGTTCACCCTTCTTGAAATATTGATTATTCATTTTTTTTTAACTTAGACAAGTTGTGTTTCTGGGTATATTTCATAAAGTCATTGTTTTTTTTTGTTTTTTGTAACATAGTCAAGTTATCACTATTATGTTTTGTTTTAAAATGTTTACATTGGAGTATTCAAATTTCAAGTATAAGTATAGGTACTATTATCCATAGGTATTTATATAAAATAAAAAATGTCTGTTTCAAATGGTATTCAGTTTTATTGTGATGCTTATAAATTATAATGATAATATTAGTTTATTAATAATATATGTATATATGATGTACCTTTAGGTTACAAACCATGATTTACAAATTATTATACAAATAAGACACGCTGTTTTATAAATTTAAATAAAAATACAATATTATTATTATAGTATAAATATTACTATGATAGTGCCTCTAGTTACTAATAATTAAACATTAAAATAAACACGAATTATATAGAAATGTATGTGGTAAACGGTTTTTAAATTTTTTTATATATGTTTATTCAAATTATTTTGTAAATTGTGTTATGTACTATGTACTCGTAAGAAACATTTTTCACTTAAGTAAGTAGCTGTTTACTGTATTTTCTACCGTAGTTTTAAATTAAATATCGTACTGCTATTAAAATATGAATTATTTGATGAAACCTAACTTTCGTGGAACATTTAAAAAACATACATTTCATGAAATGTTAGAATCCTACATGACGTAATGCTTAACAGTGACACTTAAAAGTGACCCACGGGTGTAACGCTCCATAGACCGTCGATTGCGATACGGGTTACAGTACAGACGCATATTTATTATATATACGCGATCGCGTGACGCGTGATCGTGTCCGCGGACCTACATATAAATAAAATAAACATTCTTTTTCGAGTTTTAATCAGAAATTGCTATATTGCTCGCGGGACACAGAACCATTTAGTGTAAATTCATAGTTAAGTCTTATTTTTTGTTGTTGTTTATAAGATAGCGTCTAAGCTACGAAGTACCGTTTTCTTTATTCCGTGAAATTATTGTATCGAAGGGTTTTGTTTATAACTGAACAAAAAACTTACAAATTTTAACGTATACGAATTAACGTTGAACCCAATCGTGTAAGTGATAAAAATAAAAACGCTACACCACAGGTAATGTGTTTTTCTCTTTAAAACGAACAAAAAAAAAAATTTGACCCTCCATAATGAATGTACACCGAATGGTTTGGTCCCGCGTAAAACGTATTTTTACGCTCAGATTAGGAATGTATCATATCGTTTTAATGTGTTATTTTACTCGTTATTTCGTATCGTGAAGTTCAACGTAACCGTAATAACACATGTAAACACATTACACGTATTCCGTTGCAATAATTCCGTTGGTTCTGGCTAATTACAGTACCGCGAAACGTTCGGAGAGTATTGTGACCGACAAGCTTCTTAACGTGAATTGTTCAAAAAAATATTTTCAAACCACTTTAAATCATTAATAATAAACAGTTACAATTTCTGTTGAAACGTTAATTTTACTTGTAATACAATATATACAATATATATACAATATATAATTGTACCCGGTAGCTGTATAAATTACACCGTGAATAATACGAGTACGTTGCGGAGTACACTAAATTTTAACATATTTTTTTTCCGGGTAAAGTCATTCACAAACGAAATTGATGAAACAATCAGAAAAAATTAATTTTAATCAAGTCGTGTTTTTTTTTTTAATTCTGAGCGAAATGATGAATGTACCTATTGGTTTTTCCATGATGTTTTTATTTTTAAGTGTTATAATTTTTAGTGTATGCCATCATGATTTCTCCTAGAAAACGTTATCATATTATCAATAGTAGGATATATTTCCAATTCTAAATATTGTTTAGTTTGTTTACAAGAAAAGCCATTTAACTTAACAGCTTTCACAATAATGGCAGTAAACTGACAAAAAAGGATTCTTGTTTAACAATGCGTGTTTTTATTGTTAAAATGTGTGTTATTATAATACGACAATTAAAATATTATAAATAATTGCACGGCGGTGTGGGTAGGCAAATTAAGTGCATTGGTGTCACGCACTTAATAATGTTGCATACACCTTGCGTATTCGTTATACCTACTCGTATTCGTTATAATATTAGTTTTATCACCCTCAACGATCGCCGTGTTTTTTGTATCGTGTTCAGGGGTAGATTAATATGTCAGATAAACTCACAGCGATAATCTTATCTTTGGGTGGGCTACTTTATTTATATTTTAACCTTTTTTTTTTTATGCGATATCATTCATATTTTCTTAAAATAAAACAAGGCTAAATTGTTGGCTGCCTTGATTTATATTTCCCGGGTTAAAAAATATTACCGATCCGCCCCTGATCGTGTTTTAGTTAATTTTAAACGACACAAGACTTGGGGCTTAAGACTTCCGGAAAACGAATAAAACGATTATGTAAATTTAGAACATAGAGTGAAATGGGCGGCTACGAAGTTTGAAACGCACACAAGGCATAGGTTTCGTTCTCCAGACCATTGATTTTTAAACATTTTTAATGTCACTATTTCAAAAACAGGTCCATAAACAAAGACAATCACCTCGTGACTACCTTTCACTAAATATGCCTATTATTATTGATGTTACTAGTATTATAAATTATATTTTTAATCACTCATTTGAAACAAATAACCATCATACGCCACTTGTACATTAGTTATTGATAGTCGTTTGTTTTTACTAAAAAATGATTTACTTTTTTGTGTTTCGAATGTTTTAATCCGCGAATAAAGAAGCTTTTAAACGTTAGACAAACACAATAATTTCATAGCGTTAGAAAAACATAAATCCACGCTTTTGTCCGAACACAAACTTTCAATAATTATTTCTCACCGATTCGACCCTTTTTGTCTATGGAATTGTGATCATCCAATGGTAGCGAGCCTCGGGTTTAAAGGCGTTGCGGTGCAGATGACCCTTGTCGTTTACAAGGGAAACCACGAGATCATCAAAAGACAATATAATTCGCACACGTACGCGCACGCCGTGTAATTGGTTTGTAATGCAATACGTGTATTGTCTGAGTATAGTATGAGTACGGTATGAGTACGAATGCGCGTGTGGGCGTTATTACACACACACACACAAAGGATTCGGGTGGGAAAGAACAATAATAAACTTGTACGATGTAAATGGACCGTATAATATAATTATAATAGTTCGGTTTATACCAATTGTACATGCACTTGTAACCTGTAGTACGATGTGCGTGACCGCCACCGAGTAAATAAAATCGAAAACCTGACACGGGTATACCACCTACGTGTGCGTATAAGTGTATAGCTACGTATACACACACACATATATATATATATATATATATATATATACAGCAAGACGTTAAACGGTGCGGTCGGCGTCGGTGATAAATATATTAATAAAACATAGTCTCGGGCTGGCGGGTATACGAGTTGGCGTTTAAATTATTAAAACAATAACCACGGATTGATAACAACATTATAATTATGCGGGATTAAAAACACCACGGTGGTCGAGTCACATAAATAAGGATATTATTATTGTTATTATTATCATTTTATCATTATCATTATCGTTATGATTATTTAATAAAGTGTTTGTGCGTCAGCGACATGCGAACGGAATTGTAACACATACAATGCGTGTGTAGTGCGTGTTTTTCGCAAACGATGTTGATTTATATACTTGGCGCGTATGTGCGCGTGTACACAATATAATAACGTATCCTCGCCGTCCTGTAAATTTAATTCGACCGAACTTTTAGGACCGTTACGGGGTAGAAACAGTATATAATAACAATAATAATAATAATAAAACATAAACTGTCCTTTTGACTTTCCGGTGCTCGGCTCGTTGCCCACCCGCGGTTCCCGCCCACAAAACGGTTCACACCCGACCCACGACGGCACCCATCCAACTCGCGATAAATTCACACGCACGTTTCGATTGTATTTTACAAACGAGACTTGTGCAGCACGACTTCACAGCCCTTATGAAAAGTTCTTTTGTCCACGGCGGATATATATATATATATATATATAATTTCTAAGCTATTATCTAGTATTCAAAGAATAAAATTAAAACAGAAATTTACTCTTATCTTCTACTCGTGTTAACTAACAAAAAGTATGGTTCTCAAAATTGGTTAGGATTTCGTTTATATCGAGGAAACTAAAAAAAATCTTACGTTACAGTATGTAAGGTCTTATACGGGACCCGAAAATTCGTTCGCGTTGTTCAATAATATTCCAATTCGTGTTAACCTGCGCTTCGTGTTCATGAAGGAGTACTGTATATATTTTTTACGGTCAGGACTATAGTTCGTATGTGTATGGAAAACGTGACGGTAAACCGCAGTGATCTATACTGCAGTGTTATACCTCACCCTTACTCCCCGTTGTTGATAAATAAATAAATAAAAAAACATTCGTCGGATCACGTTTATCGTGATTTTATCGGAGCTCTTGTTCTACATGCACGTGGAACAAGGGTATCGCGAACACCCATTTTTCGAATCTAATAAAATTCCATGTAAAATTCGCACGGTCAACTACAGGTGGTAATACTATCCATATCTTGTCATTCTAGACGTATAAATTACACTTCGAACACCACGCTACGTTTCCTTACGGTTAGTCTCGCGAGACGGACGAGGCAGAAAATTCCACGAACAGGTGCAGGCAGACTGCAGAATGGCCGACGCGTGAACTATTGACTTTAAACCGATTTTCAGACCAGGTAATCCGATTCGATTTCAATGGAAAGGATCGAGAAATCAATCGCCGAAAACGAATTGAGGTAATGAACACCTGGACGAGATAAATGTATACCTATCGAGTCCCTGCTATTGAGTAACGAACTATATACTACAATCGAGTCCACGATTGGATGACGAAAAATGTGTTACGGAGGCGATTAAATGTGATGAGTTCAATATCGACACCATTATTTTAATTACTATCGTCAAACTAAAATTAAGATTTCATAGATTATTCTGGTTATTCTATATGAAAGTATATAAAATATAAGCAAATCATTAAAACATAGTCAAGAACAACATATCGAATCATAAAAACAGACAAGAAATCAGCAATAGATTAAAATGTAAAGCAGATAGATGATCCAGTTGTAAGATCCTTACAGTTATTCCTAAAGATCTCAGACAAAGTTACACTTAACACATTAGCCGTCTATGACTTTAAATTGTTTTTTATATTTTACGTTTCGTGGGACTCAGTTAGTATCGAAACGTGGACTCAACCAGTTTTATGTTTTAGATCTCAAGGTACTCAATAAATATGTGAATAATGAACCCGAGAGTCTATTCGTTCTAAAAAGTTTTTTTGGCACTCGGTTCGTTTGCAGCCAATTGACCATAGGTACGCGTGATGACAAATCAACAAACGTGGAATGAAAATATAGCTGAATCAGGCGCACGAATGTAATAATCTACTTATCGCGAATACAATAATAATATTAAGTACGTTGCACATTTCTCGGCGGTAATTTCACGGAATTCGAATCCGACCAAATAGCAGTTAAACGATATGCTTTGTTCAAATTTAATTCTCGGTCGTCTCGCTTAAAAGGTGCGTTTTAAAATACACATTATTATTTTGGTTATGTTAAAAGTGTGCCGAGGCTTTTGTGAGAGAGCAAAGTGCTGCAGCCGGGCGACTTCTGCGCGCTGTTTGCTTGACCTTACCGCCGGCATTATTGTACCGTACAACAAAATGTATACCTAACGATATGATGTTTTTCATCCAGATACCGTACATTTTTAATTACGAATAATTAACGCGATATTTACCTAGTCCATACGCATATACGGTTCTAACTGTTTGCTTCCCGAGGAGCGGCACAATGTTATGCTACTTCGCGTTGTTGTTAATCCTGTTGAACCGTTTTCCAGATAAACAAGGAACGTTTATCAATGATCTACGCACGCACCGAGCGATTATGATATATAATAACTAGAGCTGGGATTTCGATGCACTTTGCATTGTTTTCCAAAGCTTACTGTGCAATGCTCGTCTTGTCACAAATTTGTTTTATGTATGTACATTTTAATGAGAATAAGAAAGTTTATTTTGCATTTTTTTGCATTTTTTGGAATTTTTTTAGTTTTTAGGTAATTTTCTTAATTTTTTATGGCATTTTAGAGATTTTGGAGCTTTTTTTGAGTTTTTGAAAACCAAGTATGAATTTAAAATTTTATTTAAAGATTTTTACACCAACATGGTTTTTAAATAAATATAACAGATTATAAGTTGATATTCGTAATTCGTATTCTATTATCGGACAAGGTTTGAGTAACCTCTACCCGCATTTCCATAATCTTAAATCGGTAAAATCGACGTCCGATGATATCGTTCAACGTTCAGTACGAGTCTTGTCGTCGTTAACACCGTTTTATTACTCTAGTTAATTTTTTTTGATAATTTAATATAAAAATGCCAAAAGTAAAATGTTTGACAGCGAGTCGACTGCGTGCGTTTGTACAAGAATTTGGACATAATATTTTTTCTACCGACGGATTGGTGTTATTCTGTAAAATATGCAACGTGAAAGTTACCGCTGAAAAACGATTACACTTGTAATAGATTTTTATAATGCATTTTTTTAAACTTTTTATTGTAATTTATACTAAAATTATTAAAAATAAAAAATTTTTTAGGTCATAAAAACAATTTTTTTAGGGCATTTTTCTGGGGTTTTTAGGGCATTATTTAGAGTTTTTAGGTCATAAAAGCATTTTTTTAGGACATTTTTTGGGGTTATTTAGAGCATTAAAGTCCCAGCCCTAATAATAACAAGACGTTCAAGACGGCCTGGGAGTATTGCGCTCTCATATTTCGTGTAAAAATTACGCGTCGTATTATGTGCGCCAAACACCCGCGCAACGATCGTTTAACGCATTACGTGCACTGCTGCAGTGATCGTTTTGAAACTTGAAATACGTTATGTGATGCAAGCGCGCACGTATCGTATTTGCTGCACGCACGATACGCAAGATTAACAATTATCGCTGTACATAGGTACAAGTTTACGACCGTGTCGCGTTTCGAGCACTATACGTGATGGCGAATTATTCGGTGATCATTTCGTGCACGCGCGTCGCTCGTAATAAACTTTTAGACGTTTTTTTAAACGTGCCACGCGTGTAATCGTGTATTAATGTTATCGTTATCGGGTTTTGCTTTGGTTCTACGCAAATGGTGTTTTTATGATATTTACGGACGAACGCGGTTCTCTCTTTCACTCGTCAAACCTTTCGATATCATCAAACGATAATATACATGATATCATATGGCGTTTATCCACGCGTTCTGCGTACGAAAAATAACATCGTGTGCGGCGGTAAAATTAATTTTTATTTAATTCGTTCACGCGCGAAACGTAACGTGTGTACACAACAACCGACGAATATTCGTTTATAGATCGTTCGGACCGATATCATTTGAACGTGTTACGCGTTATCGTACGCGCGCAGCACATAATATAGAGGATCAAACTGTTATTTGTGCGCGTGTATATTACACGCAAACAAAGGGGCGAAAAAATGTCTTTTGTGTGTTTATTTTAATATGATGAATGAGCGAAACGGACAAATACACATATTGTAATCGCACGCGTAGTACACAACAATCATATTACGCCGTGTTTAGCCAAAACGAAACAACCGATGCGTGTGTCGGGCCACAGGGGTCGGTGCGTTTATAAATATAATTGTGCAGCATTTTACCACCGCCGTTTACGGGTAGGGCGTCGATGATACGATATTATAGAAATTATACAGGGTGGTCAGTGGAAAACGGATGTTTTTGAAATAAGTTTAACTGGGAAGGGCATGGTCTCCCAAAAAATGTATATATAAATGTATCCGCCTTTTCTTGACCACCCTGTATAAGTTAGGCCGCGCGCACACTGGATACGAATATTTGTTTCCTGAAAAAAACGTGCGAATAGTGGTCGCACGATTGAGTGCGCACACTGAACATGTTTTCGTCCGTAAAATAGTCAGTGTTTCGGTGATATCGCGTTCGTGACGTCCTGGAACGCAACGGATAATCTGTATCTTCAAAATAATTATTTTCTAATCCGGAGACGACTGCGTCGCGGTCACTGTCGTAGAACCAAATGGGGAATATATCTAGATTAAAAGTTAAATTTATTTCTTGTAAAATTTAAAGCGATTTCAATTTCTTTGGATATTTCTTGCCATGCCCTGCGATGAAGGTCACGTAAGTGATACCTCGAAACACTTTGATCCCGTGAACATGTGTGTTGGTAAATGAATACAAACTAAATAATGTAAACTAATACATTTTTCACTATCCATTTTCCATTTATCCATTTTCGACGTACGAACGTTAGTGAAATCCGGACAAGTTCGGATTGTTTTCGTACGTCAAAGTTGCACGTGCGTATACGTACGAACGAATCGCACGCAGTCTGCGGCGCTCACATAGTATCTGGTGGATCGGGATCATTCGTACGTGTACGTACAAGTTCGCACGAATCAAATTCGTACGGAAACGCATCCAATGTGCGCGCGGCCTTACTACACTAGCGCGCGTTTCCGACAATGCTGCTGCGTCCAGGTGAGATTAGCTTTACAACGTGTTCACGTAATAATCGTTTGGGATTTTTTCCCATTTTATCTCGCGGTGATATTCCTACGGACGCGTAGACCGCTTGCACGAGTCCGTTCAAAATGTGGTCTGTACAGGGCGAATGCGTGATTATTCCGTTGAAAATACCGGTTGGTCGAATATATTTTATGAATGGATTAAAGCCTCGGTTACACAGTGCGAGCTAGACGACCGAGTTCCCATGTCAGTTACTGCAGTGCAGCCACTCGCATCGTGTGACCACGTTATACTAGTTACCTGAAATACGGCCAGTGACTCGCATGCCAGTTACTACAACATTTTTTGTTTTTACTCGCCCGCTCGCATTCCCCCACCACACCACAAGCAGCAGCTCGCAGGTATAGCAGCCCTAATGCGCGTATCTTCACGTTGAATTTTTAGAGCAATTAAATTTAAAAGTATTTCCACTTGTGTCGGTGTCATTCTCATAACTGCTTTATACTCTAGGCCCTAGGGGATCTCCATTATATAGCTCTTTAAATATTGTATGCGTTGCCCCTTTCCTTTGCATCCAATTCCTGACCCAAATCGTTCTTTTTTTCTACAGTTTGAAGTACTTCAGCGCAAAGTATTTTTGTAACCGCTTTTACTACGGTATTAACTGTAATCAGTTTTGTATTTTGCGACAACATTGCACGAGACATTGCTGCGACACTGCTGCAACATGCACTACAGTAGCTCTCGTATTCAGTCTCGCCATCAACTCGCACTCGTGTGACCGGATGAGGCGAGTTGAGCTACTGTCCTTCAAGTACACTATTACAGTAGCTGTCCACTGTCAGGTCAGCAACTCGTACTGTGTAACCAAGCCTTTACTGCAGGTAAATTATGTCACATACAACGTATAAAATTAATAATGTACACGTTACTTTTAAAACATATATTAGTATGAACGTATTGCAGTATACGGTCAACAGTTGTAAATGAAACGAAATCATGTACAATATTCATCAGTAACAGTTAATATAAGTCCTTTTTTTATGTTGATAAAAGATATTGTTATATATAGGTAGAAATAATGTAACACGGTAATGTACGGTCAAAAATTATAAATATAGTTAGATGTAATATATTCATTAATAACAAGTAACCTATTACTTATTAGTCTGGTAATTTACGCCTATATAGGCAGCTGATGTACTTACTGTAATTGGTCGATATCACATAATATTTACAAAGTTTTACAAACAAACTTTTTTTTTCCTTTGGTTTCAGTTCACCGAACGTCAGGTGTATTTTTTTGAAATGGAATTGATTTTATCTGTACTCTTGGCTATACGATTTACAATAACGCTGCTTTAACTTGATTAACACGAGTATACGTTGAGTAAAACTAATAATTTAATAATTCCGGTCAATTTGTGGTTCTGTGATGGTAGAATAAATATTGGTGCTTATGCCCACTAATGATGGGGGACTCTGAGCAAAGTGTAAACATTCGTTTTCGGATGGTGCAGTTGATATCAACTCGGAAAATTCATCTCCTACACCGGCTGATGGCCACAGTTATATGGATAGAAACAAAATTTTACATAGGATTTGAGCATCAAAATCATTGTGGTTGTTACACGGACAAAAATAATTTCATCGACTCAAATGCTATAAATGACAGTCGCTCAAATGGGCTTTTAATTTTTTGGACGGCAATTATTCACCCAAACATCCATTACGCATTTCTATTACACGCATAAAATAAAGCCAACAACTGAAGAATAAATCGGTCATCGATAAATTTTACAGGGACTGTCACGACGTATTAGATCTGTTGGAAACCGTTCGCTTATTATTATAATTATTAGTTTAGTGGCACCTAGTATATAGGTGAACTCCGTTATGTGGTTATGAACTCTTGTTATAAAACGCTTTACAATTCAGACGTATTGCGTTTAGATTAAATTTTTTTATCGTTCTTGTGAGTTATTATCAATAAGCACTACTACCACCATCATACAGCCGAGTTGATTATATGACACGAATACAATTTTCCCCTTATTCCCCCCGCCATCATTTTACGCACCCGTCATCTATCCGGGATTTCCGAGTGTGAAAACTTGTTGAAAACGAGTATTTTACTATATTATAGGCTCACACGCCACCATCGCGCGGCCACAGCGTCGGAGTATCATATTATACACATTCAGTATTACACACACTCACACTCACACACACACGCACACACACACACACACACGCACCCGCAAACGCACGATCAGAAAACGTGGTAGTAGGGTGAGGGGGGGGGGAAGTCAGCGAGACTTTTGCATTACAATATAATACAATTTTTCGCTTTTCATGGCCGGTAATTAACAACACCGTATTGTTATTATAATAATATAATACGCCGTAAACGCGTTTAAATTAAATCGGTAGCAGACAAGAATTTAATAATATTGTTTGGAACTACGAATATAATAATAATTAAACGCCATGTTCTAAGTACGGTGCAAGTGCGGTTTTTTATCGTGTTACGGACATTATATATTCGTTCTATTTAATTTTTGCATAATTAAAGCTCTCCTTACAGTAAATATAATGAACACATTACGTGCACGTATAATAAATATATTATATAATTAATATTTATGCAAATACGCTCGCAGATTATTCTTTTGAACTATTATAAGTTAATCAACGATATGTACAGTATACAGGGTGACTTTTTAAACGTAATCACCCCCTTTTTTGGTCATAAGAATGTTTTAATTTGTAATTTATTTTTTTGAATGCTTCAATTACCATAAAAACTATGTTTTCCAAAATATTGTTTTTTTATGCCAACTTAAGGGTGTCCTGTTGTGAATTTGTGATATAAACTTTTGTTTTTCATACGGAATCGCAAAATAGTATTTAATTAATTTTATCCACAGGACATACTTAGTTTGTATGGTAACTTGCCAAAAAATTAAAATTTAAGTATTTTTATGACCACCCTGTTTACTATGTATATAATATTATAACCAGTTGCAATGGAATTAATATTTTGGGAATACGTTGTGTATAGATACGTTTGATTAGAGTATTTAATTTGAAAATAAATCTTAGTATAACAGTCTGGACTGTTTAAGTTAAAATTATACGTTTCAAAGGTAAAAAAAAATTACGCAATATACACTGCAGCAAACACGTAAATAATTGAATGCATTTTTATATCATATTAAATTACAACGGTCTACGTTTTTGGTAAAAGAAAATAAACCGTTTACATATGCGTTTCAAATGTACAAGGCACGTTTTTTTTTTTTTTTTACTGGTTAATCGTTAAAATATATCATATGTGCGTAGATTGTAGGTGCGCAAAGTCGTTTCTGAAACGTATTGTTTCGAAAAAATTACACCAATGATAACGAATTAATAATAGCAGTTATTTTTTTTTTCTTTAGTATCGGTATTCAACGATTAAATTAATGTCATATACTTATATTTCGAAGCGTTACGTAAATCATTATTACTATAGTTTTCGTGTAGGAACTATTGTTGATCAGCTCATTAACGTATTATGAACTCGTGTCGAGCGTATTACTCATCGAACAAGGGAAACTATACAGGGGGAACGCGGCTACAGTTTTTGAATATCCAGCATCCGACCGTTAAACATGCCGAACATGTGTAGCTTGACGTGCACACGGACGTACAAATAGTTCGATCGTTACGATTCGCACACCAGTGACGACGTGGACGCAGTGTTGTGTTCTCGAATTGTAATCCGTATCGGGCATAATACCTCATTAGCAGTAATAATATTCACTCGTATTCGTCATCTCACGTCGTAATCCGTCTGCACTGGCCGCGTCACATTTGAATATGCACTCCATAATATACGCACGTTTAAAGACCGTCTACGGTATATTATTAGCGATGCTCCATGAAGTGGCATTGAACGGCGTTTGAAATCAAATCATTTTCCCGGCGTGGACGAGTCGTATATGTTAGCGTTAAAGTGTTTAATGGCGATATTTCATGAAATACCTAGCTATTACATACATTAACCAAATCAATGCGATAAAACATATAATATTAAATTTAATTAGATATTTCATGAATTCCCGTGATTGCTCAGTTATAGTTTATATATTAGGTTTAGTTAAGATAAGGCGAGTGGTAGAACATATAATATGTTTGTTTCTCATTCAGTGGTTTGCAGTACACCATAGTTATAGATTTAACGCATTACATAGCTGCAGTACCTACACGTGTTTTAATTTTTTGATTGAATTTGTTTTTAATTATATTTGATTGAATTTTTTTTTAATTATATTCAATATGGATGAAACAATGATTCTTATAAAACAAAAATTTTACGAATCAATTGAAAAATGTGAGCACAAAAATAATAGTACTATTTTATCTAGTGAAAAATATTTAAATTTGATATCTGACGTCAAAAATATGAAAATGTAAACACTTTAACGATTCATTATCTGTAATTCTATAATATAACTAGTTATTTTATGCATTTTCAAGATAAAGTAACTGGTTTAATACTTTAACGGTAACATATACATTGTATAACGCAGGATTTTGTTGACCAGTGGTCCATAGATTAGGGGTCCTTTGGGGATGATAACTTGGAGGTCCTTAAAATGGTTTTTATTTTTTTACTTTAACAAGCAATCTATAATTTATCTTGTTACATAACGATACAGTTATACTATAACGAATGAATATAATTATATTATAATTAACATAAGCAAAGTTTCATTTTTTGAAGGGGAGTGGCATCTTGGATATACTTTATTTCTTAAAGGGTTCATGACTCAGAAAATGTTTAGTACTACTGGTAGAACGTATACTGTGCGAATTGTTTAACTTGTTACTCTAGTCTCATTATTTCACTCGTATATACTACAGGTATGCTGGTGATTACATATGTAAATACTAAGAGTCGTGGATAAACTTTTTGGGAATTCCAGTGTAAATTGCAGATAAATTTCAATTTTTTTGTTCCTTTTAGTCTTCCTGATTTAATTTAATTTTAAGATATTTAAATGCATGTCATCAAATATACTCGTATAAGTAATAGTATAATATAATCATTAGGAATTAACATTACAAAAGGGAAATCTAAAACCAAAATGTTTTTTTTTAATTTTTAATTTTTAGCATTATAAATTTATATTTTCGATATAATTTTGCAAACATGTAATTGCAGCGTAAAAAATATTATGAATATGGTTTTATAACTATGAATTATTAATTAATCTATTATAAAATACATTTTTTTTCATTTCGAGAAATATGATCATCACACAAAAGTAAGTGCGTCATTAATTTAGGTAAAGCACGATTGAGCACGGTCGGAGCTTTTATGCGCATGATTGAGCACACCCCACATGTAACAAAGGTATAGTACTACCTGCATCCGTAGAACATCACGTTTGAGCGCAACTTCTTGTTCGACGTTGCCATTTTCCAAAATTTAAGAATTGATAATTTATCAAAGTTGGAAAAAAATATGTTCTTTATGGCACAAACAATTAATTTTCTATTTATTAATAATAAATAATAATAAGTTCATAAGATATTCAATACATAACAATTTACTTAAACAGTTCACTGATTGCATAAATTAAAACAAGATATTAAAAAAAATAATTACGTTATTGCGCATAACATTGGTTTCGTTTAATGAAATAAAATAAGTTTGGCAATACATTTGAAATATTTAAACATATTGAGCGTGCTCGATCGTGACACCAAAGAGCAGGTAAAAAAAATGTACGGTGCTCAATCGTATTACATCCATTCATTTGTGCGAGATACCAGAAGTTTACCTGCGTCACACGCAAATTGTTTTGGGAGAGAAATTAACTCATAATTTGGACAAATTTATGGAAAAAAAGAATTGATTTTCAATAAATTATTAATTTATTGAATGTGTGTACTGGATATTCCATAGAAGAAGAATGTATCAATATGGAAAACATATAATTGTAATCGTAGTTATTACACCGTGCCCGTCATGAAAGCCTATGATATCTGGTGATAAACGCATTATTTTCTTGTACCTATAGTAGTTAGTGAAACACTATACAAGTCAAAATAACCTGTGAGTCCTAAGTCTCTAAAAATTGGAAAGGAAACTGTTTCTTTTGCATCAAAAAAAAATTAAGTCACATTTAATGTAATATTTCATTAAATGTTTCATCCAAATTTCTATACTTAAAAAAACCGCCCTTACTAAAATTAGAATATTATGTAGGTGGCCATGTAATTTTTGCCCAAATGAAAGCCACCCCCGGTTATTTAAATTAAATTGGTAAAGATATTGAAATTTACTGACTTGCTGTGAGTTCATCGTGAATCGAGAGGAACACGTGTTAACAACAGAAGTAATAATAAAAGAAAACCAACAATTTATAACGCTGAACTCATTGAACTGTAAGTAGAAATTTAGTAACAGACACCAAAATATAATTTGCATTAAACCTACCATCCACCTGCAGCACTATATTCAATTTAGCATAAATTACGCCGTGAGCGTCGCTTACAAAAACCACTGAAAAATCGAATGTCACGTATAAATGACCACTGATCAATTTAAAAAAGACGCAATAATGGACTATACGATCCAAGAGTATTTGATTATAAAAGGGAAAAATGCGTTACGATGTTCGTCATAATAGTAATAATAATAATATAACGGTTGAAAACCGCGAAAGATGGGGCGTGCGCGTTTAAATTGGTAATGCAATTAAATAAAAATTGGCTCGAAAGATACACCGCGAAGAATAATGGTGAATTTTGAATAAAGCGCACGTACAGATAAATTGACAAGATAATCCATTGAAAAGCTGTATCTTTATTTTTCGGAAATTTCTTATACCTCGCATAACAATATAAGTATATACTCGTGATATTATCGTCGGTAATGTTTCGAGCTCGTTGAAACCGCATGAAATATGTACGAAAGCATAGTATATTTTATAGAACCGAAAAATTAATTTAACAGCGTTTCATTATTTTCAAATGCGTTATGTTTAAATCAACAAACTATTGTGTTACATGCTCGGAACGAAAAAATATGTTTTAAATACAAACAAATGTTAAAAACGAGACGGTAAGTCGCTGTCGAAAAGTTTTGATGTTAAATATTTGACTTTTAGTACACGCAGGAAAAAACATTTTAAAGATTTTCTTTTTGATGTCGACGAAACAAAGGAATACTTTGAAAACTCTTTACCCTACACTGTATTATATTTAAGGTATAATTGTATGTGAGTATAAAATACTTGTAATCGATTCATCGCAAATTCCGTATTCAACGAAATAGTTTGATTATAGTATGGGTGATGCTGTTGGGATATACGAGTATTATCACACTATACAAACATAAAGTTCATTGTACTTTTGGTCCCGCTATTTGTTGCTCGTCATACTGGTGGTGTTGATCGTTCTACGTGTTTACCCCTAGTCTGTATACGTCATATCCTTATTAGTATTCAAACCAAATGTCTTCAAACAAACATAACACTTTCAGTGCGAAACTTATAAACGCACACGTTTATACGAGTCACAAAAATTATTGGGAAATGCTTGGTCAACGCTATAAAACACAGTCGAACCTCTCTATTTAACGAAATCCTCTACATAATGAATTTTATTTAAAACACCATTTTTACTATACGAATTAATTTTATATTATTATTCAAAACCAATTTTAAACTATATTTTAATTCACATGAGAAAAAAAATCTCGACGATTATATATTATATAATATAAACATATTCTACTATTATTATTTGTTAATTTAATTTATTACCGTCCAATTTTGTTATTATTAATTTAGGTCATTATTATGTTACACACTATTGTTTACATAAGTTGCACGTACATTAAAATCGAGTTTTAAAATTTAAATAACTTTTTGAACTATTTTTTTTTTTACATTTTTAAGAACAATGTTGTATAGTGTTTACGTTCAACGCATGTATCATGCATGGATTCATTTTTCTTATGATGTGGTCTTCGCGTATATAATATAGAAGAGGTGTTCAATAACCTCATGATACGCGGTTACCAAGTATAGAAAAACATTAGCCTGTGGTCTGAGACCGCATTACCATGGACCGTTCGTTTGTGGTCGACCGCTGCGTGTGTATTGTGCGAAGAGCCTTATCAAACGTTCATCGTCAAGCAGCTTAAAAGAACGTGTGAACACGGTGCACGATTGCGCGGATCCAGCAGATGAAGTACATTTCATTAGTTATTTGAGTGTTGCACGCGGTGATGGGAAAAAGAAAAAAAATCTCGAGTCCCGGGTCCAAAAACGATAGGATCAAAAGTGAAGCGTACATAACGCGGTATTTCGTGTGTCATCGCGATGGTCGTTAAGACTGCGTAGACAGGAGAGACGCGTAAAGTGGGAGGACGTGGTGCACACCGGTGTACCGTAATATATAGTTTGATGTTTGTAATGCGTTCTGATTGGTCGTGATCGTGTCGCAGTGGTAACAATACGTCACGCCGTCCATTGGGTTTTTTTTTTTTAATATAAATAGCTACTAGCTTACAAACTAAGGTAGCTCAAAAATTACAAAATAATAGATACAAAATGTATTAATTACAAGTGTATTATGTGATAAAGCCAGATTCCCAAAATAGTAGTGATCATAATTTGTAGTTTCGGATTTAGAATTGAGAATCGAGTGGAGATTGAAAGAGATGTTTAGAGTTTTAAGATAATGACCTAATCAAAACTAGGCGTTTAGCCTGTAGAACAGGGCATGCAAAATATGGGGAATACCACCGATACATTCATTTTAATGAAGCGTACAAAATAGGGAATCATTTAAGCCAAATTTAAATGAGTGGCTAGGTAATATATTGTGTAGTCCCATACTCCCATACGTAAATTATTAAATTGAACCATGTAAGTAAAGTTGTTAGACCAAGTTTATTTTTTGAGGATAACATTGGGTGTGATAAGTCTATATCTCGAAGCGAAGTCCGCAGGTAAGTTTTCCATTTAGAGGACCATAGATTAGGAATGTAAATATAAATGTAATTGGTAAAATAAGAATGTTGTAAATTTCCGCTAATTGTGTCATTTGTTAATTAACTATATTATTTAATAATTAAATTCTTATAAGAGAAATCATTTTTTATAACACTGAAATAATCAAACTTTATATTTTATTATTAATATCGATGATTTCCCCGAAAACATTGTGCGCTGCATCAAGCCTGTTTTACAAAAATATATAGAGGAATTTTTTTTGTAATCGCTCCATTATGATATTGTTTCCTTTAATCGATGAATATTATTCCCTTTCATATATACCAGCTGCGGTTGATAATTGATTGTTAATCATTTTGGTATCATGTTCCATAACCTAGGTTCAATGCAATGAATAATAATTGTAAACATTCTACGTGTCATAAAGTTTACACCATAAAGTTAAGTTATATAATATACATATATATAGTGCACGATGCATAATATATAATATATTGTAACGTTAATTATTTCTTCTCGTAATCTGCACACTCGTTCATGCGTAATTTATGGCAAAACTTACCCCTTATCGTGTTAATCAAAGTATCATCTTCGAACCTTCATTAACTAAAAAAAAAATCGTCATCCCTCCGAGGTCAAAAAGTGTCCGCTATCTTGGATTTTAAGAAACATTACATTGTTCTTTGTTAATATCTTTAAGAATATTAATTTGACAATAAAAATAGTTGAATACAAAATGTAGATCGGAAAATATCCAAACAAAATGTTTGTACATTTTAGGCATGAGTGTAATAGATATACAACAAAATCCATTCGTACGTCGTTTATTGTTGCGCCGCGCGCTATAATATGAGTAGTAGCTGCAGCTGTAAGTGGCAAACGAACTAAAAAACGTAGAGTTTATGTTTATTATTGATGTTACCATAAAAAATACAATTGATCAAACATCGCTGATTATTTTTAGGTGTTTTATATCATATTTTTCACTTGCTTTAATGCATATAATTTCTAAATTATAATTCGATAGGTATTCTTATTTTTTCTTTTAGTGTATTCCTATATATGTTATACATTGGTTTAAATGTTCTAGCGTGTGAATATTCCAACGAACAGCTGCTAACACTATAGCAATAAGGGACCCTATACGCCTTGCGGAATTTTGGTATGTCGCATGATAAACTTACCCTGGCCGGTTTTTTTACAAATGGAATAGCCGGGCGATGTCACATGTCACTATACACTATTAACATTAGTGATCGACTGTAGCACTACTCGATATCTCATACGTCCTGCACTCGTATCGTTACCGCATTGAACCGATGCCGAAGTTAAACAATATTTTTTTTTTCAATTCTACAGTACTATTAGTGTTGTAGTGAATTTATTTATTGTGATATCGATTGATACGCGTTTTATTTGGGACAAAGATTTTTCCCTAGGTGATTTCGTAATTTTGACAAACGAAAAGAAATAATAACACTTATAAACGAGAGCGTCATTCTTTAAGATGGAAAATCCGACGCCATAAAAAATCTTGGATTCGTTAAAATTCACGTTAATTGTCGAAAACCTAGAATATACCGTATAAATCCGAAAAATATAAATGTAACTCTTAATCTGCCATTTCATTCATTCATTATTCCACTAAATCTTTATTTAATTTTATAGAATTATGTATTTTTTTTGTGTAATAAATTGATGACATTTTCAATAGATTAACGAAAATAACCCACGAATGAACGTTGCGAAGTGTGTAATGTCCGAAGTTCATCGCTTAAGCAAAAAAATATAATAGAAAAGGCTACTGAACGAGGTGGTGCTATTGGAAAAACGATATGGAAAAGAGTTATCAGTGAGCCTGATCTATAGCGACCAAGGCCATTTATCATCGTGATTGCTACGTAAGTTTTTTTATTACTGCTAGTCTACATATAGAACCGAATGTAAACATTCTTTTAAAAAAAAAACTATTTCCAGACGTTTTCTGAAGACTATTTCAATAATTACTATAATATAATTATTTGTACGGAAGAAAGTTTTTCTGCGAAGTTCGGTAAGTTAAATAGTTAGACGTTAGTGTAACTACAAGAAAAGTAAATATAGTAATCAATGTTTCGAAAATAATCGCCTCGTATCTTCAAAATATGGCCGAATGCAGTGTAAGGACGGATCAGACAACCCCAGCAGACATTAACTAATGAAGGTCAATCAGCCCGCTTCAAATAAACCTTTGGATTTAAAACGCACACACATTATTCAACGACAATGCGGCCAACACTCCGTGATATAAATCGTCTTGCCGATACATTATTATAATATTCGAGTACATTAAATTTCTTACGCAGTGCGATAGCACAATAGCATAGTATTTATTATATGCCGATAGCACGAAAACGTTCCGCCAGTGTTGGTTTCAACGTATTGATCTTGACGTCGATTGGTGATTAAAACGTGTGGTATTTACTTTTGAACTCGTCCACCATATATTACAGAGTATATGGAACATGGAGTACATGGAATATAAATATCGAAAATTCAGTATTCGAATAGTACGAACCTATATCAATTATTGAAAGCTTTTTATTGTTTTCTATCGAATATCCGTTTTCTGCTAATGTGCTGTATTTTTTCGGCGCAAATCGCTATACGTGCAATTTGATGAACGACCAAACAAAAAAAAAATAAAAAACAAAACAATACAAAACCATTTAATTCATTACGCAATACTATTTAAAATGTACGTATACACGTAACCGAAAACAACACCCTTTTACACCTTATAATCAAGGCCGGGATTTCGATACATTTGATTCTTTTTTCTAGAATGCTCGACACGATGCTTTTCAAGATACATATGTGTTCCAAATACTATTATTATACAGAACTTTTTTAATTTATTTTTCACATTCTCTGTGGTTTTTCACGTTTAAGAGAATTTCCAAACGTTTTTATATGGCATTATTTATTTGATGAGGTCATTCTACGAAATTTATTACAAAAAATAATTTTAAAATTATAAATAAAAATTCACATTTTGTTTTAAAAAACATTAGGTAAACTAGTTTTTAAGTAAAATGATTCACAAATTTATCATAAAAATTGATATTAATTATAATATCATGTTGTAAGGGAGACAAAGTGCCTTTACTGGAAGGCTTCTTTAATCCGTCATTTTTCAAGCCACAAATTAGGTCATCTCTCTAACTTATTGTACAAATTAGTCACAGATTATAAATCGTGTATTTAAAATAAAAAAATGATGTAATTTAGTCATACATTTTTGGAATCTTAGGGTGATAAATTATTTTCTTAAAAGGACGTTTTCGATATTTTTGTGCATTTACATTTGAGTATTACAGTTAATATAATAATAATAATAATAATATAATATATTATATTATGAACTCGCAACAAAGCTGGTGGAATATTTTAATTTCGTTCATCTATCCTACTATACCCCGGTCAAATCGCATCATCACCCGCTCTACGTGTACCTTTTTTCAAGTAGGCGTGTACGTTTGCCGAGCATCGCATATACTCGTAGTACCCACATATTATGGCACAGACAGAGCATGACGTATAGTATAGTAGAACAAGTGTGTGCTCTTGAACTTGAAATTTTCGCTATGATTCACTGTGCTGTGCGTAAGCCCATGTTCGTCAAATGTGGCGCATGCTCTGCACCTGGGGTCACTGTGTACAATGAATTGTCGTTTACTGCAATAATTGGCAAAAGTGCAGTTTTCCTGTCACGTTTTTCAACTATGAAATATCGGTTAGTACGGAACAAATCCCAATCGTCACGGCATCGTCCCTGCACCCGTGAATAAGTTCGCTGGTCAATCGATTAGTACATTCGTAAATATGCATATCGATTGTATAATGCATAGGTCTAATTTATATGTTTATCGATATACCGCGTCCGATATTATCTCACCATCAGAATATTAAAATACATATTACAATGATGTGAATATGTGTATGATGTTATAGAGAGCTCGAGAAAGTGACGAAAAAAATGATTTTCATTTACTCGCGACGGAGACTCGTCAAAAGACCGGCGCACGAAGAAATTAATAAAAATATTCAGATTTGGTCTTCGCCGTACATCGCACGTATACGCTTTTCGGCTTCGGCGCACATCGCGCGTGTTCGTCGCACGTCTGACTTTGACATCCTTTGTACAATATTTTCCATACACGGGTTTTACTCGCAGTTTCATTAAAGTATATCATGACCGACATCGGGTTTAACCGTGTAACCAAAACTTGTGCGCCGCGCACAGAAGCCAGTACACATATTATTATAATGAAAAAAAAAAAAATGTACGCAACGGAAATATTGTTATTGTACCTCGTAATAATGCGATCACGGCGTCGCTTGGCTTTATCGGTCGAACGTATAGTAATGTATTGCAGTGGCGTATCCAGAAATTTTTTTCGGGGGGGGGGGGGGGGGGGTTTGTTATGAAAAATAATTTCTTAAGTATGATTTCATACGACGGAGTGTCGAAAATGTTCGTTCTCCGGTGGCAGTAGACACTGAGAGTGTTATGAAAATCTAAAGAAGTGTGGATATTATTGGATAAACGTCTGGGCTTAGAATACTTCAATACCATTTTTGTTCATATATATAGATAACTATAATATAATATTCAGCTATAAACACTTGTTATTAATTAAAATTTTTTTGAATTATTGTGTTTTATTTTTACATGGTACAGGGTGGTCAGTGGAAAACGGATGTTTTTGAAATTGGTATAACTGGGAAGGGCATGGTCTCCCAAAGTTGCTGGAACTGTTATCTTGTAACTCGGGAATGTAATTTTAGTAGTCATGGACAAGTGGAGTGGCGCGTTATTTCCCGACATGGTGACGTTCCCTGGCCTCCACGCTTCCCCGATATCACTCCCTATGACTTTTTCCTTTGGGGCTACGTAAAGTCAAAAGTGTATGTGGACAAACCAAGAAACATTCAGGAGTTGAAGGAGTCAATTAGAAGTGAAATTGTCGAAATTCCGGACGATATGGAGAAGAAAGTGATGGGCAACTTCAGGGACCGTCTTGAGCAGTGCATCGTCGTCGTTATGAAAAAATTTTTCACATTTTTTTATTTTTTATTTTTTTCATTTTGTAAATAAAAATTACCATGTTCCTCTAAACATTCTTTTTACTTTCAACCCAATATGACCAAATTTAACAATTTGACAGAGTTTTCCGCCTTTTCTTGACCACCCTATGATATTATATTATTATAGTATTTTAATATTTAGCAATTTTTTTTAAACTTCACAATTTTCGGGGGGGGGGTTATAACCCCCTACCCCCCCTGGATACGCCACTGATATATTGCGATGAACACAAATGTGAAAAAACAAAAATTTCACCTCTTTATCGGTGTACAGACCGAACCGTGGTAGCGAGTGTGAAGTCGCATGCGCCAGAGAGTGTACGCAAGAGTACGGCGAGTTTTAGGTGGAGGAATCACGTCGAACTGCGTGTCTCGAGCAAGACGCCAGAAGTGTTGCGTGATAAGTACACGTATAACGATATATAATCATAAAAACGCGAGCACTCGACATCGGCGATAATGAGCTCAGACTTTATGGGTCGTATATTTTTGTTTATCAAACCGTTTCGAAAGTCCGACGATTTCGCTATTGTTCTACAAATGTATATTTTTTTCAAATACTTGTGTTGTTTACAAATTATAGAGATCGCGTTCAATTCAAGTAGAATAAAATTGTTCCGATTTTACGACAAATCGTCTGTTTATCGGTACATTGGGAAATGGGAGTAAGCTATTGTGGTAGAAAAAAATAATATACAACAGTCTATAATTACTTCTTTTATTCGTATGAGTTTGTTTTTGAAATTTAACAAACTTACACGATATAAAAACTGTTGGATCGCATTGCAGCCTCGCTTTTTACAATGTGAACTGTATAATATTTTAAGTGTAAAACAAATAATAATTAAAATTAAACTTTAAATTAATAATAATCATATATTTTATTGAATTTTATGTGCGACGTGTATTCTCCAACGCGAGACGAGCTACTAACGTCCTATTATAACCATCGCACTCGGAACGGTTTATCCGACAATGATAACGATATTATAACTAATGATATAATAATTCTAAAAATGGAACAAACACTATGCAGTCATTGGACCGTATTTCAATCATGGGTACAACCAAATGATTTTACGTGTTCGAACACTCCCCATGATTCCTTGAAACGAATTTATATGAAAATTTCATTCAGTAACCATAGGAAAAAATGTTCTATTTGTTTTCATTTTAACAACAGTATTTACCGTGACATTATTCAGTTACTTCAAATGACATTATAAGATCGTTAACTTTGCAGGGGCGTAACCAGTAGGTAGGCCTGGTAAGCCCGGGCCTACCCAGATTTTCTCTAAAAAGAAAAAAAAGTATTTCAACGATGAGAAGAATGAAAACATACCTCAGGTCGACTATAAAAATTCCTAGGCTACACGATTTGACGTTAATTTCCATAGAAAGGGTAATAAGTGAGCAATTTATTGATAATAAATCGGCTGTTGTTGATGAGTTTGCTATCATAAAGGAAAGAAGATAGAATTTTGACTTTGAAAATATGTTATAAATGGACAATACGTATATGTTGTAAGCTACGATTATAGTAATTAATAATTATAAAAAAGTAATCTTGTAAGAAAATCTTATATTCAGATATATAAAAATTGCAAACTTTTCCTTAAGTTATTAATGATTAATAAAAATAATCATTGGTAACTTTGAAATTATAGAGGCCAATACCAAAATTGGGATAAGTCTCCACTTCCGTCTAACAGTGGAAGGTTCATGGGCCTACTCCAAAAAAAATGTATAGCTACGCCCCTGTTACTTTGTTATATCACTGAATATTTCAACGTATGACAACTACTAATAATACCTATAATCTATATATAATATAGTGTTATACGTTTTTCAGCCTATCGAGAACCTATCAAAAGGTTTGAATAAGATAATATAGTAAATATTAAATACTATATACATTCAAAATTCTATAAACCTGAGCTTTAATAAAATTAATTGAGTGAGTCACTCGTCACTGTTTGTGCCACTGCAAGCGGATATTCTCCTTGAAAAATTCTAGTTGCGCCGCCAATGTCAGTTATAGTGGAATGAAGTACGTAATTAAAAAGTCCAATTTGTTCGTATTATACAGTGTATTATATGTTAATTTTGACAATGACATATATTATTATGCGTAAAAAAATGAATATCCGTCACTCGCAAACTAAGTAGATTTTAGCAGAACGAGTACAAAAACAATAACGACAAACGATATTTTACAGCTATCTACGACGAGGATACGTTACAGGAAGTGGACATCCATTTAATTTTTTTCGAAATGACGGAATAATAAAAAAGCTACTCGATACGCGCATGCGTGCATAAATACATAGGATTATGTAGAATGCAAATGCGACACGGGAGAACGTAAGTGTAAAAATTATTATAATACTTAATACACGCGTACTATATTACGTGCTAGTTTAGCTATTACCGACGTTAATGATTCAATACAACTCTCCATTTTTAATACACACCGTTTCGATGAAATACCACACGACAGAATATATTATCGTTTACGATTTCGACCCGCATTACATATAAATCGTTTTCCAGCGCGGTTTTCTTTCTTATCACGTGGCGACAGTACGGAATTGATTTATAAGCCAGACTACTACTACGTACCATACACGTGTATACACACGTATCTATATATTTTATTGCGTACAACGTATATATGTACCAGCCCGCAGTGATTTTACTTTTTCGCCTCCCCCCCCCCCCCTCCCACGGGTTCCCGCCACAGGCTGAACATAAATCCATCTATTTTTCCACCCCGCGATGTACTGTTGTTCCTGTTTGTGAATATTTACCCCATAATCGCGTTGTTATATACTGCAGCGACCGAGCTTAAACTTTCAATACAACGTCCGGGCGACCATTTATCACGGTACTGTAAGGCTGTACAATAAAGTCTATTTATATATTTATTGTAAATATATACTAAATAAGTCTAAACCTCTGTATGGTAACACGCACCGCACGGCAAAGATGCCCTTATGCCCTTAGTGTCAAGAACGGTTGTATGTCGATAAATATACATTTTTGATACTCGAGAACAGGTGTGTTTGAGCCCAAAAATATAACGCATAGGTTTATAATGGATTTAACAGATTCTTTGTCAAACGTCGATACCTCAAACTTATCGGTGTGACGAATTTTTTTTCTCGTGGAGTCTTATAGTTTACACGACAAATAGATATTGTTGTAAATACGTTTAACGCTTGCATATTCTTCTATTGTGCATTCTAAATGCTAACATTTAACACTTTACACGTTGATGGAGTATAATTTTTTATTTCCAATAAAGCAAGGCACTAGTCCATAATCTAAATACTTAAGCAAAGTCGATTGGTCTCAAAATATAACGCTTCAGACGTCTACATAGTGCGTAATTGGAATCGTCTAAGAATCGGATGAGCAATATATTGACGTGGCGATTTAACCTCGGTCCGTGTTTGCGAGCAAAAAACCCTAAGTTGAAAGCCACGAATTCAAATCAGATGTATGAAAACTATGCGTACAATGTAGACGGAGCTTTCATTCTGTTCTGCATTCTCTCAAAAACGTGCAGTAATTTCCATATTGTTCAAACCGGCTGTCGAAGTCGCTGTGAATTAGACACGCGTATGATAATAGGTTTTAGTCTGAGAACCCCATTCGCGTTTTCACTCGAAATACCAATCATTTGTGCAAAAGAAACACATCGCAAGTGACCGGTATCGCCGGCTTTCGTTCTTTTTCAACTGTACTTTTTTCACTGTGTTTGTTTGAGGACTGCCAGACTATATATAGCCTTCCGATTTCCTGTGTGGTCTTCAACAATTTTATCCCTTTTCGTTTTATATTTCTGTGGCACACTATACAGGGCGATTTTTAACCATGCTCACCCATTTTTTTGAACATTAAAATGCTTATTTTTGGATTTTTCTACTTTAATTTTCAAGCTACCATAAAAAAAAGTTGAATTTAAACCTGTCCCTGTGATATTCGCAAAAAAAAAAAAACAGAATTATAATTTTGAATATCTCGGGAGATATTGCAATCGATAAATCGTCGGTGGGGTACCCAGTACTTTTGCGTTCTTCCGAAACATTTACGTATCACTCGCAACAAACCGGATACAGATACATAGTTGTATAAAATGAAATATTACATATTTTAAGCTCTACAGCGGTGTGCCTTATTAGCTCGTAAAATAATCGTGTATATTTAGCTGTTAAAAAAAAAAATAAAAATAAATCATCCTGTATATCTGTTGAATTTGAGTACGCACGTGTACTGTTCATAATATGTATCATCGTCTCGACATTACGCGACATACCGTGCTGCTGCACAACAGCAACGTCATGCGGGAAATATTGGTACGAATTAAAAATAAAAATGCTGAGCGCCCAGAGCGATTATAACAGCGGTAGCATCACGCGTTATGCAAAACTAAAAAATAAAGCGCACGACTAAAATAATTGCGAATTTTACGGTCGTAGACCAGGTATGCAAACTTTAATGAAAAATACCCCACTTTAACAGAAGAATAATGCAAATATATATATCGTGACCGTCATAGTATATGTCAGAGATTATAACGCGTCTTATTCCTGCAGGTAATTATTATTTTGTGAAACTAAACATGTGAAACGCTAAAAGTCCGTGGTATTTTTTCGTCGTCACGACGTTGGACTATAATATGCCTATCATCATTACCATATTTACGCTCGTTTTAATGTTTTCGCGAGCATTTTTTATTTTTCGATTGAGATAATAGTGCTTAAACATATTATATAACGTATTACCTATATTATATTATTTATATTATAATTAAACATTTATAATTCTAAAGTATAATGTTCTATGCGGAGCGATGAATTTCTCTGAAAATCTATGTCTTTTCGTGTTTCTGTATAAATGATTAAATAATTAATATATTAATAATATAAATTAATATAATTTGTGGTCATTTTAACTACTGTATAATGGTCATAATTTATTTATTTTAATTTTTTATATTAACCGTGTTACAAGTATCAAATTCATTTTTTTTCCCGTGATTTTTAAGAAATTCGAATATTTATATTGTAAACCGATGTTTTATAACCAACGATTTATTTTAATAGAATTTACATTTTTGGTCATTACTATACAAGGCTAAACCGACTATACCTTATCTAAAGTGACCCAATAACTGCAGCGCTAAATAATATTTATCAGTTGAAAACTTGAAAATAGAATAATTAATTAGCCAATTCAGTTTTTCCGAGGACCGTTTTTCGAACTCGGCCAAAATTATAAACACAATCGGTGTAACTCATGTCCAGCCTGAAGTATCGGTGAACAGCTTTTATTATTATATATTATAAAATACATAACTATTCCGTATAGTGTTATAAAATATAAGTGGTCGTTACATCGGAAAGGGGTTTTTTAGATTGGGTATACCTACCTATATGCGAGGTGATTATAATAAATGTTAATTTCTTTTTATCTGATGGTTTGTTTGCTAAAGAAAAAAATAGTGTGATTCAAAACTAGGTATATATGAACGGTATCTCATAAAATAACACGTTGCCGTGTACCGTCGTACAAAAAGAGTTTTATCAAGTAATATTTTATTAAAACTCATCTATATAATACGCGGCGTTACATTTCTGGCACGAATATACACCATACATTGTAATATATACATAAGCTCGTTGTGCACATTTTACCGTTAACATAAAATAAATATGTATTTTTAAATTTAAAAAATACCTTTCAACGTTTAATTAAGAAAAGTGTGTTGTTAATTTTTTTTACGGCCGGAGATTGAAAAAAAATGCACGTCCTTTTTTTATTTATTCAGTAAAAATAGTATAATTTTTATGTACGTTCATTAAAAATCATTCAAATGTACGTTTTATTTCAAAACAATTTTACATTTTTGCTATATTACCAAGTAACCAAGAATTCAGAACCAAACTAAATATATACCTATTACAATAAATGTTTTTTTTTATTAATTAATTTTTATTTCTAAACGAAAATGGTCATATTCACAATAATATATGGACAATGATGATATGAACCAAATTATTACGGACAGTAATAAGATATTTTTTCATAAAATAAATTATTGCACTTTTACAGTTCACAATAGTCACCTACAGGTATAACGTTAAAAATCTTTTAAAATATTTAATATACAAATGGGGTATACATGGTACCCATGTCAGTTATTAAGAATAGTTGATGTTTTTATTATTATGCCATTTAAAATGACTGACAGCTACCTCGACACGTTGGATTTCGTTGATCCGACATGCTTTCAAAAATATAATTTTATATTATTATTATTATTAGAGTAGAGTATTGATGGAACCGATATCGAATATCTATAGTATCTTTGAAATATTAAAAAAGTGTTCCTAACTGACCTAACTCCATGTTATTTATCAATGTTATAACTCATTATATCCACGTACGACTGTTATTAGATATTTACGGTTAGTTAAAATGCAATTGCAAACCACTGCAAAGTAAATTATAGTTGTAACTTATAAATTAAGCGGCTAATGGTTTTCAATTTCAAACTTCAGATCGGTATACATTAGTCGTTTCTTCCTCATTCGATAAAATTGTTTTTATCCTCTGATTGTAACTGATGCTCGTGCTCATATAATGAAATCATCTTTTTTTTTTCCTGTTTGAACCGAGCTAATGAAAGCATCTAAAATATCTATTAAGTTTTTATAAATTGACAGATACTGACACTTTTATTTCCATAATATTTTACCGTACTCAGGCTGAACAACTCCGTAACGGTGTTATTTTTCATACATTTTTTCGGTAGATATTTTCTAAAGCAACGTAACGTAATTATTTCCGCAAAACCGGATCTCGTGTGTATGCGATACGATCTATACAGCGTTAGAGAACTTGAAGATACCGGAAAAGTTGTCACCAGTGACCGCAGTAAACCGACCGCACGTTTTCTATAGACATCACGATGACAGGAGCGACTTATGTATATGTAGGTGTTCTATATTAAAGTAATATTCCTCGGCAAACGTGTTTTTTTTTACCTACAATAGCGTTTTGACAGAATGTTAATGTATATATAATACATAACTATATTAAGATTTTCGAATTTAATCTATTTTTTGACAGAAAAGTGTCAAATATAGTACACAGCCTCGGCAAAACATCGAACAATTTCATGGTCACATCACCATATAATCACTTATATAATATTATGTTCAAGATGACAAGGAAATTATGAGAAGGAGTTATAATGTACGAGGTACCTTCTTATTCGTTTTCGCTTTATAGCGAAGTATACAGAAAAAAATAATGACAGTAACAAAACATTATAAAAAAAACCCAGGGAGATTGCTTTTTCTTATTTTTATACGAAAATCGTCAAGGCGTTTCATGCATATAACATAAAAAAGAACTCTATAATTAACAACGAGGCATTTCACTAATCGACGTATCGTTTGCATAATCAGTAAAGTAGTTTAAATTCTGTGTGGTTCAATGATTCGTTTCTTGGTCGGAAATAAAATAAATCGAAATCATAATGCAAATCAAGCAAAACTCAATAATTTTTACCAGAATAAAAAATGTCACACAAATAGTCATCGAGTATCCATAATATACACGGGTAACAGGTGCATTGGCACGTGCAGGATACGTCTTACTCACGACACAAAATAGTAAATTGCACCGTTTCCCTGACAACGTTTAATCATAATATGCATTATGTGTAATTTGGTTTTCGTAGTAAACTCATAGTAAAATAATAGTATCCACGAACATCTGTTCTTATTAAAATATTTACACAACATTTACTATGAATTCACAATGAAAACCGAATAGTTGTTAAGGAAACGGTGCATTTTACTCGTTTGTACTTGTCACCCGACGAGTGTGACATTTTGGACAAATTTTAGCATGACGCCCAGCGACAACACATTGTATAAACCCGATTCCTTGTACCTATAACTTATATAGTATCTCATACCCGCGGCCGACGGCGATGACACGGAATTCCTAATAGCATAAGACACTAATATTATTAAAAGTTCAAAATCGTAATTTTAATCGAGTGCTGCTCGTTTTCGTGCCATCAGCGCAACGGATTTGACTCTAGTAGAATTGTCGTCGTCTCGTGCGCGGTATGACGAGAAGTAAAGGTCGTACTGCAGTGTGTTTTTCCCCACGCTTCTTCACCGTAACCAACGTGTTATCACCGTTTCGAGCTACTATAATATTACCGCTACACGTTTACATTTTCACTTGACGGCGATCGTTTTTCATAATATATATAGCATGATGTAGTGTTTACCAAAACCTCGCGGTCCATGCGAGCAAATAGGGGCAGTAGTGTGACAGAGAGAAGAGAAAAGAACCGTGTGAGGGGCAGAAAGGGATTCAGAAACTTTGTAATGAGATTCACATGCCGTCCGCGATGATGATGATGATGATGATGATGATGATGACGATGATATAATAATACACGGAAAAGAACAAATTAAAGAAATCTGCCGCGTGCGTGTATACGTATATAGGTACTGCTATACAGGGCAACGTGTTTGTAACGAGTTGAATAGTTCATCGCATTTTCCCATTATAAGTTTGCAATATTTCAATCGTTTGAAGTCGATATCTTTCACTTTGCGTGCGTACGCATCACGCACCGAGGAACTGCTGGTAAATCACAACTACGTAATATATACTAGAATATTTAACACGTTTACGCATCGGAAACGAAAACAATAATATTCATATAATTACGTACAACACCAGAACTAACCGCCTATAATAGTAGTAGTATACATATAATATATCATTGCGGTCGTAAATGGACACGTGACAAACGCAGTCTTGACATGGATCCATGAATCGTTTGTCCGTTTCAGCTGAAGCACATATTATTATATTCTATACATATACAATATTTGTGTACCCACGCGTACCAATTATCTTGAAGTATAATACAGCAGTGTATTATATATATATATATATTATTATGTATTGCAAGGCGCGAGCGAAGTAGTAGTTGGTACATCGGGACAGGGTACGAAATCAAAATATTTAAAAACCGTATAATAATACATATATATATAGGACTTTATATGGGAAATAGGTGTATATATAATTCATATAAAACTCAAATACCAGTCGCTCACTCGAAGGGGTTTTAAAAAATGTTGGGCCCGGCCAAGACTGTTCCGTGCGGGTTAAGCCAAAACCACCCTACCGATTCATTTGACATTTTCAAAGAACGTATAGGTACTTACATTACTACAATATGAATGTAGGCGCACTACGAAAGGATTTTTCTAAAATCCCATTATTAATGGTCGAAACAGTTTTGGGATCTGGGCTGGATATGTTTGCAATATGTTTTCACTTTGTACTTAGGTACCTAGGATACATATTTTATTCCGTTTAATGTGTTGAATTTTATATTCAAATATTAGGGTAGGTATATGCAAATTAATGTTAACTAGTGTGATAACTAATAAGTACATAAAAATAAATATCATTGGATCATGCGCCGAACGTGCCCTTTTTCCAACATTTTTTTTACACAGATTCAGTAATTATTACTCTAATCTAAAATTAGTAAAATATCTCCGGGGTGAGTCAACTTATTCAGATCGTAAAATAAATATTGTGCCACGGTTAATCGCCCGTAAGACATAATCATTATTTCACGTCGAGTTCGTTTAAAAAGTTTGAAATGTGTCTAGTAGGCACATACGATAACGGAGGAAACAAATATATGACGTATAGAAACATATTTTTTTATTATTGTACCGTACAAATATTTCATGAAAAACGCTAATCGCACAGCCATACCATTGTTTTAGTCGAACAATTATTATTGTTTATTCGTGCGCGCGTGGTCTCATTATGTTTTACAGGGTTCTAATGACACGGCAAATCCAATAAAAAAAATCGCACGCACGTAGGTATCATTTTTTTTTTATTTTTTTTATCACATCTATATGTGTAATGTGTATGTGAGAGGATTAAACATGTGCATTATTTTTGAGAATCATTACTGGCGAAAAACATAAATCATCAAACCGGATATATTATAATGTTGTCGTTTCTGCGTTTGGGTTTTTTTCTCTTCTGACCTACGGTGTATACTGTATACGTATATACATATTTATTGTATAGTTAGGTATATGCGTTTATGATTTATAACGATCGCGCGTTAACCGGACAAACGACAATGATGCGTATAAAACAAAGTACTTCGTGTTATATAATATAATTGTACATCAATATAACGATCCCGAGAATTCTATTGTTTATGACAATATTATGCACAGCGTTTTAAGAACCTATCGGCAAATGACAAAAAAAAACTACGCAGAACGTTACGTACCTACTTGTTCATATATTTTATATAGTGACTTCTGTTAATGTGAATAATGTGATTAAATGTTATAGAAAAAAGTTTTCGGGTAATTTACCAAATTTACTGTGAAAACTGTAAAATTTTAAATTGATTGTATTCTGATGGGCTTCAGGGCTTCAGCTATAATGTTTACAAAGACTTTCCAGTATATTTTTAACTTGATGTTCTTGTAAATGTTAATATTATTTTATTAAAGAATAAAAAAAAATAAATGAATAGTACTACAGGAATACTATGTGGTAAATATTTAACACACCATGATGATAAACTTATTTGGAAGCACATGTGTTGGAAATATAATATGAACAACCCTAAATATAGCATGCTAATAACCTTAGCAGTTGAAGCTGTACCACGAATAAAAAAAAAAAGAATACAAAAAACTAAATTAAGTAACACTGTGAATAGCTAAATGTTTTGCTGAACCAAATTCGGTGAGATAAATATTCGTTCACTGTACAATATACGTAACATTTAAAATGTATGTTATGTATATTTTATAAATACCTTGAGAAATACATGCATTCGATATTCATCCAGTATTGAAAAGTCTAAATTTTCAGAAAAATATACTGTTATATAAATATACATGTATATATTAAGTGCTCGGTGGGATACAGAATAAGTCGAACTAGTCATATTGAAAAGACCAGTTACTCTAATTTCGAGATCAACGGTGGTATCCTGTTGCAATTGAAAAATAAAATAGTTCTAAGCAGAGCTCGATTTACGCTGTGCGGCCTGTATAATAATATTACCGTACAAACATTGCTGGTCGAGACATTCGATATATTATTTGAAGTACATTTATAGCACGTACATGCAAATATTGGGTGTTCAAATTTCCAATCTTAAACTACAAAATTACATTTATTATATTTATATAAAAAATCACTATACATACTAGCTAAAATAAATCTTACATTTTCACAGCATGGTTTTCTTTTTCTATTTTTTGGAGGTATCGTTGTGAAAAATTAACTTCTTAAAGTACCTTTTGATGTGTTCTGCAATTATTCCCGATAAAAAAGACTTTTATTTGACAAGTAAAAAGAGATCATAAACACAAATCGTAATAATAAAACTTATAAATTTATAGTCCTTTTAAATTGAATAAAGAGTTTACGTAGTAAAACTTAAGTTATGAGGCTTAACAGATGTGATTTTGTGCCACATGAAATACATGAATCGAACCTAACCGTTAATAACGTTTATTTATACAAAACATTGAATGATTGATTAAATGATTGTGTTACAAAAAAATAAAACTAACTCGTTGTAGCAGGTATTATATACGTTTGTTATTATTGTTAACAACCATTTATAATGTGTCTAATTGTCGTACAGTTAATATAACGTTATTAAAATTCCACCGAAAACAAACGACGAACCGCAGTAATACGCAACCTAGAAACTGTAATACTTTATTAGATAGATTACTCTCGTATTTTATTGTAATAATTTGTAACTTTTTAAAACTCATTTTTTTGACATATTTAAAAAAAACCCGTAATCTAGTTAATGCATATATATATTCAGGGTAATTTTTAACCACAAGCACCCATTTTTTTGGCAAAAACATACTTAAATTTGATTTTTTTTTTCTTACATTCAACTAACATTAAGACTTAAAACCTATGTTTTCTGTAACTTTATTTTTTTTCATGCAAACCGTACGGTGTCCTGTGGTTTGAAAAAAAAGTTTGTATCGCCACAGGACACACTTAAGGTGACAAAAAAAATATATAGAGAACATAGCTTTAATTGAACATTATAAAAAAAATCCCGTTTTAAGCGGTTTTAAGGCCAAGATAGGGGGTGAGAAAATCACCCTGTATATTATATACGTGCTTATGTAAGTAATAGTAATATATATGTGTGTGTCTCCGGAAGCGTAAAGTTAGGTATATAAGTGCGTATAAAAACGGTGGCGTGGGCTTGCGCAAGTGCGAGGCGCGTGGCCTGTGAAATATTATGCAATAACCCGAAATGACGGGGAACAGTGTGATGAATACGAACTGTCTTCTTCCATTACGCTCATACGCGCCGCCGGCTTTTCCTCCACGCCGTCGCGGTCGTCGTCGTCTAGTCGTTATATCAGATAATATCCTCTCTCCTCTTATTTTTTTTTCCTTCCCCTCGCGCCGCCACGCGTATACCACTCGATTAACTATTAAACCGCGGTCGGGTGCGCGCCGCAAACGACGGTAGAGACGGCGATTACCACGGTTTATCGGCGAGCTGACAAGAAAGGGTTTCAATATCGTTATTTGTTTTCGAGACGCACACGCGCACACACGCGTACGTACGTACACGCGCACACACGCGTACGTACGTACACGCTCACACACAAACGCGCACAAATACACGCGCACCGATAGGTGTGTATACTCGCGAGAGTTTCGCGCTTTGCCGTCTAACGACTGCGCTGTAGTGGCGGGAATTAATTTCCCACGGAAAGGATTAGGTGTGTACACGCAATTCTTCAAAGCCTTTTTTACCCCTTTCTCTTCATCCCCGTGTATATATTGTCTACGTGCGCCGACGTATATATTTGCACGTAATGTGTGTAGAACAGTGTTTCCCAACCTGGGGGGCGTGTATACATTTCTGGGGAGGCGTAAGCGGTCATTATAAAATACAGTTATTATTTATTAAATTTTTTTTATTATGTAGGGAAATATGAAAAATTAATAACCACCGGTATTGATAAAGAGACATTAATATAATCAATAAAGATATTGATAAGGTATTGATAAAGAAACATTGAGCCAAACATGAAAAAATTGTCTAAAGAAAAGTGTTGCCACCCTACACATTTATAAATCGTAAATTTCATTATATTATATTACTTACTATTTAACTATGATTTATATTTTATAATTATTATCGTCGATAAAATGGAATTCATCTCGGATATTTTATAATTTCTTTGTAAAGTACACAAAAAAGTGATATATTTTTCATGTTATAGAAGGGTGGCGGGGGGTGCGAGAGTTTCGAAAATCTACAAAGGGGGCGAACCACTGGTGTAGAACGACATAACCTGCACCGTAGCGCGTGTGCACTGCGCAGCATTACTGTCCACGTGTAATAAATGTATATTTACAGCTACGGCTCACTGCAGCCAATACATTTATATATACTCGTACGTATACGCAACGCATCTCGCACGATTACCATAGTATATATTAGTTTTGTGACGTCGAGTCGATCGAAAACTTCTTCGCGGTTTCTGTCGCGAAAATCGATCGAAATTCATCGTCCGACACGTGCGTTATATATATACACATATTAATATATTATTATGTTCAAATAGACTATCGGTTTTCGTCCTGCTGCAGTACGCGACGAAGCGCACTCCGACGGCATTTGTTCTGGGCGTGTGAGGAGTCGGGTGTGAGCGCGGAAGGATAGCGTATTTAACTGGAAATGGAAAAGTTTCCCCCGTACGCGATCCCTACCGATGGATGAAATTTCAGCGACTTTATTCGGTGGCCGAGGTTATAACGTACGAGTTTTAATTGTAACAAACGTATTGTGTCGAATGTCGATCAATAAAAATTCATGCAAAATCAGAATATATCTTCTAAATGATTGACCGATAATAGTCACAATACGACATTGGACACGAATATTTTTGCAGAATCATGGGATACGATAATAATCTAGATGGCTACAACCCGTTTGCGCACATTTACATTTTTAACGACTCGTTTGCGCACAAAAACACAACTCATTTGCGCACAATTTGCGAACAATAGAAACCTTTTTTCGAAGAAATTTACCCACGTATAGGGTGTACATAACCTGTGTACCTAAAATAATTTTATTTACAATTGCAATAATTTGTTGACAATTAAGTTAAATAATTAAAATAATTTTGATGTTTATATATTGGTACGCGTTTGCAAAGACCATTTGCAAAGACCAAAAAATAAAGGGCATGGTTGGAATTTGTGTCAACTAAAGCAACCAGAAATGAGAAAAATGTTCGAAAAGAAATGCAAAGAAAAACTTGATATCAAAGACAATCTGAAGACAAATGACTGCAATAATATAGAACATAGGTGGCACTGCATAAAATAATCTATTATCCAGTCTGCAGAAGAAGTATTAACTAAGGAGAAACCAGCACCGAAACGCGAATGGATAACAATAGAAATAGTTCAAGATATAGAAAGAAAAAGATTGCATAAGAACAAAACAGATGAAGAAAGTAAAAAATAATACAAGACGTTAAGAAATAAAATAAACCGTGAAGCGAAAAAAGCCAAAGAGATGTGGATCGATATGTTAAAATGTCAACTTTTTTAGATTTATAATCGGAGTATATTTTTTTCATATAATTTTGTTTTTTTAATACTTCTTTTCTACGGGTATTTCCTTTATTTTTTTTTAGTGAATTAATTTTTAAATCAGTATCGACTTGAATTTCCATAAGTGTTTGAATAATTTGGTGAATATGAGGGTTGGGGGGTATAAAATTGACTATTGAAATGCATGTGAAAGTTTTCAGCTCCGTTCGTTGTTCTTGGGCTATTGTCTGGTTCACTAGCCCATAATTCTGGCTCAAAATCAGCATCAACATCAACATAATTTTTTAATATATAGTCAGGAAAATCCATACTTACGTTACATGGAGCTATTGAAATTATTTCAGTAAATGCGTCCGAAACGTCATTAGGGTCTAAATAAGGTAAACCGAAAAAATATTTAAGCCACCTTCCAACTTCAGAATCATTTTTTGAGTATTCTTTAAATAAACTTTTATTTTTCTGCAAACGCCTGAACCAACTTTGTCCTAAATGGAATTTACAGCAAACTATTTTACACTGCGGAAAACTCTGAAGAACAGCATTGTGTGCAGATTTTTCAAAATCTGCATGAAATATTTTTACACTTAAGTTTTTTCCTACTAACTGCATTGACAAGTTCATTATGGTTTTCCACATAGACACATATGTTGATGCATGTTTATTTTTTAAAAAACAGTATACTACTGGTAAATAATAATAATTTGTATATGCATGAATTGTATAAAATTGCATGAAATATTTTGGCGCATACGTAAGAGTTCCATCACCAAAAACGTGTTCATTATTAGAAAGCACTTCCAAGTTATTTTTACGAGTAAATAAAATAACAGAATTATCATCGCTTGAAAAACAAAATTGATTACCTTTATATATCAACGTTTGTTTCATTTCTAAAAGTTGCTCTAAAGACTCGTCATAGTTTGATGGTAGTATGAGAAAATGTTTTTTTCGTACATCATATACTCGTATTGAACGACGTATCAGCTTCAAATCACCATGTTCCATGTTCTCAGCAAGATCACTTTTTTTTAACTCTTGACGTACTAATTTGTTTGGACGAGTATGTAGATCATTTTCTGCCTTTCTTTTCAATGAGCTCCTTAAAATTTCTCTTGATATAATTTGATCTGAATATGCCTCATGGTTATGCTCCGAACTTTTAGATTGGTCAATAATTTGGTCACTATTATTGCTTACAATTACACTAGCATTACAAAATTTATTAGTACACCGATAATTGAAATTTCCATTTTTTAATTTCCTATACTCTCGAAATTTAAAATTATTCAACACTATACAACGTTTTTCTCTCCGTGTTAAACAAATAGCGTCCATCGTTATTTCGCCGAAATCGGAGACTAAACGAAAATGTACAACAGATTAGTTATAACTTATAACTTATAAGACTTATCAGTTATCATCGGAAACATTTAACAAAAATAGTGTTAGATTAGAAATAAAGTAATAAAGATTAAAGCTTGTCCCACACGACTCATGCACTTGATGAGCACAGAAATCACGATTATGAAGTCCCTATTACTGATAGATGACAACTGATGGGAAACCATGATTGAAAATAATCGTTATACTTTAAGACACCCTGTACACCCAAAACCGTACCTACAAGCAGGTTTCCATTGTTCATAATTTTGTGCGCAAACGAGTTGTCATAAATTTAATAAATATATTAATATGTGCGCAAAAGATTCTCAACCATCTAGATCAGTGGTTCCCAACCTTTTTTATTCCACGCCCCCTTTGTAGATTTTCGAAACTCTCGCACCCCCCGCCCCCCTTCTATAACATGAAAAATATATCACTTTTTTGTGTACTTTACAAAGAAATTATAAAATATCCGAGATGAATTCCATTTTATTGATGATAATAATTATAAAATATAAATCATAGTAAAATAGTAAGTAATATAATATAATGAAATTTACGATTTATAAATGTGTAGGCTTGCAACACTTTTCTTTAGAAAATTTTTTTATGTTTGGCTCAATGTTTCTTTATCAATACCTTATCAATATCATTATTGATTATATTAATGTCTCTTTATCAATACTCAATAACCGGTAGCTATTAATTTTTCATATTTTCCCTACATTTTAAAATAAAAATAATTTAATAAATAATAGCTGTATTTTATAATGACTGTTTACGTCTCCCCAGGTTGGGAAACGCTGATCTAGATTGTAGATTTACATACGAATTTTCGCCGTAGAGCTCATTATAAAAAAAAAAAATCGTACATGAAAACACAGGAACGTACAGAGTTCGTATTGGCACCGATAGCTATAGGAGGTACCTATTTGGTTTTTTCAGATGTTCGTGGGTAGAAGGACGGCCCATTATCCACTGCTATAAATGAAAACACCTATCACGATGCTCGTTACTCGAAAATTATTACGGATTCGCGCTCTGCGTTTGCGATGCCGAACTGAATCATTTGTGGATCAAACTATCAATCTCTCAAAACTCCATAAGTACACGCACGTATATATTAATAATGTGTTACAACAATATGTTTCGCCGTGCGTTCATAATATTCGCATTGACGGAGTCGCAGTCTCACCTCTGTTCAACGAACCCCTAGGTTAAACGAAACTCTCTATGTTTATTATAGATAGAAGGTATTTTTCATTTTTCCGTAGAATTGACTAGATGTACTTTTTTCTTCGTCATTCGTATCCATATTCAGTGCGAGCAATAGAAATATCCTGTAGTTGTGACAGACAACGTGAGAACCTATACGCCTGGCTCTATTGACATTATGACGGCTCGTTTATCACGAAGCCGCAAAAGTTATGCGTACGATTTGGCGATAACACATTTTGGTGGAGGCGTATCCCGCCGTGAGTATATAGACATAATATTATAGTATATTGTTGTTCTTATTATTATTACTCGTAATATTGTTACCAGGTATCCGAAAACGGACGGTGTGTCTAAACACATGCCACGGCTATATAATCATTCCCTATTGTACTACATACATCAAACAAATGCCAAATGCGGATTGGCTAATAACCACTGCTGTTGAAGCCTTATTTTTATGTTAAATAAAAAAAATGCGAAATCAAACACTAGTACTCGTAATAGCTGCATATTGGTTCATGATTGTTAGACGATTGTAACGGGTTAGGTAAATTGAGTCCCAAATGACCCTAACTCGGTAAATTGAGTCCCAGGGAAAAGCAGGTAGTAGGTAAGTTGAGTCCCGGGAAAAAGCAGGTAGTAGGTAAGTTGAGTCCCGGGAAAAAACAGGCAGTAGATTAGTTGAGTCCCGGGACTATTTTTTTATATTTAATAATTATCATTATTATTATACATTATATGTCCATTATATGTACTTGGTAAAAACTTCATAGATATTGATTTTATAAATTCAAATCGGGTTATAACATTGCCGGTGTATTTTGTCATTTGCTCCCTTAGGTTTTCTTCCTTATCGAGCGTGCGTTTGTTTTTTTGTTTTTTACTTCTTAATTTGATCGTGGTTTCTGACTGAACTTCGAGTAATTCATCAATAAAGTTAAAAATATTCGGATGTGGACTGTAAAAGCGTCGGTTTAATCGCGAATGATACAAGCCCTTACTTATCGGTATCTTAATTGCGTTTAATCAAAGGTCGACAATGTTATCGACTTTTATTGACTGTGAATGCTTTGGTGTTGTTAAGAAGTATTTCAAAATCATATACATGCAGTCAATCAATGCAAAATTGGTGGAAAAAGATTCAAGCTCTTGATTTAGTCAACACTTACAAAACTTTTTTTTATTTAATTTGTACAATAATAATTTTACAATATATAAATAATATTTAGATAAATAATATTTACTTACTACCATTTTTTTCCCGGGACTCAACTTACCTACTACCATTTTTTTCCCGGGACTCAACTTACCTATTACCTGTTTTTCACGGGGACTCAACTTACCGCTTTCAAAATGTACCAAACTTATCTCGGACTCAATTTACCTAGACCCGATTGTAATAGGCGTCACCGTATTACTTGCTCATTATACGCAGAGCGAGCACACACACACACACACACACACACACACACACACTTGATGTATGCTATTAGGTTGTATAAAAAGAAAAAAACTTTGTGTGCATATCTGTGAAAAAAAGATATTTTAATTTCCGCCAACCTGACGTTTAAATATCAAACTTAATCATTTTCCGACGTTAACGAAAAAACGAGCCCCTTTGTGTATAATATGCATTTGAAATTCAGAGCAAAGGTATAAGAATGTGTGTGTTGATCTTACAAAATATTTTTTTCTGTGAACACTTCTTAACTATGTATACCTACACCGACGCAATTTCACAGAGCTTTTATTTAGATCGGAATTCGGACCTAAAAGTTACTCTAAAGAGTGATTTTCCTTAGTATATTAAATTTATAAGCGTATAAAAAAACGTTGTAAAATAAATGTATAAAATTGTTGTAAGAGAAAGCGATTTCCTTATGCGTTCATATTTAAAAAAATAAATATTATTATAGTGTTTGAATACTTATAACATACTATACAATATTCTTTTAATATTTTCTATATTGTATTTAGAATGTCTTGATACATGAACAGGTAAATGTTCGCAAGAATAAGATAAGTACATTAGTATATCTGAATTTACAAAATTAAATATTTAAAGAACAGAGCATCGGATTATCTGTAGATTAAGAGAGAATTTAGTTTTGAATAAAATTTGATATCGGAAATGTATCTTACTGAACGGTTTTTGCATAATATGAGATAAAATAAAGATCTTTTTCAATTTATGTAATTTATATTCTGATTTAGGTTGCATTTTGATTTAAACGTTTTGCAGCTATTACATATATTGTAATCTTTTTCTCGAATTCATATATCGGCTTAAACTTTATACAGCTATTAAGTTATACAGATTATAGACATTTTTCAAGATTTTATTTTTTAAATTTAATACTTTTATCATAATCATTGTACTGGTTAGGCTAAAAGATGACGTAATACTGTTCAAAGTGTTAAGAAAATATATTTCTACCGTAATCAAAACTAACAGTATGTCACGTAAGTGAAACGACTTTGACCGAAAGACGGTATAAATAGTTTATAAGTTAAAAATTGAAATTTATAAAACTTCGGGATTAATTTGTGTGGGCACAATACGGAATAAAAACAAGAGAGAAATATTATAAAATGTGGATGTCAAGTAGTGTATAATAATAAAATATAGCTGTGATGAAACTTTATCTAAAGAAAAAACCGCAAAACGAAACAAAATCTTACCGTATCTTATAATTTAATTCGGGAAATTGCATGTATACCTGTCTCTAATTTTGTACAGATCATTTGCCTCTAATTCTACTGTATCTGATTTACTCAGCTTCTCCCGAGTTACCTAGGAATTTAAGACGTACAATAATAAAACGTATTTTCATTATCACTTTGAGCTAGAAAAACAGAGGTACTGTTATCAGTTGATCACGGGTTATCTCCGAAACTACTCCAATAGGTTTATTAATCAATAATTACCCTTATAATATATATACATATATATATATGTATGTGTCATAAACAATTTTACTCAATATTAATTAACTTGATGAATTGAAGTTAAGCATAAATCCTTCTCTATCGTACAAAAAGAAAACCGCATGACGATTGGATAAGAAGCTTCAGAGATTTTCCGTGTCCAACAAAATACCATTTCTAATTTATATACACATTATGTGTATAGATTGGTATAGGGCGAATGTTGTAAATTTACGGAAATCGCTGATTTTACGGAATCCACTGATGATGAGAGTCGCTTATACAGTTATACGGCTATATACCTTAAAGTGTATCAAATACTCTCGGTGGACGCCATACACTTTAGCCCTATATGCTTCAATTACAGTTATTTATCGGTCAAGTCAGGATCGATTATACTACTCCATTACGTATCCTAAAATCGCGTATTACTACCAATACACCTACACGATGATTTTTTAACCATGCCCACTTCTTTTTTTTTGACCATAAAGCTGCACAAATTTGGATTTTTTACAATATTGTTAGTTACCATAGTTAAGCCTGTGGCGAAAATTTTTTTTTTTAGTATATATTTTGATGTAGATAAATCAAAATTCGAACGAGTTGTTTTTTAATTATTCTAACTAAGGTATTAAGGAAAATAGTCTTAGAAATTATGTTACCAAATATTATAATATAATTTTTAATTACATATAAATGCGGACTGTGATGGCGCTAATTTTACACTTTTCATACGCATTTTTAAATTTGAATAACTCCGGAAGCATTGGTCCGAATTTTAACTACGTATTTAGTCGTTAAATCAAATATTCGAAAAAAATTAACTGAATAATTTTATGAGTAAAAAATATTGTGCTCCCGTTTGAATAAAAAAACCAAGTTTCTATGAGACCATTTGGCATGAAAAAAAGTAATAGAAAATATAGATTTTATGGTAACTCCAACAATAAAAAAAATCCAGATTTAAGCACTTTCACGGCCAAAATGGGGGTGAGTATGGTTAAAAAAAAAACCTTGTATATGGACCATTATCGGAGTAAGCGATTTGTCTTGAGGCTGGTATGCATTCGCTAACGTTATAATGCGGTTATGATAATAATACGGTCGTTATAGTAATAAAAATGTGCGCAGAACAAGAACGTATATTATGATATTACTGCGTACGTTTTTATCGAAACGCATTACCGCAACCGCGGTATTAGATGCTAGTGATTCTACCACACATACGATAGCAATTATAATGTACTTATATCGGCCTCCGCGCGTCACGATAATAATATTTTATCGCATGTTATTATTTTTACTCGTTATCCGTCGAGATGCTCATGTGGTGCGACGGTTCGCCAAATTACGATTAGGTACACACGTTATTATTATAATACATGTTGATCGTTGCGATGCTGTATTCCTTCGTTTCCGATGGCCCGTGAATCGTGATAAAAACACAACATCGACGGTCGTACGTCTCAATCCCCGTCTCTTCAGGAGCTAATAATAATTAATGGCCGCTGTGTTCTTCCTGGTCACATCTAATAACAATCATACCTGACGCGCATGGTCCCACTGTATATTACCGTGTACAGCTGCTGCGCAAATCGTGCTGCTCGTTAAATATTAGTATTACCTTGACCGATGAATCACGATAACATACTCGCGAACCGCGCACGGAAACCCAACATACACACGGAGTCGGAAAATGTAAAACTTCGAAAACCTGTAAGTTGATACCGGTAGGACCAATGACGTATACTGCCGTCCGTCTAACCAGTGCCTAAAGCTGTGTGCACTACAACGCACTTTGTGTACAGTACTGTTAAGCTTCGTGAACACGACCTCGGTTAACACGAATTCGACGACGCAGACTGAACTGTTTTTTTTCTAGGTCCCGAGAAAGGCACCGTACTCAGAAATATAATTTTTTTTGTTTCCTCGGCTAACACGAACTTCGAAAAATATTTGGAAACCATTTTGTCGTTTTATGTGTTAACGCCAAAAATAGAGTTTAGAGTTTTTTTCAAAGATAATTAATATTTTTAGTTTATTTAGTATATCTATAAGTAGCTATCCAAAATAACCTCTATGATATACTATATTTCTTAAATCATAGTTTAAGTTTTTATAACCTGAAATAATTGATGTAGTGTAGTATATATACATATGTATTATAAGTCATTACTGCAGTTGTTGCCGTTGTTTGTATTCGATAGTGTATTCAACCTTCTCTGATAACGTCAATTTTTAACACGATCTGCGGTAAATTTGCGGTCCCGTCAAACTTGCGTTGACAAAAATGTACTTATGTTAATTTTCATTTCAGTCACGAAAATAGTCATATCATTTAAATAGTAAAGAAAATATCGTAGAAGTTTTCTGTAATAAATACGGAAAGATTTACATCGTTTCTATGATGTATTTGCATAGATTTTAAAAAGGTATGTCGAGAAAAAAATTTGGTCCCGACAGACCTAATGTGTATTAACGTCATATCTCCCGATTATAATGTCTTACGAAAAGAAAATTTAGTAAAATGTAAAAAGTACACATTTCTTTCTTCGTATGAACATGGTCATTAAATTATCAGTTGAAAAAAAAACTGTTTTATCGTTAAATATTATAGTCAATGTGTTAGTTTATATTTGAGTTAACTTTGTAATACATACTATTTTATTGAACAAACAACATTGTTTAAAATTACCACGGCTTATAAACAATCAATTGCATAATGAATCAGTAATTAATCGACGCATTTAGAGTCTTGAATGGGTTCATATATATTTTTTTAGATGATTTTGTCGAAGAAATATGAATACCGATTACGTGTTCAGTGCGTGCAGCAGAGATTAAACAATAATTATAGTGTCAGTCGTGATACATAGTGTGTACATACGAATGTTCACAGAAAACGTTTTACTCGGATAGCGAAGAAGGACGCCTATGATTGTGACGTCATATATTTTGTTATACGTGCGGTAGAATTCACTGTCGGCCTTTTACCCGGTCCGAAACCAAAAAAGCGAGGCCGGTTGTGCCGTTAGTACAAGTTTTTTGACAATAAGGCACGGCAAGCATTTGAACATATTCAATTAGACAATACAAATATTAATTGAACGCTGTATAAATTAATGAATTATTCAGTGGGAAATAGGAATATTCCGAGGATCGGGTCGTGTGGACTTACCACGCAGCACAAACCCGTAGAAGTTCACGTGGCGTCACTAAACACATATCTCGCTTCAATCAGAATCCAAAACTCAACATTAAAATAACCGTCATTCGGTGCCTTTTAACCGAACACTCAAGATACTAGTATAATGAACTCTGGGCATTTTCAAAGCTGGGCAAGTTAACTTTTTTTTTTTTAACTCGTTAAGTTAAGTTAATCCGGAAAAATGTTAGTTATGTTTCATGTTCAAAATTCCTTATATTTTTTTACTAACAAGTGTTATAAGTTAAATATAAAATAAAGTAACTTAACTTAGTAAAAAATAAATGATTCGATAAACATATCGACCCTTCCATAATTATAATTTCGATTATTTTTATTAAAAACAGTTTTTAGTATAAAAACAATTTATTTAAATTTTTATCTCTAGAACTTAATTTTAAAAAAAATTAACCTTACATCGTGATGACTACAAAATTATATAAATAATTAACAGTCGCATATCGTCGAAAAAATTAGTCTGTTTCGCGTTGTAATATTCCGCTTTGGTTCGTATTTCATTACTTGTACATATTATATCAATACTCAATCTAATATTATGCAAAGAAGGATCTTCGATACACTCGCCCATCAACGTACAGATCAGACCGCTGGACTTAGAGATTTTAGTTTTTGGTGTAGGGTTGAGATGATAAAGGATTTTCCATGATCCTCCCCCATGAGGAGGCGAAAAAGGGTAAACGTATTTTTACGTTTTATCGATATCTTTGGAACTTGTTTTTTCCTAAATGTTGCCCATTAAAATAACTATAAATATCAATTTCTGAAATTTATTTTAATTATATTTTATATAATATAATTAATACAATATTTAAAGATGTAACGACCGGCTTTTTTATGTGTTTTTAGTAAAATAATAATAATAATAATAATAATAAGCAGAACATATAGCACTTAAAAATAATCCATGATAATTAATTTTTTCGTTCAATAAATAATATTATATTCAACAAAATATCATGCAATTAAGGGGTATTGACTCTCAATTTATTTCATTGGCAACGCCGTACAGATATAATTTAAAAAAAGTTCTTTATGAGCAAAACAACGTTTGACTGGTCAAAGAGTAAGTACATAAAATACGAATACCACAGACTGACTACCAAAACTACAATACCGAAACCATTGGGATGTTGAGGGAAATACTATATTATTACTATTTACTTCATAACGCATAGGCGTACTAAGAAAAGATTTTTCGAAAATTGCATTTTCAAGGGTCGAAATAGTCTTGGACTCTTGGCTGGATGTATTAATTATTTCATGTTTTAGTGAATAACTAAATAAACCAATAAATGCCTTTAGAATATTTCAACGCTTTTTTCAATCTAATTTTCTTTTTTTACATCAAAATAGTTATTGCTCTAATCTACAATAGTAAAATATCTTCCTGACGAAGCCAGGTAATTAAACTATTTTATATATAATTATTAAATACATATTATGTTACCAGCATTGGTGTTAATTCAAAAATTACGTTGATGCTTAGCTATAATTAAATTAACATGAAATTTCGTTAATTCACAAGATAATATTATGTACAGTCAATGTTGTAAATTAACTAACAACTTCGATTGTGCAATGTCATCAAGGTCTAAGAGTGGTCTTCGATGTTGATGGTTTTAATTATAACATTTTAATATTTATGGATCATTAAAGTTATTTAACTAAGCTTACTTTACTAAGCTTACTAAAAGCTACTTTTAGTTTCTAAACTACACTAGTGCACACCAATCTCAATACTATCTATCTCATAACTAATAGGAAATATTGAATTAAAATGATTATTATATATATTACTAATCTTAAATAATTGTAATGACGGGCCCAGATTATAAATAGCGTAATTTCTCAGTCGATATCACGTAACGCGTAATACTCAATTTGTTCAGAAATATTGTAATTTCTTGGGCAATGACGTTAATTCCTCGATTTTCGTCTATATCGGTAACGCATACGTCTTTTAAGCTTATGCTTGCGATCGAATAATATATAATAATATTATACAACGCCAGGAGCATAAATCTCGCGATAAGCTGTATTTATTTTTTTATTTAAATGTTTTCGAAATGGTTTTTATGTTAACGAATCATACGATTACTATTATGCGTATTATAACACATATAAGTTTACTTTACCCGCGTTGAACACCTGGGGTTCCTAAGCTAATTCGATGTTTAACCGATTTAACTCGGCGGTAATTATATTTGTGTTTGTGGTGTGTATTGATGTTGTTTTTAATAATATGAGAATCCACACATTGTTGCGTAAATGTGGAGTGCGGTAGATTGTTGTTCGTTGCAAAATATCGAAACGTATGTACCCGAGAGAAGTACATACATTCCGTAAAACACCCGTGTACACTACAAGTTCTCGCGTTCAAGTCCGCTGAGAATCGCAAAACGTTTGCAAAACATGTAAAACAATAATAACCTTTTCCCTCATTACCGATGGTTGTACAGTGTACACCGATACAATTGTAATGGTATGCGCAAACAGGAGGTGATACATTTATTAATTTAGTCGTTTGCCGAAACGCGTTTCGACTTTACAGGTAAAAACTATGGTAGGTACGTGGTCGAACTATTTGCAGCCCTTTCATTAATTGAAATACCTTTTTTTTTTTTCACTTTTTCACGATATCTCGCGGACTGATGTAAATGAAATATTCATGCGTGTACACTGCACATGTTTGAACTGGAATAATGGATTTATGACACACACGCATGTATCAATAATAATTTATGTATACACGTGTATATAGCACTATAATATACGAGGTCATGCCTCAGGTGCCAAATCCAAAATGTTTCGTTAGTCATTTCCCCCCCCCCCGGTAAGTAGGTATAGTATAGGTATTACAGGCGTCCGATGATTATTTTATTTATTGCTACTTTGCGCATTTGATTTTTGAAAAACGAAATCGGTAAAACCATAAAATGTTTGACCTATACACGCGAGTGTTATTATTCGATTCAAAATGCAAGTATAAATCACCGTTGGCTTATTTAAAACCAATAGGTACCTATGTTCAGGTATACCATGTAGTCAACATCATCGTGCACGGAATTCGTTTTTAATGTTAGTCAACATGTAATATTATCATTCAATGACGATCACAGTTCGATCCGACTGGCCGAGGCAGGCACCTTCTGCCGTAAGGATGTGATGCATATATAATGTTTGATTACGTTTTTTTTTGTCACTGTGATCTTTGATAAAAAAAAACATATTCTTTTATGTCGATCTATTTTTAATACAAAAGGGGTTTAAACATAATATACCGTATAGATATATATAGATAATATAACGCGAAAAGGAATTTGCGTTCTCCGTATTTCTACCATCTTTTGAACGCTAAACGACTGTTTGGATCGTTTGTATTGTACACAACACGGGGCAGCAGTGCGTACTCATTTTATCGGGATTTTCATTTTAACCTATTCTTACGAAGATTAAAAATATTTTCTTTTATAAAAAACCGTCATCAGATATAACGGCTCCACCCGTATAATGCCGTCCCCCGAAACGGTTAAGAAATAATTCTTAAATTCCCGAACTTGATTGAAAAACATTAAATTTGTCTAAACTCTAGAGTACAGTTTACGTATATACAAGTATAATTCTGTATGTCACGAGTATCGGTCGCAATGCAATTTTAGTCTTGCATAATGTGATCGTACACATATAAATAAAACGATATGAATTATGTTTGCGTTTCAATCACGCGTGTGACACACACGACTACGGGATGCATGTGAAAAAAACGAACATTGAACATATGCACACGTCATCCGTGTATATTTTTCACACTTTTATTGTTGTGACGATATCATTTTCTTTGTTCACGGGTTAACTAATGATTTAGCTACATGTTGTTTTGCGGAGAAAAAAAAAACATTATATTGCGAATCAACTTTTCATCATCGCGAAATCGAATGACGAAACGAGGGACATATGCATAGTTATAATTAGGGCTGAGGACTTCTAGTACTTAAAAATATAATAATATGCATGCATTTATGCACTTAAAAATCAAGAAATATGCACTTAAAATATGCTCTAAAAATTATTTTATTTTATTATTTTATCTTATAAGTTATAATAATATTTATTTTAAAAAAATTAGTAAAAATTACATTATGGTTAGTTTACTAAAAAGTATTTAAAAATTACATTTCTTCGTGTTACTTAAAAGTTGTTGTTGAGTTTTTTGTTAATCAAATTTATTTTTACTTTGTTTTCGTTTAATAGCTGCCTTATGTTTAGCTGTGTCAATGTGTTGTTGAACGTTGAATTTTCTATCACTTCCGACTTTTGAATCGCACAATTTACAATACAATATTTTGCCGTCAGTTGTAAATACTGGACCACTACATTCACTAAATTCCGACACATAACTATTTAAGCGAGAAGCCAATGATTGTTTTTCCTTTGGCATATTTGATAAAAATAAATAAATATAACTAAAAAAATGTAAAAGAGACGAAATAATCGATTTATAACTTATCACCTATCGGTCAGATAGTAAATTACTTAACCGATAGTAAAAATATTATTTTTAAATCGAAAATTTACCACTTCGTCTAAGCTAATTTAAGAACCTAATTCGAAAATTGCCAAATATGATCTTAATTTTTCTAATATACTCAAATATGCATTTATATGCAATAATGACAAAATATGCAAAAATAGGCAAAAATATGAAAAAACTAGAAGTCCTCAGCCCTAGTTATAATACACTGGTTTTATCAACGTAATAATTTCGTCCGTCGACTCCGGCTGCGGTAAATGTATCAAACGTTCCGTGCTCGGAATGCGTAAACACTCGAATAAGGTAATTTTTCTCGTTTAAACTGGGAAGAGTACATAGAATATTAAAAGATGTGAATTTAGACACAGGCCGTCATGCCGATTCTTGCACCATATCTGAAATCGAACGCCGAACGCGCTCATAATATTATTGTACATATATTTGTTTGGCCGTCCTCGTGCACTTATTTTCAATGTTAAGATGTTTCTGAAAAGCAAAAATCGCTCAGAATCTTTTTCCAAATTCAGAAGGTACTTGACTATAAACCAAATATACCAGGTGCCACTGCAACTACGTACTGAGATGAGCGTAAGATGAGACTACTAGTGTTCGACGCGCCAAGTATAATATATACATGTACCCAGTACCCCACTGCAGTGCAATGGCCTAACACACCACGTAGATGATTCTTTTGGAATATTAAATTCGACTTTTCATTCAAACTTCTACTTTACGTAGTATTACATAATTACTATGTACAGTAGATTCGTTCCAAATTTTCGTTTTACTTTCGCGGTACTTTTTTACAAGCGTAATATTGATATAGATATATTGTATTCATGTACGATAACCGCGTTCAATTCTCGACACCACGTTAATATAAAATGTAAAATACATATTTCATATAATGTATTATGAATACGGCGCGACAAGGGTATTTTTATTTTGTTCAAAAACGGTTTCGCTAGAACAGTTGTACGTTATGTAATTAAAATCAATTAGTTTCGAAAGCCTGCTACGTAATATGTGCGTTGAATTGACCGTGTACACATGGGGGACGTAGTAAACAGTACATTTATTTTTATTTTATCGTATTGTTTTTTTTTTTCTCATTTATTTATTTTTTACCCCAAAAGACGAAATAACCCGACGGTTTTCAGCACTCGTTTATTCTTTATTGCCGTTTAACTGTATAATCACATTGTTTTGAAGAAAGTATCTCGAATTCAAAAAGTCGTTGATCGTTATAGCCCTGTCAAAGTAAAATCGTTTGCAGTTTGTTCATAATACGAGCGGTGAAATAATACCCCTAATTCGTAAAAGTGTAACCGTTCGGTTGCCAGCCGAATATTAGTACTTACAATAATAGATTTATGTCTATATAACTATACTATGCACCTTTAAACGCTGTCGTTTTTCTTAACTTGTGGGTGTATTTAAGAATTTAAAAAAGAAAATAGCGGAAAATAACGCACAAACGTAATTTGCATTCAAGTCGGGACAAGAGTGCATGACGCATGCTTAATAAAAAAGTATTATTTCACCCTTCTGCTAATTCACTACTACCCCGCACACGCCTAACTCGCCTTCCGACTGCCGATAATTAATAACCGTCAAGATTAAAGTTATAGCGTGTTTATGTTTTTTTGTTTTTACGCGCGCCAAGAAAAGCGCACCTTGAAATATATAGGTACTGTCTGCACCGAGAAGGGGTCGTTTTTCAACTAACTACCGTTATTACATAAATAATTTAAAAGTTTTTTTTTTTTTTTTAGTTTTTTTCGTCGCCGAAGCGTTTGATCAGTAAACAGCGTATTATTATCAGCGGCGGTGGTATAATTATTACTATAGCACAATTTACTATAGCAACAAATCGAACGTAACAAATGATTTGTTTTACGACGTCTTCTTACGATGTTAAGTGTTATGATATTTTACGTTCGTTTGAACGGAGTCAAACGTTTGCACGCGCCGTACGTACCGTGCAGGGACGTACACAGGGGGGTGTTTTGGGTGTTCAAACACCCCCCGAAATATTCGGTTTTTTGTATGGTTATTTATTTATTCAATTTTAAATTAATTTTTATATAATACTTTAATAGACAGATATAATATTACGTTGTGTTTGTGAAAAACCGACTAAAGCAAAATAAAATGTAATACATACTAACAAATTTGTAAACAAAATAAAATGATACCTACTGTGTATTGACGTGGGTATAAAATAATTCTAAAATGTATACGGACATGGGAAATACCTAAGCTATACAGACGGGACAATTACTGCGAATTGGAGTGTTAAAATTAATGAATAATGACGTTTCTGTTATATTTTGTTATCGACATTATCGTTCATGTTTTTGTTTTGAGAATAATGAGGTGCGTATTAGTTTTCTAATGTTGATTGTTGCGCTATTTAGGCACCAGCAGAAATAGAAATTGAATGTTTAACATTATTAAATGTACATAGAGACATAGAAGTTAATTGTGAAGATATTCTTAACATAATAGCTAAAACTTCACGGAAATTAGATTTAGTGTTGTAATTTTTTTGTTTATATTATAAAAAAGTATTGTAAGTACCAAGTAAAGATAATTTTCTTAAAAAAATTTCGTATGTTTATTAAAAAAAAAGTTCTACTTTTCAGCAACTGATTTTCAAACACACCCCATGAAACTTTTTTCTGCGTACGTCCCTGGTACCGTGGTATAGTATACGAATAGAACTCTGTCGCACGATAATATAATAACAGTGTACGAGATAAACTGCAGTGAACTCGAATCGTTTCTCCCCGCCGGCCGGTGTATACGAATAGGTCGTATCGAACAGTATCGAACAGTGGCCTATTTCGAACATTCTTTAAGGGAGGGTTTGCAAATAATTTACGGACGTTTAAAAGGACTCGCCACACTCAAGCACCGGCCGCCCGCGATAAAATTATGTATATTGTGTTAAAATATATTTATATATTTTGCACTTGTAGTATTTGAAGAGAACACGTCCTGCGGAAAATATGAAAATACACGTGATTGTGTACACATTACGTTTACTATATTATCGGTACTCGAATGGATGTTGCTATATTTGAGATTAATAGGCCCAAAAAAACCGGACTGAATTTTACGCGGATTTTCGCAAAATGGTCAACGTTCTCCGGAGAAGTTTTAGACTGCTTAGTGTCATAGCAATCTTTCGATAGCCCCACAATACTACAAACGCCAAAAATCGGTTTTTATGCATTTTTAGTGCCTTCGTAACATCATTGTTTATATAATATTATATAATCAATATGGTGACACGGACGAAAAAGAACAGTTTTTTAATTATTACTACATTATAACGGTTATTTTGTTGGCATGTGTCAAATTTCATACAGCTGTATTTTTTAATGTCAAAAAAACATTTGACAGTGGAGTAATAGTTTTTATTAACCATAACCAGCGTTAATGAAAATGGTTACCGCGGTCGTAATATTCACTCGCGTCACCCTAAATGTTGACATAACCTTAAATTATTTTAAGATTGTTCGATTTATCATGAATTAAATAAAATTAATAAAGTTTACATAATAATATACAGCTTATAATTATTAATTGATACCAGTACAAATAATGGAATATCATCAATATGAGCTATCTTTCTTTTTCTTATAAATTATTATTTTACTTTATTTTTAAACCATGCCCTAAAAAACAAAATACACCAAATTCTTTTGTGTTTACTCAAACTTTAAATCTGTAAAATGTTGAAATAAGTAATCTGTAATATTTAACTATACACATCGAACGGTAAAATAATTAAAATCTACACTGATCAGCACGGCTGCGGGTGACGTAATGACATTTTAAGGGATCACAACAAAATAATTAATTAAATATTTTCATTATAAATATGCTTAATTATTATTAAACTTAAATTCGCGTGGCTCTGTTTATTTATAAAACATCAGTTTCGTGTAATTGGCACGTGTACATTTCTCGTATATCTTAAACCCTGTATTATGGTATGATATAATAATATAATTATATAATTTACACGTTTTTGGAATAATTGCATTTTTTTACGCGTACTATAAAAAGCATATCAAAATTCCGTACACTAGCGTTATCGATGGACTTAAAATATAAGTGGAACAGAATTTTCTCAAAAGATTTGAATGCAATTAATTTTTTATGTAATTCTTATCGCTTTGATATCGAATTTTTACAGACCTCAGATTTCTAAAGACAACTAAGATTTGGTCAGGTAAGCTGTATTTTAGATTTTAAATTTCCCGAAAATACATCATTGTGCTGGTTATTTTAATTAGCATTTTGTCAATTGTATAGGAATACCTAATGGTTTTATCGCTAGTGCCGGTCGGATTGGACGAGTCGTGGAAATTCATTTATTAAGAAATGTACGAAACAATAGACGTTTTATGTGAAAAATGAATGTCGATTCGGGAAAAAGCGACGTAGTATACGTCCTACATATAATTCTGCTTTGCTATATACAGGTTTTATTATAAATACAGGAATCTTTTCAAAACGAATCGAAACGTTTATTTATTTTAGAAACCCTCGAGCAATAATGTTTCAGTAAAACCAAGCGTATAGATACCGTATATATGTTTATAGGTACGCGCCTATATTTAAAACGGTAGGTGCTTACAAGTTACGTGCACGTACTTGCCGCCTTGACCGGATATACACGGTTAATCCTTTCGACTATGATTATTAATTTTTAAATTATTCAGATTATTACTACTATATAGTGGTCTAAGCGAGAGTAAATTTAAAACGTTTTCATTGATTTCATATAAAACACGTGAATCTTTTTTTCGCAACCTCTAACTCATGAATTTGCTTATTTACACGAACACACACACACACACACACACACACACACACACACACACACACACACACACACACATACACACTACGTGACGGATGATTTTTTTTTCACAAAATGACGACACATTTGACACATTTAAACTGATCACCGGAATATTCACGCGTCTTATATAATATATCTATAAACATGTGTGTGTGTGCGTGTATATCTCAGTGCTTGCGTGTGTGCGCGTGTATAGCGTTACAAGACCCTTTTCAAACGACTTGCTCCGCGTACACGCGCACATGAATTACTTTTGTCACACGGTTTTGCGAAATTCGTCCTGTACACGGGTGAGCTTATGTATATGATTATGTCGAGTGTGTGGGCCCATAGTTAATCCTCGCGTAAACATCGCAGCGATATACGCGTGTAACAAATACAAGTACATTTGTCCGATGCCCGACGACCGAGTGCGTGTTACGCCCATTCGCTCGCTCTGGTGGGGCTTGGAGCATATGCTGCTATTCGTACGTTTTGCGGTGTTCTCAACGGTCATCGGATGCAGCGGCATAATATGGATTTTTCCCTTTGGTGAGTTGGAGGGGGGGGGGAGTAAACTTACTATAATATGGCTCTAGTTACCAAATATACTGGGTTATAAAATGCTACCGCTAAAAATGATTTAACTCACAATATTCAAATAATAAGACAGGCCAATGAAGCAAATGAGCTAACGTAGCATTTTGTAATTATTTTTAAGGCCACCGCAACGGCACGACCTAAGACAAGTATCCTTGGTCGAAGTAAGTTTATGTGTACGAACGGTAAGAGAGACTTGTTTTTAATATAAATTGTTTTTGTTTTACTTTTGAGTATTTACAATAATACTTTATTGTTTAATCTGATTCCAATCTGAGACCGGTTGATTCGTGGTTATTTGATTTTTCAAGTTTAAGTAAAGGTACATCGCAAAATTACCTGAACGACCAGTACTCTAGTACCCATAAGTTTTAGTTATAAAGTAAAAATTTTTTGATCGAGATAAATGAAATAATAGGATAATATATTTACTTTGGTCTTTCTTTTAGGATTCGCGCATAAAATTACAAGAAGAGTAATATTATAATAATTGAAAACTATTCGTAGAAAAATAAAATGCGTATTGCAGGATAATCTCAACCTTATGTCCTCCCCTTCCACCACTGATCGGATGTCCTTGATGCTTGCAGGTACCTTCAATCGTTGTTCAAATCGATTCCACACCTGTACACCATATAATGTATTACAAAATAATATTACGATTTGGTTTTTGTATATTATCTGAATTCACTTTTGTACTTGAAATCGCCCGAGCGAATTTCGGAGGGGCCAACTTCACGAACACTGTCATCGGCGAGTGCCGGATTAGCTGGCTTGACGAGCGGTGGTGACGTGCCGTAGAGGCGCGGCCCTTAAGGTGAAACGAGATTCTTATCGTACACATGAGCTCGGTGGTGGAAAATAAAACAGTTACACCGGTCGAAGGGGAAACAACGTGTATTCGTGTAGAGCTATACATCAACGCGTATGGGACACCGCGGCATATAAACACACCTGTAACGTATATTATTATGCTGAGGTATTTGACGACGAGATGAACTCGTAACAATGAATTGTTATCAACAAGGAATGCATGCGAAGCGCATTAATCGGAAATATTGTGTACACGACGTACAGTGTACATTATACGAGTGGTAACACATTATGCATTCCGAATGTACGTAAATATAATTACAACGGTTGATACGAAATTTGATGGTGGGGTTGCAGGGGAAATTGACACCTTATGTAGAGACAATAACCTTGATTTCTCTCGATAACTTTAAATTTTGGCACTCGAAGCTTACACATTTAGATAATATAAAGTTTTATTTGTTACACGGTTGGAAAAAAAAATTACCTGAAAGTCGCAAAAGCATTTTATAAGCGTAAAGAATATGATATTTTGACAAAATCAAGTATTTAAAAGAATTTTAAATACCATATTACAGTTATTTCGTTATTATTCTATAAATATTAATCCGAGAGACTCGAAACATTAACTGAGTACTTATATAAGCATTTTAGAATTTTCATCGTTTTTTTACACATTTATAGCACCAGAAGTTGTGCTGTTTATGGATACTTGAAATTATCGATTATCTTATTAAATCTTTAGAATTATAAACTGATCCTTCAGAACTCTTTCACTCGGAGTTGTTTTTTCGAGAGCAATAGTGTATTGGTTTTAAGTTTAAAACACCAATACAGAAATGTCGTGGTATTGGTCGATCATTAATAATGTTTCTTCGTACCTTATAGACCTTAACCAATAGTAATTATTTGTATAGTGCTATAGGTATTTAAAATGTGGCGATGAGACGAGTTGAATGTAGGGGTACCTTGAAGCATGAATCGTATCTTAATGATAAGAGTTTAGGCGCAAATAGGGAGGGTCTTTAGTGGTAAGGCCGCCAAAAATTTACAAATATAGCAGTATTGAATATCGAAAAATCATCATAAAGGTGTAAGTGAATCTACCGTATTTATACCCTCCACTCTTCAGCATTCCATTCTGTAGTACATCACATCGGTGAGATAATTTATGACAATAATGTAACGTAGAGTACGAAACTCAATTATTTACGAAATCGATTAAATTGTTTTAAACACCGATCATATGGCGTTCATGCGACCTCGATTGAGGTGACGATAAAGAGTATTTTGACAGTTATACGTGGCGCACACAGAGGGTAGATCAAAAAAAAAAAAGTAAATATTATATTTATATATAACATCCATCAACCCAAGTTTGAACTACTTTTAGTTATTTACTCCGTTAGTGGTAGACCATTAGTCATGAATTATTATTATCACTCTGTCAGAGTGTACGTCTACATGACGGTGGTGTTTCACCAAAACGTAGTATACGCATATACCTGTGTATATATATATATATATATATATATATAATATATATGTATATTTATGTTATATGTATATGTATATACTTATGATGTTTCTAATTCGATCAAAATGAAAAGTTTTCGTTTACCATCCTGTTTATGCCAATATCTATTTCGCACACAATTTATTACATTTTTTCGACAGAATTTATTTCGTTTTGTTTTCGTAAGCATTGAACATCTATGTGTATTATATGCATCTATTTTTTTTATTATCAATATAATCCATAAATGTATTATGAACATTCGAAAATACATTTTTTTTCTCTCTCTATAACTTTACTATAAGTTCCACAAATAGCTTTAAACAGCTTAACATAAAATATATAACAAATTGTGAACCCATGATGGGTTCCTACACGAACATTTTTAGTGAGCCCATAACCATGTCAAGAATAAATAAAAAACAATGAATAAATATTATGATGTTTAGGATAAGTATATGAACACTTATTACGGGTTTAAAATGTTATATGACGTGTTTGACTATTTGAGTTAATGCTCTAAATCTGAACACTCTGAAAACATAATTGGCATAAACATAATTATGCTATGCTGAAATATTCAAAATGTATGAGCATCAACATTTTTCACTAACTATTTGCCGGTCATTTTTTGTAGCAGTTTTCATTATTGGTTATTACTAGGGCTAGGAAAATGATGCACTAAAAACCTACAATAAAGACATTAAAAAATTGCCAATAATGCTCCAAAAAAAGCATTTTAACCAGTTAGATGCAACAAACGATTAAATACTTGTCGGCATAACGTATTAACGACAACTGATGTGACTCATGGGCCATAGCTCCACGATAAATAACAATACTCCGTACGTTAGCACGCGAATATAAACCCCCATGGAAACTCCTATAATTGGTGAATGCTAAATAATATTATTGTAATTTTAGACATAGTAAACAAGTCAATAAATATCGTTCTCATTGCGTCTGAAGTCCAGATAGTCAACGTAACCACAACTCCCTACTCGGTAATCACTTTGACAACATTTAAAAAAAGAATAAAAAAAGAATTTATTTTCAGAAATATTTTCCGATAAGGTGAAGCCACGAAATATATATAGTAATGAAAATAAATTGATAAAGAATAATTTAGATAAATAAGTACGTAAATGTTCTAATAATATCAAATATGCGTATAATTTACAAAAACTAAATAAAAAGCTAATAAACTGACACTAAAGTACCAAAAAAGCATTTATTTACAAATATCATAAGAAAATGCAAAAAAAGCAAAATCAAAATTGTAAATTTGAACTCTGTGATGTATGAATCGAATTTTGTTTTTGATTAGCTATGTCCTGGAGTACTAAGAAAGAAATGCAAATGCTACAAAATCCTAGCCCTAGTTATTACTCTTAATGCAGTATTACTTATATTAGTTTAAAATCAATAAACGAGAAGAAGAAATTGATATTATTTCCGCGAAAAACAATATAAGCCCGGATATTGTACCCTGTTAAGAATGAACTGTACCGTTCCATTTGGTGAAAAGTTAGTTTTAAATGTTTTAATATAATATACTACTGCTTTTCTTTGACATTTTAAAATTAATTATTTTTCATTTAAAGGAGACCAAAAAATCGGTAGATTAATGCGAGTTGAAAAAAAATAATAATTTTACATTTTTAATCCTTGACGAATTCCGACCACCAACGATGGTATTCTTTTTTCGTGTAAAAGTTGTATGAATAATTCATCAGAGAAATGTGCTTTTCATCCAATTATACTATGGTTCGATAAAGACGATGATCAAACCAATCCGAAATAAAATGGTTTTGCAGGTTCGTAAAAACTATTGGTGAAAATCTGATTTTGGTGTTCATTGAATTGTACTAGTGTACAACTTATTTATTTCCTCCAACCGTTATGAAAATTGTTTTTTTGGTGGGAAAAATACAGCACATAGGTGTAACAAGGCATAAATGACTTTCAAAATGCTGCATTCAGAAGCTAAAAATAATTTTCGATTGCTCGTTATCATGTTGTGGAAAACCACGCGTACATATATACGCATTATTACCGAGAAAACAAAACCACCGGAAAAATATTAACGAAATCCGTAAGAGTATCGAAAACGTTTATCGTTTAATAATATAAAATAATTATATTTATTCAAAAGGTCATCGATAATGTTATTAGAACCTTATAGAATCCCATTCGAAAACTGCAGCGTTCGCGGTGTAACGACGAGGACAGCGAATGATCGTGAACGACCGAGCCAGTACCACAGCCAGTGAAGTCGTTATATACACAAACGGTTTGTCAATAGGGGAAATAATAACGTTATGCGGTTGATGAACACACAAAACTATTTTATTGTTATTAAAATATTCACGGTTTAGCTAGAATAGTGTTTCTGCGTTTTTAAAGGCCTGCTGACGAATGGAGACGTTCCTCGACAAATGTACCCCATAGTACACAGTTAACGCGTTTATATGCGCGTTACATTCGACAGAACTTTTTTCGAGTTTGTCGTTATGAAAGTATAATATTCATAAATAGACATACTTATACCATTTTATACGCAGCTACAGCCGGTGACAATATTAAACTCTTGCATAATACGCGACGATTATGTTTTATTTATTTTCATATATACGTATACTGTGTATATAGATATACATATAATATCTTCGTATATATTATTATCAGACGTGTCAAAAAGTGTCACATAAAAATTTCGTCATTACTTTTTTTTAGCCAAGCCTTTTTTTTTTTTTTTACTAAGCGTTTATTTGGGTAGTTCCGGCGCGAGTTAAAAGTTACATCACTGTGCAAGTAAAAATTCTACGTGTCCATACGATTCATCCGAAACGTTTGACACATGTCAACCACTATGCAATAAACTTAAGATTCACAGCGCGCTACCTACTATAAACATGAAAACAAATATTTTGAACACTACATAGCACACTACTTTTTTTCATAATTTTTTTTTCTATTTCATGCATATTTATACAAAATTATAGCGTATTTGAATACATAATACAGAAAATACATTAGGTATACATTTAAATAAATTATTTAAGATTTTTTCTAGAAATTGAATTGATTTCTTCTGAATGTCAAAACACATACAAGATGTACAATTCGCTCATAAAATAACAGTTTTAAACTTTAATACATTTGTAAATTTGCTTGTGATTCGATCACAAAGATGAATAATAAGAATTTTAATTTACAATTTTGAGATTTAAATTGGTTTGCACAACACCGGAAGTGAGATTGAACTTAGTTGTTGCAGTTTAGTACTTCACTTCTTGTTTATATTTTCTCGTTGTAGTGCTTTAACTACTTCATTTCGTTCTTAAATAATAATATCCTTTTAAAATATAGAATAAATACTACATAACATTATTTGAGTAAGTCCTAAATTTGCTGCAGGGTTATGGAAAATTATATTAACTCGTCAAATACTTATAACATAATAACAATAATATAAACGTAACCGAATAAATTACTCGCTCGTAATTGTAAATTTAATTTCGAGCGAGCAAAACTATAATAGCGAAACCAGAGATGTCCGAGCACATCCGAAACCGTTTTCACAGAAAACGCGATCAATGATGATTTAAAATGTATTAACAGTAAACGTTCAAGACGATAAACAATATTGCAGCCTGCAGGTATATGATTATTGTTACTAACGCAACACAAGTCAAATTATTATTTTAAATTACATTTTTTCTCCATGACAACATATGAGTGCCTATAAACAAATATGTATATTATAACTATAACCAGACAGTGCCTGGTACCTAACCTGGCAGGTACCATGTACCAAATATCACGATGGATACTATAAATTGCGGCATAAGATTTACAAAAGAAAGTTAATAATAAACTGTGGAATTTATTCTATCATTTCAGACGAAATATATGGATTATTCATTAAGATCAGTTTCAGTACTTGAGAAACTTAAGAAAATTTATATCCCATCGATGCGGTATCAAATTTGACCAAAAAAGTTCGATCTGATTATATTTTTTTGAAAACAACTTCCGTCATCATCTCATTGTACACAATATTAATTATTTTTTGGTCATTATGCAGTATTTCAATTTTCTCTTGCATATTGCGTAGTATATGTAGAAACTTAATATGGTTCAATGTTTTGTGCAAAAAAAAGACTAGGTAATAACTTGAATACACATATTAGCTGGCAAAGTCACCGACTAAAATCTATTAAAAAAAAAAAAAACTTGATTACTCGGTATGAACAAAAACGCTGCGGTACTATATTATTGGCTACAAAATAAAAAATTGATCACTACACAAATAGCAATTAAAATTTTAAACGGTTTAAATGTCCATAGAAATAAACGCACTATATAACTACAACGGTTTCTCGCATCACGTACTGAACGAACGAGGAACCGATATTGTGTTTAGAATAAGATAATATTATTAATAAAATTAGATATGACAAGACCGGTTGTATGATGTCGCGTCAGCACATAAACAGGATATTCCACCGATGATTTACCTATTGCGATATATCCTGAGATAATGAAAATAATGAAATTCTGATTTTTTTTCCAAAGACTTGACGACGTATTAGTTAATAAAATAATTTTTAAATTTATTATTTTCAAATTGAAGATAGCCATTTATAGAGATTATTTTTCTGAAAATATGACATTTTAACATTTTATTTCCATTAACCTCATGATTTTTAATAATTTTTTTGCTTTCAGAAAATTATATAATAAACAAAAATTATCAGAAAACGTGACGAGATAATATCGAATCATTAAATTATTATTAAATAATACACAATTATTCTGGAAACTAAAAAAATTATTTAAAACTTCAAAGTAAACGAAAATTAAATGTTGAAACGTCAAAATCGTCAATAAAATAAACTAAATAAAATGGCTATCTTAAGATTTTTCAAAAATAATGAAATAAAAATTATTATTTTAATTTAATTTAATTTTTTATTTTTTACCAAAACTTTAAATTCAACTAAAGCATACAATATTTGTAGTTGGAGTCCCTTTGAGTGATATTTACACGCCAAATACCTAAAAAACGGTAACGAATAATATACACAAGTCCAAGTATTTGTGGATGAGACTGGAACCGTTCGTTGGTTATACCAGCGAAGTATCGTAAGCTCCACACTCCGGGCAGATATAGAGAATTATAAGCACAACGACGTGGAAATGGAGTGACGTAAAATGGCAAGTTACGTCATTGATCGTTTCGGGCTGCAGATAACGTGTTTAATGATAGTATTTTCCGGAGCCAAACCGCTATCATACCAGAGTGTTTTAACAACGAATCGAGATCTCGTCGTTGGTAGATGAAAAATGAAAAAAGAAAACAAAACTCTGACTCTGAATAATGGACGGTTGTCCATTAGTTTCACAAAGATATAACGTCATAGTAAAAAGTCAATTATGTTTTTAAATAAAAACAATGGAATCACGATATTGTATCTGGAAAATAATTGGTATTGCGCGCACATTTATTGAATATTATGTAAATTACGATAGGGAACGAGTATGTATATATTGTGCGCGTATACAATACATATAAAATCAAACTGTCGATTATATTCATAAAGGTAGTGTATTTATAGGTGCGCACGCATCAATTATTTGAATTATTTGTGAATGGAATTATACTTGCTCGCGTTAATTGCAATATGGTCAGGACTCGGGAGGAAACACCGAACAAAAGAAGTCAAACGTCTTCGTTACGAAATAATGATGTTTAACGAGTGTGCAAAAATGTTTGGAAAAATATTGTTACGTGTGCGGGGCAAACGGTGATTATTATTTTTTTTTAATTCAAAAAACGTGCGATCACATAAATAAAAAATCCTCGCTTTACTCGGCAACGCTAGAGCGAAAACGAACGTGGCGTTACATTGTATAGATACAGAAACGTCAGAGAAACACGACCACATAGCAACGCAGTCGATGGGCCAGCGATCAAATCGAATAAAATACTGTAACATGATTATATGTGTCACACACCCGCGTACCTATATGTGTAACGTAACGACGTTCTGCGGCGGACACGGAAATGTTGATTAAATTCACAACTCGAGTAATACAACAACTCTATACGATGCAACGGTAGAAAAGACAATGCAGCACAAGTTTGTACGCGAAATGAAATCAAGAGCGTCGAAACGATTGAAAAATGGCGCACTACTAAATCAAACGGAAAACAAGAAGAAACCGCACGATAAATCCTGTACGGGTGTCGGCCAATGCGTGGACAAGGAACGAAAACACGCGGCGGCGGTGTGCGAGACGGGCGGCCTTCGACTCGCAATAATCAAAATAATTAAACGTGGTGTCCTCGTAGGACTATTGTGCCGGGAGCGTATGCGGACGGCCGATGTCCGCGAGGAATGCGCTGCGCAAGTCGAACTCCGTGTTGGGATTGGTTATAGGTACTACTGGCTTCGATAAACCGTATGAAAATGCGACCTCACAATCGAAATGGTCAGTGGATTAAAAGTGTTGACTGAAGTTTTTTTTTTTGAAAATTAATTCTATTAAGTTTTATAGTGTAACACGCAAATCATATCAAAATTTGATGTAACGCGTTTTGATTCATGATAATAAATGTGTACAAAGGTGTTATTAAAAGATTTTAATGTAAGTTGTAGTGTTTGTAAACATTCCATGTAACCGAGTGATACGGGTTTTAACACATCTATTTTATTATTGAAATTTAATATTAAGTTACAAGGGCAGCGTTCCTGAACAATTTAAAAAATGTAAGTCAACACCCTTTATCCACTGACCACTTCAATCGATAACAGGGGTCACCAAATGCAGGCGGACCGGACCTCCGACACTCTTTTTGGGGATACTCGACTTCACATTAATTTCTTGAATTTTCTAACGCACATGGCCAAAAAACTGTAAAATTGTTTTAATAAACTAAAATAAAATATGTTGCTGGCTTATAAAAATAACTAGTACATACCATTATATTGTGTACAATTAGTAAAATTAATATTTACAAGCCCAAAATAGTAAATACGTGGTATTGCACAATATTATTATTTTAATTTGTTGATCCGTGTTTTATTTGGTATATTATAGCAATACAAATTTACCAACACATTATATAATGTGGTGAACAAAATAACACGTATTGGAGTGATGTGTTGTGAAGTTTCAATTTCAAGTTTTCGTTGATGATATAATATTGTAATCAACTACAACATATCTAAATGCAATACTTCTATTTATTATAATATTTAACACATTTTAATCCAAACTTTTGGTTACATTAAAAACGAATATAAAACTAATAAATTACCAAATTGTTTACCAATTCAGTCCTATAAAACTCAATAGTTCATAAATAAAATATACGTACACTTATTTTCAATACCGATAAATATCGACATCGATGTGTACGATAATACAAGTTATATCGATTGTATTCTGTTCGATGCTATAGAAGGCAATTCAAGAATGTGAACATACCCGAGGGCCGGGGGCAATTCATGAGCACCGTTTTTTTATTTCCGACCCTTGTGCGTTGAGTAGGTATAGCCGTACTTCATTCGTTGAGCATAAAAAATGTAATCATTTACATTCAAACTTTAAATTATCAAATCATTATAAAATTAAAATAATTAAAATTGTCTATAACTTGTGTTTTGCATTAAAATTGTATCGGAACGTGGAAATGTTGATGAATGTCAAAACGAACTGACATAAAAACTAATTGGTGACGGCTATTTTGTGTATTATGTACCAATTAAATAATACCCTTTAGGATGAACGTGAAAAAAAATAAATACCGTATCCGTGCAGTGTGAAAGTATGAGAAAAATAGAATATTGTAAATATAGTTATTTTCCATACTTTGAGCTAAACACTATTGTTGGAAACTAATGGCATGTGTGGAAACAGTTTTCGAAAGAACGACAAAAAATAACTACATGCTACAAAAATCAATGACACGTGATAAGTGTAAGTGAACCGTTACGCGTAAGCATCGAGAATATTATTATGAACGATTGCTTTACAAATTGTACATTTACAAATCGTCATTCGAAGCGAATGTGAACATAAAAATAATTAAATCCGTAAAGAAAACTTAATTTAAGGTTTACTATAACGATTGAACTCCGTCAACTCATGATTAACTCGTGGCTATACGCAATTAAATTGTTATTTTGAAATGGTATTATATTGTAATAAGTAGTAACTATAATATACCTAATAATTTGTTTACTTATTCAACTCGTCTTGTTGAGAATACGCCTATACCGTAGTAATCCAAATTAAAATGCAAATGTACACTTCTTTTAAATTAAACACTAATTCGCTTTCGGCTGAATTTCACAGTGTCGTTAATTACATATAGGTATATTATAATATAAACATTGTATCTTAGGGTAAGTCACGTGGCTACACGCCATATATAGGTATATGTAGCTATTTTACTTGCCAAATACACAATATTCAAGCAGCGCTGTAACACCTATATTATTATTACATTTTATGTGAGGGATTATCTTATATTATGTACACGTGACGAGCAATCAGGACGCAAAAGTGTTTAAGCTTTAAAGTTCTCGGAATAAAACAACGGCACCGTTGTAATATTGTTACAGCAGTGGGTATCTAAAATCACGCGAAGATACTCCGAACAAATGTAGTGGAATAAATACTGTTTATACGCATTGACGTGGTACGAACTGCGGAATAGACGCTCGTTCGATGAATACTTACACAAAACTTTTGGACAAAATTATTGAACGATAGTATGTGATACGTTTCGGTGTAAAATAGCAATGTATTGATCTACTTTATCACTGTAGTGCGTAGACGGCGGCACACTACGTTTACCGCGAAACAACAAACGAATTATTAAACGTAATATTGTTATTTATTAGTTATTTATTATCTCAGAATGCATTTCATATTTCAATTAATTTGCGAGTTCCTGTTGAATACGCATCTCCTTGCGAACCGAAGCAATCCGTGTCAGTCGAAAACTCGTTGCGATCAACACGCGTATAATATTACTTAAACCAAAGTTTTTAATTTTCGTATTCAAATCGTGTACGAATAAAACGTATTATAGTATAATATTTATTATCAACGCAAACACCATACGTGGTAATTACTGTTTACGACGCGATTGATACAAATACATTTCGAGAACCAATTCAGCCGCTACGGACGCGAAGTGCGTAAGGTATTTATAATACGACCGGAAAAACATATCTTCTTGCCAGGGAGATGTTTTACTATTTAAAATAAGAGTAATTCTTATACTATTTCGAAGTAAAAAAAATATCGGTGGAAAAAGAGCATAATATTCGTATAATATTCGAGTGATATTTATTATTATTTTTTTATACTTAATATAATTATTTTTATATACACGTAAATCAGTAATATTGTTGAAACAAGAATATTAAATTTAATCAAATAATTTCTAACTAACCACAATGTTAAAACATTTATCTATCAAGCCCAAAGCCCAAAACTGTTTTGACCCTTACAAATACGATTCTTAAAAAATCCTTTTTACAGTACATGTATTATATTGCAAAGAAGCACATTTCCCCAGTAGCTAAACAAGTTCTTGGAGGGGATAAGGATTTTGAGAACTACCAGTAATTTTTTTTACCCACAGGTTAAAACATGTCGAACACTACGCTCGCTAAAACAATTCCAAGTGCAAAATGTATTAACTACCTATATTTATGTAATACAACCAAGACTATTTATGTACTCAACATTTAATTTTATTTTTGGAACTTAAATTTTAAGATTGAAAATTAAATTCGCCGTCAAGAAAAAAAAATCAAAATAGCCATTTTCTAATATACTGATTTGAATCCGTTAATTTTCCACGGTTTTTTTAATTTTGTGAAAAAGTTCACAAAACCGTCTATCACTCTCTATCACATATTGTATCACCAGCGATTATTATTAAACGGCCGATCATAATTTGTTTTATTCCAGAATTGTTGTCATAATTTAATAGCTATATTATCTGCAAAATCTTGATATATTTTGTAACGTGTTTATATTATAACCTAGCAATTTGTTCTTTACCTTGATAGTCCAATAGTCAATACTCGACAGAGCGACGGCGGTTTGCTGATAATTAGTAACCGAAATTACATTACACGCTTGTGATTTTTAAACATAATATTACATGGATAATACGGGTGTGTATCGGTGCACCGATTTTCGCGGGATATGGTCACGGTATATGTGTTATAGGCATCGATATATCATATTATGTATAATTTCGTTAATTACATAACAGAGAACACGATTCTAATAAGACATAACACGTTTCATCAACGCGTCAGAAGAAAAAAAAACGCACATTGCTTACGGCAGTGGTTCCCAACTGGTGGTCCATGGACTCGTCTCAAGTGGTCCGCGAATCAAAAAATTTAAATTTAAAAAAAATAAGAGAAATTATACTTTATATTTTTTGTTATTAACGGCTTAGCACCTAACAGCCAGATAATACACTTTCGCGACCGATGACAATTTTTGTACGGATATAAAAAACATTCGGTCATGCGGGTATCGCTGAATTGTGATAAATATTTATCTGCGTTTTTCCACTTTACTTATATTAGTGATTTAATATTACTATACTATATATATTATTCATTTACTCGTATCATATTTAAGAGTCCTTAATTAAAGAGGAATTTACCAGAAACATTCCAGAATATGGTGTTGTAGACACTGATGTTGTTAAGAAGTTAATTCGTAATCCTTTCACTGTCGAAGTCAACAACTTTCAAGAAGAAATGCAAGAAGAATTAATAGATCACCAGAACGACAGCTACTTGAAGAGTTTGTTTGAATATAATACAAACTTAGAAGAGTTTTGGTGTAAAAAAGCCATGGGATATCCAAACATTCGGCAAACAGCATTACGTTTCCTCATGGTTTTTTCAACCACATATTTATGTTAGCAAGGATTTTCTTCACTATTATCTATAAAAAATAAACAACGAAATCGTCTGAATGCAAGTGATGATATGCGACTGGCATTAAGCAATAGCATCGTTCCAAGAATTCCACAACTGGTAAAAGAAGAAAGGGCCTAATAAGTCACATAAATTAAGTACTCAATAATATATATTTGTTGTATTATTTTCTCATTGTATAAGTTAATTAATATAAGTTCGTAAAATGTAACATTTGAATTTGTATCACCTTTTTTTATTAAATTAAATATTTTTCCGCGACATAAACAGTAATCCTGATTTTATTTGGTGCCTAGAAATTATAAACTATAATGCTTTAAAACTAAAAAAGTATAAAAAAATAAGTGATATACCTATAAAGAGGGGGTGGGGGATTTAAATCAGGTAGTGGTCCGTGACGGTGAAAAATGTATAAAAGTGGTCCGTGCCTATTGTCGAGTAGGGAACCACTGGCTTACGGGAATCGTACAGCTGCACTCTCGCACGCACACGATTTTCATTATATCCTACTAATATACCTATATAATGTTATACGTAAATGTGTACTGTCGATACGTGTTTACTCCGCAGCAGTCGGTCCGGAGCTACTGGAAGTGAAACGGCAGCGCGTCCGTCAATCAGAACTCGGAAGGATACACAGTTAAGACGTATAATATGCACACATATATGCTCACGGAAACCCGCGTAATTAGCTTACCAATTAAAGTTACGCGGCAGTAAATCGTAGTGATGAACAACGTGTGGTTAGACGTATCGCACTAAAACGCGCGATGTTTAATTTTTACGGTCCGTGGCGGCTAGCGATATAGCTGTTTTACGGTCACCGCGCGTTTGATTATAGCTCACCCTCGACAGCGAGACCGACGACGCGCGTACCACACCCATGGTTGTGGTCTGTAGACATTGGGCTTATATTTTTAAACCGTGATCGAAACCGTCGCCGAACACCACCAACACGTGTCGGAACAAAACGTATGTACGCGACAAAAATTGTGGGTCCGTGTCCTGAGTAAGTTCAGCCCGATTATCCGGTGTACCTACCCACGGTTAACATTGGTGAACACTTAAAATGGAAATATCGAGAAATTCGAGTGAGGAAATGTCTCTACGATTTAAAAGAACTACGGATATCGGAGATATCCCTAGTCTAAAAATAGTTTATTTCGCTTTAGGTGCAGTCCGTATCGATTCAGGGTCTAATTGTATGGGGTTCGATCAAGCTATATATTTTATATATTAATATCTACTGAAACCATATTTTTAAATATTAAGTTATCAGAATAATAATGAAAAGTGTTTAAATTGCCTAATCCCAATGTTGTCACAGATGATTTATTTCAAAAACTAACAATATTAAAAGTAGAACAATATTATACAATAAATTATTAATAATACAAATAAAATACACGTGCACAAAAGAAAATATAAATTCCATATTATATTGTGTAAAACCAGGGGGAAAATTCAACTCGCCAAATACAACATCGATGGTGAATTATAATTTACAATATAGAGGCTGTACATACGATTCTTTAATCAACAACCTTCAGAAATGAAATTGATTGATAATAATAGAACATTTTAATTAAGGAATAAACATGTATGTACGTGATCATTTCATGAATGCCTCATTATAATAATTTTTGATTCTTAATTTTGTTATTATTAGTATAACTATTGATATGTCTCCTTTTAAAAACGGAAAAAATCGTATAAAAACACCTATAGCATCGATTATAGGGATGATAGATTAGTAGCCGAAAACCCCTATACCGTGGACAGTCTATCTATTCTATAATCAATGCCTAAAGGTATGTGGTTACAAGATGGATATCACTTCAGGTTGTTGATTTGTCTTAACGCGCGTTACGTTTGCACTGCAGTCTGCAAACAGTAACGTATAAATTCAGTCGCGTCATCTAGTACGCAGTAGTACGGTTCATCACGGTGAATTTGGCTTTAATGTGATACTCGTAACGAGTGACTATTCTAGATTTTCAATACGAGATCCACTTGAAAACAATCACGTTTTCTCGATTTATTTACGTACCTATTGGTAATCGCCCTCGTATCGACGTCAAACAAATATGTATTTCCTCGATCGAGTTTTGCGGTTCTGAAGGGACACACTTTATTATGTTTAACGCGGTATCCAGCTACAAAATTCTTGCGAAATATTCAACGAATAAAACATTGAAACATTTAGAAAAAACATATTCTGCTTTAGAAAACAAAGTTAAAAAAGTATACCTGACTGGTTGAAAATATTGCGACTCTTAGAGTTTTTTAACTTGATTTTTTTACGAATATATCAGAATATGGTACTGCAGAGTTTTAGTCATATAAAATACTGGCTTAATGGGTAATTCGCATGGCTGGGATAAAAATGGATCCAAAAACCGTAAAATACTGAAATTCGTTTAGAGTTTTATGTATTTTCGTTTGCTTTTTATATTCACTTACATTTTGGACAAGATGTATACAATAGTATACGCTCATAGAAAATTACAACTATTGATGTGAGCTGTGACAGATAATATTATAATTTATGGTTACATACTATATTATAAAAAATGAATAATAGGCTGGCTAAAATTAAACTTTTTGTTGTATTCAACTATAAATCAACAGAACGAAATTATATTAGTTCATTACGTTTTTGATATAACATATGCACAAGAACATTTTTTCAATTTTATTAAAAGTTTTCTGGAATTATTTTTGTTTTTTCGATTTTATTTTTCTTTTACACATTTTAACATCCAGACGAAATATTAGTTGATTAAAAATCTATGATGGTCGGATTAAAAAAGGACGAACAATTTATGATGAAGAAAATATAATCAAGTTATTCACGGTCGTATTATAAAAATTGTTGAGGTAATAGTTAAGTTAAATGAAATAAATAATTATTACCTAGTCATTTAGTGTAAGATTTAATTAGTTGTAAATTATGAACTAAAGTTAGAATTATTTAGCAGTAGTTAAACGCAGCTTATATTAGTCAGAAGTATTCTGATCATATAATTTAGTGTTATGATAATCGTAAAGGAGCGTCAGTGGTTTTTCGCGCTTTTTCAAACATATATTTCGTAAAATTGCGTCTTAGCGGAATTAAAATTAAATGCTCGTTGGAATGACTTTTTATATAAACACTTCATTGCGTAAAATTAAACGAATGAATAAATTACACATAAGTGATAATTATGTACTTATATAGTAGCACGAGTAATTCTTGGTAAGACGAATTACTCTCGTAAAACACTGACGCTCCTTTGTACGTGTATAAAACCTTCACGGGGATACCACGATAAAAAAAAACACGCCACATGCTATTAAATATAATATTATAGACATTCTGTTAAAAATACAAATGTTGTGTGCAAACCGATAAAATGAAATATTTGATGAAAATATGAACGCGGAAAAAAAAATCACTGTCTGCACATAAATTTACTTTACACATTGATAAAATTTACTCGCGGTAATAATATTATCGTAGTACGTTTCGTTAACGTTTGAACTATATACATATTACGTGTACGCTTGTCAGGACCGGTGAAAAAATCGATACGCTAATAATGTTGTTCATTACGAGAGTAGGTATAAATATTATGGTATCCGCAGTATACTTAACGCGTCGCAGATTAAACGGTATAAATCAAAGCGGGCGGGCGTGCTCGAGTTAAGCTGTTTTAATATTTTAATTTCCCCCCCCCCCCGACCATAACACGAAACCGTCTGAAGTGTGCTCACGTGTCACGTCACGTCGTGAACAGCGACGGGGACGTTTTATTCCTCTCGACATCAATTCCGTGAAACGAGTGGACATCAGCGGTATACAACTGGTTGATTATTAGTTATCGTTCGGTTCAAACCGTACGCGATTTACACACACACACACACACACGTTATTATAATTCGTAAAACGCGTGGTAACAGAAGAAATAGTTATGTCTTTGTAAAATGTTATTACAATCGTACATGATATTCTAAATTTGACATCTTAATAAATGTTTTTTTTTTTTGTAAACCTAAATATACTGCACGTATTTCACGTATACTGACAACCTGCAGTGCTGGTTTAACAGGAGAGTCGTACCCCTGAATTTTCATACCCCTCCCTACCCCACAAGCAATGCGATATTCCTAGGTTTTTATTACGGAAGGTATGATATTCCTAAGACAATTGTACCTCCCACATACGTATTCGTAGTGACGGATATGCTAGGAATGTCGTATTACCTGGGTGTATATAGTATTCTTAGGTTTTTATTGCCGTGGGTATTATTTTCCGACGATGTTCATACCTCCCATTGGGTAACTTTTATCCTAGATTTTTAGTGCCGAGGGGTATAACAATCCTAGAAATTTCGTACTGATGGGAGGGGGGGAGTTATCATATTCCTCGGTATGAATTTCATGGCACACGAGTATATAACTATTAGCCGACCCGGCTGTGATTTCCTGCTGCTAAATGTTATATATTACGAGCTGAATTACACATGGCTATCACGGAACAGTCTTGGCCGAGACCAACAACATTTACGAACTGGGCAATTACGAACACAACGAAAAAAACCCGCGGTCTAACCATTCTCAAGTGATGATCTTCCATACATGTGGCCATCGATTACAGAATATTTTTGTTGCTACCTATCGCTGCCGTGTCAATTAAAATGTTTGTTATATTCGTTAGTTTAAAATATTTATGTCTTAGTTAAAAGTATTTTTAACGCTTCAATAAATGCTATTAACTTATGATACGAGTAAAATAAATCAAAATAAAACTGTATGCTGTTGCTATGGAGATAGTAATGATAATTTTATGGGATTTTTAATTTGCACCGATATTTGGGAACACTTTAATGTTCAATTTTTTTTTCGACGATGTGAATTGATAAAAGTTATATGGGTACGGAATGAGGCCAGTTGCAGTGGTAGCTTCAACCGGGATTTTTCGATTGCCGATATCTCATAATTGCTTGGAAAGTACTTCCACCGGATTCATCATTTTGTAAAGCTACTCGCATATTCATTGAGAACTTGAGTTTTCACGTACGTCCACAAATTCGATGACTTCAAGCAAGTTTCGATTTCATCAGCAGCTGTTGATAATGGAATTACTGGCAGCGCTTGGCAAAGATCACCTGCCAGCAAAATCATCGTAAGAGCTGATTATTTCGCAAATCTTTTAACGTTCAATCGAATGCCTCCAATGCTCGTCTGCGCACCATCGTATACTCATCAAAAATTATTATTTTGCGATTATGCAGTACTTTCGCCAATGCTGATCTTTTGTTCATATTCACATCAAATATATGGAAATATAGAATGTTTTCAACTGACTCCCGTGAAAAATATCAATAAATTTATTGTTGTTATGGAAACGCCACATTTTAATTGATATAATAGATGATAGTTTCTTTTAGATAATTGCATTGCCTTTTCTTTTTTATATCCGTGTCACTAATCAACAAATAAATATTTTATTTTTTCCAAAATTATGGACATATTTTTTTGTTTTTTGACCATTTCAATTCGCTAGCTATCGTAGTTTAGGCTGTGCGTTGATTATGAATCAGTCGGTCAGTCAGGACTTCTACTTTATTTATATATATAGATAAATATTATTGTCCTATCGTTGTATATATTTAATTTACAAGTTTATTTACCTCTGTAAATAAATAAAATAATGGTCTGTATGTAATAATATATAGAATCTATAAATCGTTGTAAATCATTTGAAAAAAGAAGGATTACCCATCTTGATCCATTATTTTTTCTGGTGGGAATTAATATGAACTATGTATATTATGTACAATGAATTCATGAATTAACTATACTTTTGAGTCTTTCATTCGCTAGACCAGCGGTTCCCAACCTGGGGGGCGCGCCCCCCTTGGGGGGCGTATACACATCGCTGGGGAGGCGCAAGCAGTCATCACAAAGTAAAATTTTTATTTATCAAATTTTATTATATTTAAAATGAAGAGAAAAAATGAAAAATTAATAAAGACTGGTTATCGTTATAGAATATAGAATATAGATTATGGAATATAGGGTCGTTAAAGTCGATAAAGTAATCGATAAAGATTACAAGTGTTTAGCCATAGTGCACCATGCCACATCGTCCGTAAATTAATCAGTACGATAAGAAAAAGCCAGGGGAAAAAACTATTAGATTAGTTTAGACTCGATTTAGTTTTATTTTGCAGTTGCTCAGTGCACGTCAGTGTCGTAGTACGTAGTCGTCGCGAGTGCACGTATGTCGTATATCAAAGTAATGGCTCCTCCGAAAATAAGAACGTATATCGATGATTATGTCAAATTTGGTTTTACGTTCATTGAAAAAGATGGTGTCCAAAAGCCTCAGTGTGTTATTTGTCACGTTGTATTAAGTAACGATGCCCTCCGACCTAGTCGACTAGAACGACATTTAACCACAGCTCATCCGATGCTAAAAGGAAAACCTAAAGAGTTTTTTGTTGCTAAAAAAAATTCCTTAAGTAAAATGAAAATTGACCATACCGGTGAGTTTCAACAGAATAATGAAAAAATTGTTGAAGCTTCATATCACATCGCCTTCATGGTGGCTCAGCAAAAGAAACCCCATACCTTGGGTGAAACATTAATTAAACCTAGCATACTTAAAGCTGTTGAAATAGTACTTGGCGAAGAAAGCAAAAGGAAAATAGCTCAATTATCTCTTTCAGATAATACAGTGAAACGACGTATAGATGAATTAGCTTTGGACATTAAAAATCAGTTGATTAATAAATTAAAACATTCCGTATTCTTTGCAATCCAGTGTAAAGTAAACAAAAAAATTATAATTTTTTCAATTTATATGTGGGGGGGGGGCGCGAAATTTTTGAAAATCTACAAAGGGGGCGTAGAATAAATAAGGTTGGGAACCACTGCGCTAGACATATAATTGAACCAACTGAAAACAATTTAAAAGAACGCTAACATTCAGCGTAACACGAGAAAATATTACAACTACACGGTAACCCTTTCAATTTTTTTTTTGACACTGGCTACGGTACTGTTGTATGTTATTTTGGCTAGAAAAATACAACGTGACGAAATTTAACACATGCCAACAAAATTAATTAATTTATAATATAATAACAGTTTTAACATAAGATGTATATTTTTGGGCTGGAAACCAGAAAAAAATGTCTGACCGATTTTCGCGTAACCTATTTGTTTGTAACCGATCTCGTTTACAAGACTACGCAACGCGACCGTGCAATTAACAAAATTAATGGCTAAATCGATTATACCTACATTGTTTGTCTTTGAATTGTTTTTTCAATTTGTAACCGTGTCAGCGAATAGCCAAAAGCTGGAAAGCTTTTCGCGTACGCAAACGTACCGAAAAGTAACTTCTGCAGGAATTCGGACAATTCATGATCGACACACCGTGTTCAGTTCATCGACGACTTGTGAAGAAGCACACAATATTTTTTAGCTTCATGTCAGACGCTTATGGGGAGAGAACTTAAACGCAAACGGGCCGAAGTTGCTCGCGATAAATATAATCAAAACAACTGTAAATGAAAAAATACTTAACCGGCCGTATTAGAAATGGTTGACCATGAAGTTACTATTGCCAAAGCTGGGTAAAGCGTAGAATCGAAAGAAATAATTTCGTAAACGTAAACGCGCTGAAGCTACTTATGAGAGGACGCGAGAAAAATAAACAAGACAAACGCAAAGGAGAAAGTAATATATTTATTATGTTGCATTTTTATTGTGACGACGGTCACGTCTGCTTCACCGAAGCCGTAGTTGAAATGGTCGGAGGGGAATAAGAAATAGTCGGAGCGACTCCTCAAGACACATTGTATATGATTCATTGTTTTTTCCGTGCACGGGGGATTTCACTGGATTCTTTTTTTCGTTCGTCTTACTCAGGTACCAAAAATATCTGAAAACCGTTTTTTGATGTGTTTTAGTGGGAAATCGAAGGATTTCAATGGTCTTGAATCCTTTCTGGAAAACGTAGACCATTGAAAAAAACAAATCGGCCTGTAGTTTTTGAGTCTATTAATGTCAAATGCACCAACGTCCAGTTTTATACATCTGGATGGATCAAAGACATTATTGTTGTCAAACAATAAATAATGATTCAACCAACTAAACAAATTTTTAGCAAATTAAATTATAAACGTGTCTACTACATGTTGTTTGGGCATTGATGTACTTGCAAGTTGTATAGCAATAGGTCATTCGTAACATTCGTTTAATGTTGTTTTATTTGAACGTGTACTTAAGATTAGCATCAATCGATTTTCATTTATGAACGGTTCTCCGATTAGTATAAATGCACCCTGGCTTCAAAAGGCTGAGGTCCGGTACAGCGAACGACAATGCAACTGCCCGACCACTCGACGTGCGGGTACGTTTTAGCGAGATTCACTGCTGTCAGCAATAACGTTTATTTTAAAGGCCGTTTTGGAGTCATCGGAGCGGATGAGATACCAGGTGAGCGAGTGCAGCATACGTATAATATATGTGTTTATACCGAACGGGTCGCACCTCGACCAACGGCACGGTATAATTTTAAGTTTCGTTATTTATTGCGACAAAAGTTTTTGAATCCCCGATATTATAATATAAATACGACGCGAATCCATATTGGGCATTTCCGTTTTTACGGTTTTCTCCGCGTTCACGTAATAATATTGTTTCCGTGTACTTTACGAGTGCAGTAGTTGTTTAACTGTACTAACATTTTATTGAAAAAAATAAAGGAATAGAAAAGGCAAATAAAGCGTATGCGTATCGATTGCGGAGTTTTCTTTCGGTAATAAGTTGTCGTTTAAAACATATTTGTTCCGAATTTCCATGCGCCTCGTTACTCGCTCGTACTCTGCGCCTCTTGAAAGTGTTCGGTAATGATAAATGCGTACATAACCGTAAACGAAAATATGTATTGTTATTATACTGTATAAATATAGTTTTGAAACACGCGCATACTTATGGGTAGAACATTATATTATAGTTTATATACATGTTTATTTCGCGAATAATAAAATAAATGGGATCGAAAAAAAACCTCAACAACACAGTATTAATATCATAAGTCTGATCGTTTTTCTCGAGTCTTCGGGTGTACCAGCATCACATCTCTGGTATACACATAAAATAAAACTTTCCTCAACACATTCGCTGATAACACAACAATACTCGCTCCAAATATCGATTCTGCGATCTCGTGTCATTATTTACAATCATATTTAATACGATTGAACCTTTAACTGGAATATTAAAATTAATGATGAAAAATCCACTCATATAAACTTTGCCCTAAAGATAAACGAATGTTCTCTACTCAAATTTCATGACGAATAAACTTCACTACATCAATCAACAAAATACATATAGGTAGTGTATATAATTTTGTTATACCATAGACAAGAGGTAAACTTGGTCAAATCACACCAAAGAAAAATGAAAACGACTCATCGCTCGCCAACATTTACTTAGGTCTCAACTAAAGTCTAACCTCAGGTCTTAAAAATTAAGTTCTTATTTACAAATCAACCATTAGACCATTATATGGACATATAATGGTATTCAGATATGCAGTCCTGCTAAACCTTTGGTCATCTGACCTGCTCAATCCTTCTAGCCAATCATCTTAAAATGTATAACTAGTTCTCCGACGCTACGTGGTACATTACAAATATAGCTCTCGTACAGATCTAAAACTATAAACATTAAACGATCTGGCTAAAAACTATAATAAAATATTTCATTCTTTATTCATCAACCATACTAACTCTTTTATCAACAACACGTCTTCTCTCATGCTGCGACAAAATGTTCTCCGTCGATTAAAAAGGAAGAACTAGGCTAGAATAAAACTAAAATTAAAACTAAAAAAAAAATGTTTATAAATTCTGAGGTTCTGTTATTACTTCTTACTAAGCGGTGGTCTCTTTTTCATGTGTTTCACAGCGATTGTATTCTCAGTCATTATTGTTATTTATTGTTTTTTATATTAACCGACTGTATTATATTTTTACTAAAAAAGGGCGAAAAAATATGAACGTAACGTACCATGGCAATAAATGGATATTGAAAAATAAGAAAATCTTTACTTTGAATTTCTCATATATACCACGCGTTTGCCTGAGGTCCACATGTTTATACAGTAGACACCTTCTAAGTCTCACGAGTTCAAGGTTCAGTAGCTTATATGACACAAAATAGACCAGAACAGTCCGGATGTATGCAATAAAAAAATATCCCTCCACTATGGTTAAATATTCAAATTTTGATCGAGCACCCTACCAATTTCGCCAAAAATGTTTAGAAAATGTAGTGTTTTTTGATAAAATTGGCGAAATTGTCATAAAATTGTCATAAAAAACGAACAAAAATAACAAACTTTTCAATAAATTATATATAAAATCTTAAATAACAAAATAAAATAAATAACCCATTTTTCAATGTTTTCGGTTATAATTTATAAGTCTCTTATATAAGCGGCGTCCATTGTAATAAGGAGCGCAAGAAACTGTAATATCGATACAATGATAGCTGGTATTTGACAAATTTTCCCGGGGCGGAAATCTTAACGATCCGGTCGGTATATGTACAGATATATCTCTGTACATATATAACGTTTCTAAACAAAATCTTTTCAAGCGAGGGCGGGAACGGTAAAAATATATTGCCCGACGAAAGGCACCGACTCTGAATGTGGTCCTATATACAGGGTGATTCATTAGCTGTATGCTCACCCCTTTTTTTGGCTATAAAAATGTTTAAATTAGGGTTTTTTTTAATGTTCAATTTACCATAAAAGTTGTACGTTTTCCTTGACATTTTTTCATGCCACTTTAAGGGCGTAAATTGTTTCTGTCGAATGGAAAGGCCCTATTTTTACTGCGATATTCCATTTGGGTCATTTTTTTTTTGTGAATTTTGATGTATCGAAATCAAAATTTAAACGAGCATAAATAAAGTATATTGGTCCGTATTTTGACTTTGTTATGCCAAAAAATTCAAAAAAATGATCTTAACAATATTTTGCGTGAAACGTAAGGTTTTCCTATTAGAAACAACAAAATTGTATCTCCCCAGTCCATCCTTAAAGTGGCAGAAAAAAAAAGTTAAGTAAAACATTAGCTTTTATGGTAAATTGAACGATGAAATAAAAAAAAAAAATTCAAGCATATTTTACGGCCAAAAAATTGGATGAAACACACTGTATAGTCGTGTTTATGTTACAAACGAGTTTTTTTTTTGACCACATGACGTTATTATATGAGCATCTATGTATATATTATAATATAATATAGGTTCTGTATGATGTATACGTGCAAACGAATGTTGATGCAGCGCGCGTAGTGAGAACGAAAAACACCGAATTCGTGTAATTGAAATTCCTGCGGAGTGCTGCTTTTCGAGGCGAACCGAATACCGATGTGGAAAATACGCGACGAAGAAATCGACTGATTTGATTTGCTGTTGGCGATTCGCGATAGGGCATACAACAATAGTGAACGGACGCACATAATAATACTAATAGTAATAATAAAATTACGTGCGAAACGGTCTTTCGGTTTTCGCCGCCTCGTTGATACGATAAGATAATTATATCGCTACGGGCTCGAGACGAAATCTCGCGGCAGACGGCAGTACGAAAATCCCACACGGTCGAAAACAAAATGTATAAGGGCCGGTACACACGAACGATTATTTATCGGACGATATTTTTATCGTATTAAAATATTATCGTACGATAAGAGGTTTGGTTATAACTAAGGACCGGATTTATATGCAAATGCATATATGTATTGGAATAAGCTTTGTGAAATCTGATGAGAATTGTGCCCGATTTAGATCATTCTTATTAAAATGACGCTAGTTGTATTTTGCATATTTTGCATATTTCAACGTTTTTACCTATTAAATGCATATTTAATGCATATTTGTAGTCTTATAGCACATATTACTATTTTTATTTTACTATTACTATCTATAGCACATATTATATTTATTTTTCGTTGTTTTCCTAACCTAACACATTAAGCAACTTCTGATAATCCAGTGCAATAAGGTAAAATATGAATTCAATTTTTGTTTTCACTTTTTATCAATGTGGGCTAATATTTTATAGATTGAAGATAAATATTATTAAATGGCGAACTTAGTGAAGACGACAAAATACTTTTTTATATATTTAAAATCTTTTTATACCTTTTTTAATACTTAATTAATTAATACTTATTTTTAAATAATTTTAAATAAAACGTTTTAAATTCAATTTTAAGGGCATATTTAAAAATAAATGCATATTTTGTAGCATTTTTAGAAGCATATTTTGAAGATTTTTTGTGCATATAAATCCGGTCTCTAGTTATAACATACGACCGACTTTTTATCGCACGATTAAGGTTATAAATTAATTTATAAATTATAAAGTCAGTATTCAACTGTGCATTGTCTGTTTTGTTGTATGTTATGCGTGTACAGTTTCTCATTAATTTATTGAATATACATTTTTAAGTTTATAAACAAATAACAATATATTATAATTTTATAGGGATATGAACTATTATTAAAGAAAAAAAAGGGAGAAAAGTCGAAAAATGTGGGTACATCCATTGTTAAGCACTCGTTTATCGGAAGGGGCATTTACAATTACTTTTCGAGGTGTAAGGGAATACTCTGGAAAATTTTATAATTATTTTCGAATGTCAGTATCTGCATTTGATGAATTACTTACAACATTTGTTGAACAAAAACTGATAAAAATTCAATTTGTAAATCTTCATCCGCAAATTCTATTGATTTTGATGGTGATTTGCTTCCAGCAGAGCGGTCACAATCATCCTCCGAAGAAGACATGGTGTATATACTATGTATAAACTTAATGTTTTAGAACGATAATTATCGTTCGTGTGTTCTAATCAATTTATTTTTGTACATTTTCATTGACATATTTTTATCGTACGATAATATTATCGTATAGAAGTTGAAAATGCATACGACAGTTTTTGTGGTATCGTGCGATATTTTTATCGTTATTGTGTGAACAACTCTATTTATATCAATGTAATTTTAAGTATCGTACGATAATATCTTAATACGATAAAAATATCGTCCGATAAATAATCGTTCGTGTGTACCGGCCCTAATACGTAATATATTAACTCCGAGGCGAGGGAAAAACAATCGCGCCCGCGGAGAACCTTATTCCACTCGCCGCCCGCAAACCGCATCGCGTGGATGACACAGGATCATTGGTGTTATCAATATATATTATTGTAGGTACTCGTTTATCCGCTCGGATATCACGATAGCGATTTACACGCGTACGGAGCAGCAGTCACGTCTGCATAACATAATACGAGTGAGTGGGATGCACTGGCGTAGGCTACGTACTTTCGGTCCGGGAACACGGCCGGGTCTAGTAAATTGAATGCTGCGCGCGAATGATGAACAAGTTTTGTAAAGTCACGTCTACATAGTTTACACGGTTTATATCAGGGACGGGCAACTTGAAGTTACTAGGGTGACGGTTTTTAGACCTTAAAGATCTAGTGAGCCAGAAAACCAAAAATATCAGTACGAGCAATGGAGTTGTTGTAATTTATACGTTTAGCGTTAAATATAGAATATGTGGATGAACATTTTCTCGGGTAGTTTTTGATTTCAGACTTTAGATCGTTCAATTTTAATAGGTAACCAGGGCCGACAGTTGCCCATCACGGGTCTATGGTATCGAAAAATAAATCGATGCAGTCGTAGTCATACAATTGAGGCGGAACAACAATATTCTCATGACGAACCTTACTTGTTTACTGACAAATAATAAGAACGATAAGAATCAACTTGCGCGAGCGATCAAAATTAAAACTATACACGTTGAGTTTACGAACATTTGACGGAACGATATACCTCTGCAGGTATGACCGGTGGATCGACGCGATTGAAAACCATTGCTGCGCACCGACCGCGATCTTTCGTCGTCAACGGCATATAAGTCAGCATGGATGATATATCTTACAACCGTAGGGACCGAAAAGAGACCGTCGCGTACAACGGGATAAAGCCGAAAAAGGTATATTTTATTAAGTAAGATTTATATCGATAATACGTCACTGTATGCGAGGATACGGGTTTAGCCGATGAGACGGCCAGTGTAATATACTAATTAAAATATGGTATTATGGTAAAATAAACAAAAATGAGCGTCAACAATGATTTGAAAAAAAATAGTAGTGCATCAATTATGAAACTGTTGACTGTATTGATTAAATTAAAAGAAATCAACCGTTTTTGTTGAAATCTTAGGTCGCCAACTTTAATGCCAAAAACGATGAAATCCCTGTTGCTGTATTGGTCCGTAATACGTATATTAAATTCCATAGTACGTGAAAGAACAATAAATTATAGGTCAACATTTTTGTTCAAAAGACTACTTACATATACAGTATACACCTAATTCTATATAGGTACAATGGAAAATTGTTAAATCTCGAACTGAACACACACAAGGCATGTAATATTAAAATGTATTATTTATTATTTGAACTTGCGAATCGCAATAACATTAATATCCATTACATAGTACGCATTTCAGATAATATATAATAAGTGTAAAACCAAAAGATTATTTTTTTTTTTTTATACGAAAAAGCTTTTCTTGAACCGTGGTAACGGGGCCCCAGGAGCATAATTTCTTCGTAAAATAATATCTCGACCGCCCACAACTGTTTTAGAAATAATTTAACTGATAAGCTTTTGGTCTAGTGCTAGTCTAATATCATTAAAATGTATATTTGGTCTCGCCTTTGGGCCTAGCGGAAAGTAAGCGGGTTCGTATATGTTTTCGAAATCCACCAGCAATATTATGTCCGGGCGTCATGAAATAGAAGTGAATACTTATCGTTTCATCATATTATTGTGTCAAAAGCTTGTTTTCGTTTTTTAAAGGTGTTCACGTGTGGTGCGGTTGAATGCATGCGTGGTAAAGATCTAAACCGAAAACAAAATAGTAGGCATAGGGGAAAAGCAGATTAAAAACGAAAAAAAAACCCCCAACAACTATGCCGCGTAATATAATACAAAATATTTTATATTGCGCACGCATTATGCTTGCGGCCATTAATCTCGCGCGTGTGTGTTTTCCAAAACAAAACGAGCGGGTCAGGTGGTTAAACTTGAAGGTTCGCTCCGAAGAGCATTTCATATTATGTAATATTGTTTCACAACGGTGTTTGAACAAAAGACATAAATGAAATGCGCGCGTCGGAAAAAAAAACCGAGACAAAATAAAAAACAAATCGTACGTGCAGATTTTAGCAGCGACATTTCTGTACCCGTCTGCTATTGTTTGCTCGACGCGCACCGCGGTTTGAACACACGCGAAATACACCATAATGGTTATTTCATTGCCAACGCCAGTGGCGCACCCAAAGGGGGTGGACTTCGGGTGACCAAGGACAACAGAATTCCGATAAAGGTTCGGTACACCACTTCTGGAAATATATTGAACGGACTATCTAATTAATATTCATCGAGAAGTGCCCGCAGTTAAGGTATAAAAATAATTAATCATAATTGTACAAAACGAAGAAAAACGACCATAGGATTTTTCGCCGTAAGATTTAATTGACTTTCATTCTAAAAATGTTTAACATAATAGAATTTAATAATTGTTCAACACATTATAATTTGTATAAGCGTTAAAGTGAATAAACTAAACAATACAAGTTATGTACATTGAAATATGAAAGTCACTGTAAAACAGAAAACACATTTTATACTTTAAAAATATGTACTGCGATAGAATTAATACTCTATACATTTTTTTCTTGTTTTGAACCTCCGCCCTTCAATAAATCCTGGTTTCGCCACTGGCCAACGCGACACGCGTACATTTGCTAAATCACAGCACCACGGCCTTGTGCAGGACGAACGATGGATAGCAATTAGCAAGATATATTATTGTCCTACGAGAATGTTTACGAGTATAGGTACGCGGGTTATCGGTAAATATTTGACGACGACGACGCGAAGACATCACCGCGAGTAGGTAGCTAATTGTTACGAGTACAATGGCGTGTGTCACGTTATACCATACGGTGGTCGATGATGGTAGGCAAACGGACGAACCGCGTATACCTACTGCTGCAGAAGCCGTTAAATACGAGCATATAATATTAGATTAGGAGTGAAACGAGGAATGCCCGCTGGTTTCATCTTGAAAATACGTGTCGCTGTATATTCGATTTTGACCAGGATGATTATTCCGATCATCACGCGATCATTGGAGATTTTTACAGGGAAAGATGTCTAGTTGGTACCTTGAGAAGATCATTTTTCGAATTTCTTAAGAGTTTTCCGAATAATTGCGGAATGCGTAGAAAAAATTACAGACGGTTTCAACCGATGTCGAAAAAGTATTCGAAAATATTATGTTTATATATATTTCATGGATACAGGATTTTTCAAAAGGTTTTATTTGTGGTCAATAAAAAATGTTTTACCGGAAATTCACAGAACGTTTTATATGCATTAGAAAATTATATTTTTACGAAATTGAATCATTGAAGTCTGAAAATTTCGAGTACTTGTAATAGCATTGAATAGATATTTCATCATTTTTGGAACACTATTTTTAAAAAAAAAGTTTGAACGTTATCCTTATTTGCAAAGAAATTTGGCTCTGCTACTTAATCAACTATCTCTAGAAATATAAACTGATCCACCCGACCACTTTCACTCGTAATAATTTTTTCGACACCAATGAAAAATATTGTACATTGGTTTCAAGTTTAAAATACCAATACATCAATTTAATTTAGCCTGTATTCATCCCTGTACCTCACTTAGGAGTTTCGCCTGTTTTTAAAATGTATTTCTAGATCAAAAACACATCATTGGATACGTTGACTACTACGAAAAACTCACGGGTACCTGTACATAAATATATATTGTTTACAAATCATGTATATCATGTATAGTCCGTGAACTGCAATACAATTTTGACTTTTTGAGTGTCTAATATCATAGAAAAGGTAGGTTAATTGTATACATAATCTATACTTTAATGGAGATGTAAATAATTTAACTATAGTTATTTTAGGAATGTAAGTCGTAATATAATTATAATGTTGTGTTGTACTTTTCGACTGATAGATAATGGAATTTATCTGCATTTTATCAAACGAATTATTTACCAGCAATGATAACAACACTTTATTTTAAAGTTATTCGAACAATGTATTTTTATCACTGTAAACACATAATAATATTATTGTAAAGAACGGTGTTTTATAATTAAATTACCTATTGTTAAAACTTTATTCGCTCATTATAATATCAATATAACGTGTACATAGCCAACACATTGGTTTTTAGTGCGATTACGCTTTATTTAACAACAGGTATTCTAATGATTCTAATGATAATCTTGTGTTATTAAAATGGGGCTGTTACACTCGATTTAAATTAGGACATAAACACGTATTATAAGAATGTAGAAAATTTAACATAAAAAAAACTGAAGCCCATAGTTAACAGATAATTTCACCGAATGCCTGAAAACAAGAACCCGGTAAAATATTAAAGACTTTACCAAATTTAAAAAAAAAAAAGGAATCTTCATAGCTGTCCTTATTTATATTATATTTAAAATCTTTAATACCCTTATTGCGGCCAGATACCATTATTGTAATCGTGACTTAGGTTGTAAATAAAAAATGGAAAGACAGTGTAAGAATAAATGCTTATATTATGCGTTTTTTGGTTTTATGAAAAGGTTCAATCGTCTTAAAAATTATAATCAAATTACAAACGTTGTAATTTAATAAATTTTATTATGCAATTACAATAAGAGCATTATGCGCGTAAAACGCGTGTACAAATATAAATGTATATCCGGTATAATGTAATGGGCATCAGTAAAGCAAATGGCCGAAACTGTATACGAGATTTAGTTTCGGACTGACTGAATACCATTCTGTTGTATTTTATCTGCAAAAGCACCAAATTTGAGAAAAATGTATCAAAGAAAATATAAGAAAAAGAAATTATGGCCACTGCCTGAGAGATAGTGAGGCTTTTAGTTTATGCTGAAATCCCAAGACAAATTACATTTTAGAATTCAGGTTTTTATTTAATGGAATATAAAAGTAGGGAAATCAAAGGGATAGCAGATTATAACAAAAGTCCAACCTCATTGAATATTAATATAATTGATAGTAATCATTAGAATCACAAATTTTACATCCATTAATTAACCGAACGTCTTTGAATAATAATATTGTATCATTAAGTAATCAATAATCATATTATAATGTTTTAACATTATTAAAATTATTTTTTCGAACGACTCTGATTTTATTCACGTGTTCTTAATGTTTTGTATAAAACGTAGAATATTGCTTTACGTACTTTCCAAAATAGCTTGTATTTATACTAAACATATTTTTCGATACTGACGGTTTCAAAAAATGATCAAAACTTTATCAAGTCAAGAAAATCATTAACATAAATAAACCAAAAAAAAAATCACTCTTCTTCAATTGATCACACGACGCTTAACGAACGTAAACATATCCATCATTATTTATGCTTTTTATGGATTAAAGACTTGCGTGTGATAAATAATAAGAGATTATTCATTAGGTTTATTAATTTTAAGGACGCGTAATTAATGGCATAATTTAACAATAATTGAGATTTATTTCTTGTTGGTTCCTGAAAATAATATAATATTTGGGGCTTGGGTTGAGTAGTGTAATCATTATAAGTTTGGTCGTTAGCTCCATGTGATACATTGCCTATTAAGATTATAGTACTTATTATAGGTATACTAAAGTTGTTTAAATTGTATACTTATTTTCCCGTTGAAAAAGTTAAAATTCGAATGAAATTGTAAACATGTTTTGTTGAGTAGTACTCTTTAACTGGTACTTTAACAATACTTATTATTCCTTCCTAGCATTGTTCAAATAACTTTTTGCTTTTTACTCATTCAATATATTTTGTTCCACATTAAAGCCTGACGAAAAGAAATCGATATCGCTTGTACGAAAAAACTGTTTGCCGATGACATATTATTTATTTCTTATTTGCTTTTGTCTTTCGATATTATTGCAAAAGCTATAATATTAGTCAGCATCGTTTGTATTACAATTATACCCATGTAAGTAACCACTATGATGCACATTTTATTATATCTCCTTTATGACTATTTCTATTTTACTTCTTAATCCACTGGTCGAGTGGAGATACGTCCAGATACTGTTATCCCGTTAACTTCTAATTCTTAATCGACTTAGTTTATAGACCAACTAAATGCACAGCAAATACATAAAACTAACTAGAATTTTAAATGTGTATGATTCAACAAAACCAGAAAAATCTCAAAATAATACGTGTACCATACTTCTATGTAAATACTAGTGTATAATGCACGCAACAGTCGATGAAATGATTATTCATTTTTATATACTATTTATTACATTACCTGATATTTAATTGATATCTTTATTGTCCTATACGGGCGTTTGTATACTATTACTAATATTAACTATTATTGCTATAATATCTGACGGTGTACAAATAGGCTTGTACGTTTAAAATTAACACCGGACGTCATAGTATGTTCATAGTCGTCGAGTATCCTTGCTATACATCGCGTTACATTGGAACAGAGATATGTCTTTACACGCAATACAAGCGAGTAGAATGCATCGTTTCCTTAAACACGATTTGGTTGTCGTAGTACATACTGTATTCTGTGGAATCGTAGTTAACATTGTGCAGTATCAACCAGTTCTGCTTTTATTAAAATATTTACACGAAATTGACTGAGATTTTTACTATGAATTTTACCATGGCAACTAAATCGTAGTTAAAAAAAAATGTGCATTTTGCTAGTTGCTTGCATACTTTTCACTCGACAAGATGTGATCATGACACATTTCGGACAACATTTTAGCATGATCTGCAGCAATAATTCAACATGTTATGCATTTGATGGAGATTTAATTTTCAAGATATAGTATAGAAATAAACGTAGATATTAGGATAATCGGTTGATTCCTGTTTTGTTTTCGATAGAATTCGTTAGACCACTCCTCGCTGTGCTTGCATTTTTTTTTATAAAAATCAAGATAATTTTCTTTGTTCACATATTATATTTTGTATTATTCGATACCGTCTCGACCGCTTAAATGATGCAGAATATTTACCAATCTCAGAGAAACACGAGTTGTTATTTCCAATTAGATTCCGGTTATGATTATTATTATGATTATTAATATTATTATTATTATTGTTATTATTATTATTCTTATGATTATTATTATTAAATGCTATTGAAAAATGTCGAATTAAATGTTATCCACAGTGCCGCAAACTTAGTCAAATTCCAATCTTTGGAAGTATTTTTTTTGTGTTGTTTTTTAAGTTGCTTGCTGACCGGAAATTGTCTTTTACAACTGCTCATCGCACGTGATATGGACCTATTTAGAAGAGAAGAAAACAAAAAATTATGCACCGGAAGATGCGTCGTACATGCGGAATATACAGACACGAAATGAAAATTGATGCCCTCAAGGATACGTAACCGGGCACATATAAATTGCGTAGTACACCGCGTACGATTTAATACAATTATTTGGAAACTATTTCGGTGTGATTCACATAATAATACGAAATTCCAGACGGAATCGTGATTCGTAAGTCATACTGTAAAAGTTTATGGCGTATATTAGTGGCGGCTTGTTGTAAGAATACTAGGAGCAACCGCTATTAGTCCAAATAAGGTTGAGTAAGGCGTATTTACTATGGGCACCATCTTATAAATACGTGCGGTATACTGTAAATTACAAATTACAATTTTCAGCATTAATATACATATGAAGTACCTAAGAAAATGGTACCTAGTGGTCCTTATAAATTTAGTGGGCGCGGGTGGATGCCGGGTGCAGGTTTTATGAAGCTTGCAACTCCTTGAGTCCTTGAGATACTCAAGTTCGCCACTGGCATGTACACTTACATAATAATTTTCAACGGGTCGACGATAAAAGTATAAATAATACCGGTTAGGTATAAATTATACCTTAAAGGTACGTTTTTCTTGCAGCGTCTGGTCGCGGCGTCCAGACGCCGTGTCTCTGGTCTAATGCGTTTCGATGTGTTCGTTTTCCTATGTGCGTTCGACGCGGCGGTTGGCGTCAACACCGGTCGGGAGCAGTGCTGTCAACCGCCAGCGTCAAGATGTCAAAAAAGTTTAAATTTTCCATAGATTGCATTCAAATATTATATGATCTAAATTTAGGTTGCCAACCTTTTCCAATAAGTGAACTATATTCTTAATTTTAAAACTGATGATCGACATATACTTATTTGCATTTTTTTATACTAAAACGTGAAGTTTATACGAAATATGTATCGTGTATACTACATTTTTATTGCGATCGATTTATATTCCTATAAAGATCGACTGATTGGTGATGCTTTCTTAATTCATGATTTCGATTTGTAAAAGTTTTTTAACAATTTAGAAAAAAACTGACGAGAAATTTGGTTTTGGTCATTTTTTGATTGAATATTTGTAAAAAAAATTCGAGCGGTCGCGGCGTCCAGACGCTGCAGGGAAAACGTACCTTTAGAACACGCACACAACCCGCGTGCGATGAACGCCAGCTGATATTATGTACGAACGGGTATACTAATTTATTGTTGTGCGAACACCGCGGTTATAATGTTTAAGTTTATTGCATATCGACGCCCGGTAAGATGGGAGTATATGGAATAGATCAAACAATTGGTTACGGACGGTGAAAAAATGTAACCGATGTTACGCGAAGTTCACGAACGCCAAATTCAATTGAAGCTTTACACCGCGTTTTCGAAGAAATCGCCTCCCACCGCTGATCTTATAGACTGCAGTACGTACACCCGACTTCCGTTCAAATTAACATACAACCACATCAGACCGTTTCGACAATAATGGCGTTACGTTATTGTTAGGCTTTGACACGAAATACATAATAAATTATATAGTAGCGGCACTTGCGCATTTGCATTGAGCTTTTGAGATGAGTATAACACATTATGGCGAATTATTTTGCTGAGTGCAGGTACCTAACGAACTTCAATCACCGCGGATGAAATTAAGAACTCTAAGGTGAAACAAAGGATAAAATAACCGCGAGCCTAGGATAATATTATGTAGTATAACAATCAAACATTTGAATCCTATGTAAATAATGCGTGTTGCATATTGAAAAATAGCCTAACATGAATATTGTAATTGTTTAAAGCGTTTCGTTTATTTATCGGTTGTTTTTATAGTTGATTATTCAAAATATAATTATTAGCTAAAAATGTATGATAACATATTCGAAGAAAATAATCTTGATAGGGATTTTTATTTATTTAAACATTATCTTCGAAAAGTCTTATGCAACAGTGCATATGATTTGAAATTAAATTGTAATACTCATCGGGAAACAAAATAAATGTTGTATTATTTCCTAATATAACCATCATATATATATATAAAATGTATTTTTTATTTCAATTCGTTAAAGTTGTATTTCTTGAAACGAAAATTATTTACCTAACGGTAATATACGCATAAATATATAAACAACACAATAATATTATAAACTTAATAACAGCATCCGTTATGGTTTCAATGTAACTCTATCTCGTCGAAATTATTTTACGGCCAAACAATAAATCGGTTATGATAATTAATAATAAATAATAATAAAATACCTGAGGTACAACATTTGAATAATGTATGAACGTATAGTGACCCTGATGGTTTGTTGTTTACAAGTAAACCTATTGTGTTTCTATAACATTAAAAAGCAAATAATAACATAAATATAAAAACCCGATTTCGCGTTAATTTCATGTTGCGATGACGACTGAGAATACGAATGATATTATATATCTGTTGTGTATACGAAGTCACGGCGGAACAAAATCGGCTCCGGCTGCAATATTCAAATCCGGATCCACCTACTCTTTCAAATATTTGCACAATAAATATTAATACTGCTGAAACAACCGGGCCGTACCCGTTTAAATAAAACGTTCATCGCATAATTATTATTTATTATAAAGATGGATTGATGGATATCAAAATAATCGGTTTTATCTACGAGCTTCTTTTTAATTAACGAATAACGTAAATCTTGTATTATTATGTGCGGAGATAACTCTAGTTTTAACGGTGCACCGATGTCCTAAAGTTTCCAGACTTTTGCATGTCATCGTTTTCGATTTTAGTTCTTTGACCGTAAAACGACTGCTTTAAAATTAGAGACGGCATCATGATTACCTATATAATGTATGGCTAAAATGCTTAAGTAAAAACTCGTATAAATAAAACACATTATACGTATTAGGTATTGTATACAGATAATAATCCGCAACGACCGTTTAAGGGAATAGACAAATTACTGTCGTAAATTTGTTAGAACAATATAATAATATGTACGCGGTTTATCGTCCTGCACAATATAATATACATTATCGTAACCGTTTAATACGCTGTTTATTACAATATAATATTATATTGAACAATGGGATCTATTAACTTCTCTTCGTTTAATGGTCTTATACACAAGTCTCGCTTTATCGTCTTAAATAAGCCACCTACATTTGGTTTCGCTTTAGGTGCACTAACATATCCGCTGCACTACTTCTACCAACAAACGTTTAAAATGCCTTCCTCCCGCGATAATCCGATAATAATACTGTGTACATTTTAAATATAAATATAATTTATTGGTGTATAATATGTAGTTTCTTCGGTTCGCGTCTGCATTATGTCAAGCAGTATGTTAATTTACTAAAACTATATAAATATTTGTGCGTCTTCGATTATCCGAATTGTGAATTAAATCGAGTAATGTATTACTACGCGCGTAGCAAGGGACAGAATTTGCGATTCGGCTTATGCAAATTAACAGCTTATTTATTTACAGATAGATCTTATGTTTCGAATAAAATTTGAATTCTCTCTCTCATCTCTCAAGCACACGTGACGTGCTTAGCCAATCGATAGTTGTAGTTTTAAATTTTGGTATAACATCATCTTATTCGACAACACTAGATATTTCGTCTGCAATAGTGTATGTAGAACTGATGAGCCAATTCGATTCCGAATAAGATCGAATCACTTGAAGTTATATCAATGGTAATAATAATAATGTATAGCTTTTAAGGTATAAAATATCGATTCATTAAATGCTTAAATCTAATTTCTTCAAACTAATATTATATACCCACATTATGAAATGATATAATATACAATAATTAATAATTATATAGTACTTAATTCGTAATTCACAGGTGTCTCACCCATTTACCATATTTTACCCATTGCGATATCTCCTAAAATAATGAAGTTATTCATATTATATTAGTTTTTTTATAATACTCGCAGGGATATAAACTACAAATATTTTATACTTTAATTTAATTTTATGTTTTGGCAAAAAAGTTAAAAAACCGTTTTCTATTTTAAAATTTTTGAAAAACTTGAAGAAAACTATTTTAAAGCATTAATTTTTTTGAATATTTTGACGTTTCAACATTTTATCTTCATTGACCTCATGATTGTTAATAATTTTTCTAGTTTCCAGAAAAATTGTGTATAACCTATTTAATAATTTAATGATTTGATATTATCTCGTCTCGACGTCTCGTTATATGATAAGTTTTGATTAATACACAATATTTTGAAAAATATCAAAGTTTTTGAAATAATAAAACAATTTTTTAAGTCTTAAAAGTCTTAAAAAAACAGAATTTGATTATCTTCCTTATCTCGGGATATATTACAAAGGGTAAATCCTCGATGGAACACTCTGTATAATCACAATTCTTATTATTATAATTAATCAAAAATCTAATTTCAGATTTTATCTTTTATTAAGTTTCTGAATGCAAATTTAAAATTGAATCGGCTATTTACTTAATTTTCAATAGTATAAAAAGTACAATATTACTCAATATATTATAGGTATAACAATACAGTTTAACAATTTAATATGCTGAAGGTTGTGTGGGTAGTTTTTACGGTAAAAGATATCTTTGAAAGACAATATCAAGATAAGAAAGATGTATAATATAAAAGATTATAAAGTTATAAAATACAATTCTGACCAGAACTTCCTTTTGAGTCAGAAAGTTTTGATCTAACTATTTATCACCAAGCTTATTCGAAGCAAGACTGAATCAGGGAAACAGTCATATTATAAAACACCATCAAGTTTAGTCCACAATAAATATATAAACAAAGTTGTTATAGATACAGTTTATTTAAGTAGTTTTTTTTTTGTAAGAAACTTATATTGAAAATATATTTGTCTCGATAATTTAATAATTGTTATACAAAAATAAAATAGCGATATAACATAATAACCGTACATTAGATTAAATGAAAAAATGTGGGACCTAAGTGGTATAGAACTAAAAACATATATGTGCAAATTGCAAGTATTTATAAATAACAACTAAGAATAACTGTTAATAATAATAATAATTACGATATTGTAATTCATTTATGGAATAATGTATAATGTTAGTAAAAATGATTAGGGAATACGTAATTCATACAGTATACGTAGTTTTAAATACGAGAATACGAATTAATTATTATTACAAGCATTGGTACTTAAAAGCCGTTACTTTACGAAGTTCACAGTCGTGGAGTTAATAACGTACGAATTCATCCGCATATACCTACGTATGAGTTTATATTTACTAAATTATACGATCACACAATATCGCATGTACTTTTACAAATTATTGGTATCACATAACATATACTATTTCTGTTTAATGCAATTTTCACCATTATCGTTTTTTTATTATTACTATATACGTGGCTGAATTACCAGCCTCACCCGTGAGATATTTTAGTATTCTCAATTGGTGCACTGTTCCGATGGAAAAAAAAAAAATGTTGAAAAATGTATTGAAATATCTTCAGATATTTATTTATACTACATTAGTTTACATACAGGTACCTTGACTGGTAAAATCAACAAATTAAACAAAACTAAATATTTCCTAGGCAACCGAAAAATAAAAAAATGTATACATTTAAAGAATTAATTTTAAAAAATGTTTAAATTTTAGTTTAAAAAATGCTATTTTCGGGAAAATGTATATTTGCACTTATACAAAGGCATGCAGTGTTAGGCAAAATAGTATGTAAAAATAAAATAGAGATAACAATTAAGGTCTTCTCTGGCACTCGTGTGACTCAATCGTCAGAAGGCATCTGTTATCTAACAAGTGTTACATAATATATATTTAAATAATTAAATGTGTGTATGCTTGTGTTGTGTACGTCAATCGTACGTGATCGGCGTACACGACAAGAGTAATAAGTACATATATATATTATATAGATTCATAGAGTTAGCATTTGAAACATTTTTTACGTGCGGTAGGTAGTCATTACTAAAAGTTCATATCAACATCTTTGTAGTTAACTTACCCTTAAAAAAAAGAAACAAATATCCAGGACTACTTACCGCATATTTCATACAATCAGGCTGCAGAATATTATAATTTGCACTTTAAACATACGGTGATACCAAAAGTATATTTGATGGCGCTAAAAATATATCGTTCGTAATGTTTAAAGAAAAAAACCCCAACTCAAAGAAAGGTGTATTTGAACGACATACGTTAAAGACTTCGCTAAACCGTCTGTCCCCCGAAACGCTGCAGCTGCAGAACGGTACCGGAAATGTACGGTCAACGGTCTATATCGAAGTGCGTGAACTGTGATGATTCAATAACTCGGAAATAATCGAGTGGAAAAAATACCGTCCAAATGAAGTATATACGCGTGATGAAGTGTCGATCGATCCACAGTCATGTGAAAAAAATATCTTCTAAACGTGTACATTTTATAACTTCGTGACGCGCTGTCGAAAATCTCTGTTCAGTCTTCCGCATCACAGATTTGATTAATAATTTCTGATCAGATATCAGGTAGATTGTTATATATTATGTATTGAAACAACCGTCCACGGACACTGGCACAAAGGAAGTATCCGCATCGGCTCCCGTTTGTCCGTTTCGGCTCCCTACTTTCATTTGAAGGTGGCCGTATCGGCTCCTACCCGATGTCAGTGGTATGGACGTATCGGCTCCCAATCAACATTTTCCTTCCCATTTACAGGCTGAGGACTGGCTACGATGAGAAGATATTCTCAATAATCATCAAGATTATGTTGGCATGTAAAAATGATAACATCACTCACCTCGTCATTATAAAAAACAAAATTCTCGCCTGTAGTCGTTTTTAGAGAGTATGTAGTATGTACGCATACACGCATGAAGCTCGAGGACGGCTGTAGGTAACTAGGGAAATTTTCTCAATTTGGCTGCACTTAAATTTTTCCGAAACCTATTCATATCATCAGTAGTCACAACACCCGACATTCCACTGCTTGCTATTTCACGCCTAATAATTTTTGTAGGGGGTTCACATAGAGCATCACTTGCTTTCCGTTTCAACGAATTACTAATTTTTTGGCGTGCTAAAGTAGTATCTGCTTCATGATCAAGATTTTGTTCCATTATCACTTCATTCAAGACTTTTATAAAAGCAGTACACCCACGTTTCGTACACTTCCACCGCGCAATATCTCCTGACAAATTTTTATGGAATCCGAATTTGTATTCGTCAATCACAGCTAATTGCTTACCAGCTTTGCTAAGCATGTACTCCATGACAAAAAATTAATAAAATAAACAGAAAAACGCACCACACTTTGCAATTTTTATAATAATTGTAATATTTTTATAATTTTATAACTGACAATATGCTTAGACACGCTACACTTGGCAATAAAACGTGAACTAACATCAGATAATATTTTGTTATTTCATATAATTGTATAAATGCGATTAACTAGCTATCAAAAAATTCGTTATCGAAACCGGACGCAATACGGCCATTCAACGGACAGCAAGGAATAACGACCCGGAGCCGATACGGACTCATTAACGTCCAGCGGGAGCCGATACGGTATCATCCGGCACAAACACCGATCCTTTGTAATCGTGTAACACCTACTACCGAATTCATCAAATCGCATACAATTATTATTCATAAAGCAGCGTTTCCCAGCCCTTTTCTTTTTTACATTCGCCTACACACGCAGCGCTTCTTAAACATCGGGCCGGAAAAAATGCCCTATTATTTTAAAAATGTCGACGGTAAAAAAAAGTCTAACACTTATAGACCTTAGGGGGCCATAACTTAAATGTACGTTCAATTTCTTAGGAAAAAGTTTGAGAAGCACTGGCGTACCCCTCGACCGCTCAAAAGGGTTTCGCGTGCCCCTTTATACCAATATTTAGTAATTTCTTTTATTTTTCGCTCGTTACCATTATTATAGTTTGATATTTTTATTTTATGCAATAGGATGGATTAAATACTCAGGTCTCATCTGCGACATATTTAACAATGATTAGTTTACCGGAAGTTAATGGAATAACATAATAGATTATTGCATATCTCCGTGACGAACAGTTTTAAATTAATCGAATTCTACATTTTTCCGGCATTTTCCATTATGCGTTTCACGTAATCCCCGTGATCATCTCGCGCACCACAGCTGGTTGGAAAACGCTGGTACAACACATAACTTTAAACATAACACGTGCACTGTGCGTATGTAAAGTACATTTTTCTTTCGGTTATTGATGTTGAACACGAAACGGTTACTTTTGGTAATGACTGTGATGTCTGTTGACTCCGTCTCACAACAACAATGCGCAATACAATATTTATAAAGATCGAGGTATGCAAACAGGGTACCCATACCAAAATATTTGATCGACTGGTCACGTACCGCGAAAACGATTACCGATTTGTAAGCAATGTATTTTTATAGTAAAATGACGATCACAAACGTATTAATCAAATCAATATACAAACCTACCGTCGCGTCAGTTTTTCGGGGAATAATAAAAAAATTAATGGACTTCATAAAAATGTAAAAAAAAAATCTTCATTACTATGTATATTATAATAGTTGTAAAACGTGTATACGTCCGATTTGATAAAATTACGTCACAGACGTATGTTTTAGTATTCGACTCTTTCCTCGCAATTAAAACACTTCTTAATTTACCTGAATGCGACCGAAAAGGAAATATTACATTGCGTTTTGTTAACGGCAACCGTCAACATTCGTACCACGGTTGATAAAACCCCGCTTTAAGCGAAAATAAAAGCCGAAGCCACACTACATCTACAGAATAATGTCGAGAATGTTTAAAAATTTAAAATTCAAACCATGGTCGTTTTTTTTTTCACCGGCGAACTCTTTGTGTAGGTACCAGCCTGGCGGACTATTTTTAAAGTGGATTTCGATAATTTATTTAAAACAGGTGATTAATATAGCTTTTGCAGTGCACAATTCGTCGGAAACGCGAAGAACCGTTTTCAGAATGAAAAACGTTATTTAAAAAAAAAAAAAAAACAATAACGTGTAACACCCACAGAGCACCATTATATAGGTACAATCAATTATTGTCCATCGACTGTTCTAATTGTATATAGGTCATCGTTACAGCAGCGTATTGCGATACGTAGGTAACAACACGTGTAATTGCAGACCAATAGTGTGTATCATAATATATTACAAACCTTCAATGCGTACACGAATATTCAACGGGTTAACAAAACTTATAAAATGAACGAAATAACGGCGCAGAAAATGATTACTCGAGAAGCAATAACATTGATTATTATATTGATTATTATCGATATATTTACATGTATACCGTTGTGATAGATTTATAGATGACATAGCGATAATAGCAGACAATGAAGAGGATCTACAGAATATCTTGGAAATAATGAACTTAATAATGAAAAATGAATACAATATGAAAATAAACAAAGCAAAAATGAAAGTCCTCGTTTGCAGCCGTAACGAAGGAACCCAAATTCAAATTGCACTAGATGGTGACACACTAGAGCAAGTGAATGAGTACAAATACTTGGGAGGCACGATAACTGAGGACGGCCGTAGTACCAGGGAGATCATAAGCAGAATAAACCAGGCTAAATGTGCATTTCTGAGCAAGAAAAATATGTTTATATCTAGAAATATTGAGATAAAAGTAAGGAAAAACTTACTTAAGGCTTATATTTGGAGCGTAGCATTGTATGGAAGTGAGACATGGACCATAGGTAAAACAGAAGAAAAAAGACTCGTTCGAGACATGGTGTTACAGAAGCTACTTAAAATAAGTTGGACGGAACACATAACAAATGAAGAAGTTTATCGAAGAGTCGGAGAAACAAGAAGCTTTCTGAAGACCTTAAAAACAAGAAGAGCCAAGTTAATTGGACACATACTGCGTCAAAACAGTCTACTTAGCAGGATAATAGAAGGTGCCATTGAAGGGAACAACAGCAGAGGGCGACCGCCACTGGACTACATTAGTCAAACAGTAAGAGATATGGACTGCAGATCTTATTGCGAATTGAAAAGGAAAGCGGAGAAGCGTCAGGAGTGGAGAATTGCTGCCAACCAGCCCTTGGGCTGTTAACATAAAAAAAAAAACTGTTGTGATAGTCATTACGACACGTCCAGTCGTGTATAATGAACGGAATAGCCCAAAAATGACTATAACTGCACGTGCAGTGTTAATAATAATTATAGCCGTCGATTTTTTTTTCCTCCATACGTTTTTGATTACAATATAACCACTGCAGGGCGGTGTTTAACTGCACAACAATGTAATAACTGCACTACGATCGCTTAAAAGATCATGTTTTACTTTTATACGATAACATGTACTATTTGATTTACAATGAACTAACGCGAAATGTATATTATATTATATTTTAAACTGACCAAGGACCTGAGCTATGGACCGCAGTGCGTGCTAAAACCCTACAATTATTTTAACAATCGCACAAACCGTAATAGTTAATAGAATATTATATGCATATGTACCATAATTAAAACACATTTTTTAATGAAATATTTTTAGTGGAAAACAAAAATATTAGTGTGTACTCGAAAAATAATATACAGCATACGACCGTAGTCACCGATGAAGTATAAATATAAGACGGATAAATCTACACCGCAAAACCTTCATCTCCGTCATTCCGATAATAATTGTTTCCAGTCCGTAACGCGTAACTGCCGATTACTATATCACCGCAAGTGCGAAGAGATTCGTATTGTAGGTAGCCGGTATAGTGGATACCATAAACAAAGCAATAAAACCGTACCTATATGAACGATTTGTGAAAGAACAAAAATAACGATAATGGATTTACAAAAAGATTTATAAGTCTTTCCCGGCAAAAGTGGTTTAATTATACCGGTATAAGATTTATAACAGTCACATTAATTGCCTAGAATAATCTTTGATTCGAAAAACAAAGCTATTGTGTACTGTATATAGTACCTATACCGCTTTCTGTAAAAAATAATTATACCGGCCTACCGACTAAATATATCCTCGCACCAATCGTCGATTCAGATCATTCGGTCAATATATTTTTTACTTTGTTCAAAATAGTTTATTTTGGTGTGTTATTCATTTTTACAGTGAATGTGCTGTGATCAGAATTTCATGTTGCAGCGGTTTTCCCATGAAAATAAGCAAACCGCAGAAAAAATCATTAAGCGGAGATTTTTTTAAACGGGATAGTCTGCAATTATTATTTTCTATGTTTTCACGTACCAAAAAAGTTATACAAATTTTGTACCTAACATGCAATTCCGATTACCCTGCATATTGGGCTTTTAGTACTGCAGTTACACGCGTACACGGTGGACCGCTGCGTTTTTTGACTATTTCGTTTAAATCCGTAAAAATGTGTTCGTTAATCAGAGAAAAAAAAACGGATATCCGATAAAAATGAATATGTAAAATAATTAATATCAATAGTTTTGAAACACAAGCCATGTGAATAAATTATTGCGTGTATATTAGTATATTTGTATGTAGCTCTGCTACAAACAACAAAACCGAGTGTTAATTTCTTTTTATTCATAAACTCAAACTGTCATTTTTTCCGGATTTTATTTTTAAAATTTCAGAATAACAAAAATATGCGTATACCTTGCGCACTGAAATAAAAATAAATACTGTATGTATATTACCAAAATAAAAATGTAAAATATATATAGGTACGTGTGTACAAAACAAAAATAAAAATGCAACATAATGCTTCTTTTGGAAGAATTTCATTACTTAAAATACATAATATATACAAGCTGGCGGATAAAATTAAAGGGGACTTGCTCTAAAAATTCGAGGAGTAAAATATTACTTAAAATTAATGAAAATGACTTCGAGTCTATGTATAGATAAATTAAATGATTCTAGGTAAATATGCCTGTTTGCGCTGCCAGGCTCTTTACAGATAGTAAGTTAGCCTCGGCAGACTCGCACCGTTGTACAATTGTTTTATATTAATGCTTATAGTATTGGAACAAATAAATCAAGAATTGACTGTGACACAATGATATATGAATAACTCAAACACGATAGGTAATAAGTAATAAAAGCAATATAATATCTAATAATAGAAGAGAAAGGAACAAATAATATGGGGCGCCCAAAATTATACAAATATTAACCGAATAATAATACTAATAATAATAATAATAATAATAATAATCTAAATAATGTACAATAATATAACGAACAAAATCTGTTCTTACAATATTCACAAAATAACAAGGTTGGCACGGGACGTTTACCTGGGCGCCTCTGTCCCCGATTGGTTGCGCCCACGCGACCTTATGTTAAGTGCGACGGGGAGCCGAAGGCGAGCTGACTTGTGAGTTGTGAATAACAACACAGGCGATTCCTCGATGCAGCCCGCTAACGCAGCAACCATAAAGAAAGGGGCACAGGGCAGATGACACGGCGACCGACTCACTCCGCCGATAAAACGGGAACCGAAACGACCCAGCGCCCGCCGACTAATTGGTCATTACCCGATATCAGTTGTGCGATATCGACCGATATCGGTGAGAGGAGTCGAGCGTCGAACTTTCTAGAACGTTCCATACGGTGCTCGAACAATGCCAATAAATATACTTCATAATATTTAATATGATTTCACAAAGATAAATTTAAAATTTAGTAACATTTGAATAATAAGTGCAGCGGAGTTCATATAGGTAGACTAAACGAACTTAAACTCTAAGCTTTGTGCAAAATCTTGTTTCCTAATCAAACCCGTGGGGTATTTCGTACCTCTCCTCTTCATAGAACAACGTGATCCATCGGTTTTCACTTTACATCCAATAGAGAAAACTTGATGATGATGCAATAAAATGTATTAAACCAAAAACACAGTTTCAGCAGCTGTACAGTGGTCATTACCTAATACCTATATTATATACTATCGATCGGTCATATTTGAAAACAATGTTCAGATATTTTAGAATTAATATGGCTCGAGAAAACTTATGTTTTTTCATCTTACCGACAGATTTTCCACAATGAACCTGACGTCTACCTCTTGTACGTAATCACCACTCGAAAACATATAGTTCGTGCCATTACGCTGTTTTCGAAACGAAAAACTCGTTAACCGTTGACTTGCAAACGAAAAAATATTGGGAAAAATTACAGTTTTTCGATTTGTCATAATATTATAAAATAAAAAATGTTATACATATTATATATAGTTCAACATAACAATATGTCGTGTTGTAAAGCAGTCTTTAACAAAAATAAATAATTCAAAAATAGATTAAAAAAAAAATAATTGTATAACATCGTAAGGACCCCGGACAGACGGTTTTCACAAGTTGGTGCTCGAAAACTCCTTATTTTCGCGTATAACCTACACATGCCACATATCGATTCTTGCTCGTACTATACGGTTATCTTAATTACGCTAAGCCAGTGGGTGGAAAGGGCCCATAAATATTTTATTGGACGTAGATTATTATAAAATTAATGGAAATATTGGAAGTGACAAGCATCTGCAGATGTGAAAAATTAATTGCTGTATTGTATACACATAGAACGGACGGATCAGTCTTAGCCAGGATATTGGTTTTAATGGATTTCTACTTACATTATTTAAATCTTGCCCATGTTTGGTTAAGGGTGTTATTTTTGGTTATTTGTTTTGTTTTGTTTATTTAACGCCAATCGGCAATTAAAGAGATTTACAATACAAGTTATATACATAAAAGATTTTAGTAACAATAGTGATAGAGTAATCATATAGAAAAAAACGAGGTGAAACATAGTAATTTACAATGCAAGCAACTAAATATTTAGTACAAATAAAAACATAACATTATAATACAACTAAAAACTAACTAACTTAAGTAGTACAGTTAAAATATCATGGTTTATAAGTTATTGAGCAGACGAAGCATTCCGTGTAAAGGATGGTTATGAGAGTAGTTGAAACGGTGAGAAGGGACAAGGTAAAGAGAGCGATTTCTAGTGTAATGTACAGGGACGCGGAAAGATATAGAGGAAAGAAGGTCAGGGGCATCAACAGTGCCATTATATATGGTTATAGATTATTATTGGTTAAAAATTCGCCACGCTGGTGAAATTTGCATAATTAGTCTAAAAACATCATTTTTAACATTTACTTGATTTTTACACGCATCTAGAGTAGGTATTAGAAGGACCACTATTTAAAATTTCAAGTGCATACGTATTGTCATTATTGAGAAATGAGATGTAGTGATTATAAATCATGATTTGGTTACTTATAAAGTAGTTATGAAATAGTTAAGATAATCATGTCTTATTTACTGTATTGGCTGCTCTGTGGTAACGTGGTAAGTCGGAAAAAAATCATCAGATGTACCAGTAGCAATGACATATCCATGTTAACATGTTATAGAAATGTGCGACCACAATCGTTAATTATTAGAATTAACATATTAAACAAAATAATTGGTAACCAAAAATTGAATAACTTTAATACGCATAACTGGCCCCAAGTCCTTAATTTTTTAATTTGAACGAACAGTTAAAACATTTACGAACTATATGACTCAATGCTTTTTTGCGTCTTGCTGACATCACACACACAAATAGAACAAATTGAAGTACTTAATCATGAAAAACAGTATTCTGATACAACTTTCAGATGTAGATGGTGCGGTAGCTGCCTGGCAAATCCAATGATTTCAAAACACTCTGTTGCATAATTTACAGCTTCGTCGGCATCGCAAATTGTATCGAGTCAGTAAAAGTCACCTAGCAACAACTCTTGTATCTTATGATTTAATTTTTTGGTACCAAGGTAACTCATGAATAAACAAATACATTTTATTTATTAAGGGTTAAGTCTTGCTGAGGGTGGATCTCACTTAACATCTAGGAGTTTAAAAAATAGCCTATAACCTATTCTCAGACCTACTAAATATACACAACAAATTTCATTAAAATCGGTCAAGCCGTTTCGGAGGAGTTCAAGGACAAACACTGTGACCTAAAAAATTTTATTAAGGAGTTGATAACTCCTTTGTTTTTAAAGTTAGAGAATCGATCAAATGCCATAAACCTTCTCCGCAATGAGCTCTTCAATTGAAAAAGAAAATCATAACGATCGGTTCAGTAGTTTCCGAGAACATATCACTCAAAGGTTTTCATTTTCACAATTATATATTAGATATATTTATATATATGGAAACTGTACTCTAATTATACTACATAATTTGTAAGCATTGTGTACAAGAATAATGCATGTTCAATCGGAAATTCGATTGTTATACCATAACTACACGGTTTCTGCAATACATATATCATTCCCATTAATTTCAACACTTTCAAGTCATTTTATGGGCATAATATATAGCTACCAATGAAAGCCTACACGTATCATTTAAATATTTAGAAATATAAATTTATTTGTTGGTTTTACATAAAAATCGCGTTTAGATAAGTTGAGTACTGATAATTTGATAATAAAATATATATAAATTATTAGAACAAAAACATCATAATGCTCAATATACTGAATTAAGAACCTTAAGATCAAGGAGTCAAAACGGGTTTCAACCCGGCTTTAAAACCCTGGGTAGCCGCGAAAAATTTGAAACTGGGTACAAACCTAAAACCGGTGAACTACGTGAACCTGGTTTTTCTCTGAAACCGAGACCCGGAGAAAAACTGAACCGGGTTTCAACTCGAAAACCGGGGCTCAAATTAATATTAAAATTAAATTAAAATGGTTTTACCATGAAAAATTGTGAACAAAATAAGAAATAAATAAATAAATAAGAAAAAATAAAACTAGGTTTCAACACTTAAATCAAAACCCGTGAAAACATGAAACCTGGTTTTAACCTGTTGAACGAAACCCGTGAAAACATAGACCCGGTTCTAAACCGTTCGCCTAAACTTGTGAAAAATCAACTCATTTTGACTCACTGCGTAAAATATATCGTCGATATAAAAAAAAAAAATTTCACTCTTCTAGGTCAGCAGAACGAAAAAATTAATTTTTAATATAATATGTATTTCATAAACTCTGAGCGAAACTAGGAATGTATTTTAACATTGATCTAAATGCTTATCACGTATCCAGTAAAATAGTATGGAAATGAATAAGCTATACAGAGTGATATACTTTTATACTTTTTTATTTTATAACATTTAAATCAACTAAAAATTCTCAAATATTTTCGTTAATAGCTGTGAACTCATTCAGTAGGTACAGGTTAGGAAAAATAAACAATATTTTAAATCAAACCTCGAAACATAAAAGTGTACTATACTTTAATCTGTAAATAATTATCTATATATTATTATGTTTTATGAAATAACCATGTAACCAATCATTAAATATTGAACAACTAGTGGTGTATATTCCAGGGAAAGGACGACGTAATCAAGGAATTTCAACTTTTCAATTTAATTTTAAATTAATATTTCTCGGACTTGCTGAGAGAAATCTGCATTCAAATGAGGAAACGAGATCGATTTCACCATCAGTCTGTGTCACCCTAATAATTATTATTTGGTAATCACTATTTGTTTTTGCTGGAAAGACGAATCGTCAACATCCGGTCCATATATTATAACCAATATCAGAAAAAGATCATTTATAATAAATTATTATTTTATTTCTTTCATACATATTAGCCTATTAGAGTGCCTTCTTTATCGTTCCGACAAAACAAATATTTAATGACGTCTTAGCCGTGTATATTGCGTGCACCTATAGTCTAAACTCTAAATAACTGTGCGAACAGCATACAGAAACTATCTTCATACATTTTAGCGTTTAAACGTGTTATGGTAACAGGAAAAATGTTCTCCAAATCCTCCAGTATGTTTATTTCGAATACCGGACACGCCACAGGATGTAAGTGCTCGAGCATGTTTCGCCGATGGAACAAACATACAATTTCAAAATATTATACAAGTGTCACCGGCGATTTGTTTATATACATATTGTATTAAAACGACAAAGTTACCCCGTCTATTGTTTTGCGTTTTGATTTAAACGTAAAGTACTCTAAATATTTGTGATATTTAAAATACGATTTCACAACGTCTATGGTAATATTATCACAATATATTCTTTTTTTTTTCAATTTTTTTTCAATAAAACGTACCAGCACTACGTCACGTTTACGCCATCAGATAATGTAGTTTAATATATTATAATATAATATAATAAACTACATCATTGGAGGCACGGGTAAAGAGTATACGTACAGTATAAAAACGTATCTGCCCCGTGTATTGTTTTATCTATAACAATACTGGGTGTCATTATTTATACTTTTTTTGGTTTCCAGAAAATGTAGAAAATTATTCGAAAATAATAAAATAAAATAAATTTATTTTGCTTTTTATCAAAACAAACAAACAAAATATTTTTAGTCCTCGTCCCTGTGAGTCATACATATATAAAAAAAAAACAGAATTTGAATATCTTCATTATCTCAAGAGTCAAGAGGTATCGCAATAGGTAAATCCTCGGTGAGACACCCCGTACCTATATACTTTTGTACGACAAAACATTACTAGTCGTTAAGTTCGTAATTATATGATAATTAATAACATACCTAATGTGGGTAGAATGTATGAATTAAATCTTAAATCTCATTTGAAGTATAATTTGATATAATTTTTTGGATTTGTGTAAAATAAATTTAAATATATAAAATTATAATATAAATATATATAATTTGATAACCAACAGATCATTGCCGAACTTTGTTATAATCTCGTCAATCACTTATGCAATGCGCAGCAAATTGATCCGAGTGGATGTGAAGAATTGTTACTTTTTTTTATCAAGCCGAACGATGAAATAATATTATTTTGGACGAGACTTTTTTTCTATGCAACCGCAGTTCCAGGTTCACGCCTATCTTGTAATTAAAACTTTATGGAAAACAACAACTTTCTTGGATTTGAAACGGGTTAACGGCGAGTTTTTTTTATAAACCAAATTGTACGTAATTAATATCCACGTGATTTTAATTCAAATTCAGATATGATGAATGCTGCTGGCAGGTAACCCAATTTAAATGCCTCATAATTAATGTGGTACACCAGAACAATATGTAAGTAAATTCTATTCGATTGACGTTACCCATAGAATATAGAGCGTACAACATAGAGCTTAATTCATCGAACTTGAAATCACACTGTGCGTGTACCTATTACTGTTTAATTGGAACATTCTTGTCTACACTTCCGATAGTGGTTTTCAAATAATAACAGTTGCATTAGCTTCATCAGAATCGCAATATTATACAAGTTTATCAATATTTCTATACAATTAGTTGTATTTACTTGAGTTGCTTTTACTCGTTCCGATATTCTATTATTCTAATTTAAAATATTCGATTTCAAATAAGTATATCTAACTTCCCAATCGACACGTCTTTAATTTGACACTTTTCAACTGAATAAATGTGTGCTGTAACTAGTTAAAATTCTACCACAGTTAACTGTTAAGTTACATTCTATAAATTATGTTAACTAAACCAGTAACTTATTTAAACTAAAAAAACTATACACAGTTCAACTGAATTTAATTTTCACTATATAAACCTAAAAAGTTAGATTTTTTTGTACATCTTCAAAATAATTTCAATTTAAGGCTTTAGATTTTATAAAATTATCATATTAATTTAAATTTCGATAAAATAATATTATAAAAATGACAATAACGTTACAATAGTATTATTATAATCTTGTAAAAAGAGCACACGTAAATATGAAATAAATAAATAAAAAATAATATTTTAGTATTTATATATTATATATTTATTTGATTTTAGTATTATAAGACAAGTTTAAACTTAATACATTAGAGTATAGGTTACGAAGATAATGTGTTAGTGTGTTACTTAAGTTAGTCATATAATATATTATATGGACAATGATTTCTAATTATCTTATTATTATATTACGATCGCTTTTATGTATTATTATACTCGTATGCTAAAGTACTATAATTCTGTTAACTACAATTTTATTCTCGTATAAATTGTTTTTTTTCGAACGTAAACATTTTTATAACAATACAGTGTATACAACATTAAACATTTTTTCACCAATTTTAAACTCGCTAATTCGTTTAATATCCTTTTTTTAGTACAAAATAATAGTTTAAAACTTAAAACTAAAAATAATTTATAGATAATAAATATTAAATGTCTGGATTTTAATTCTTCTTTTAAGCAACACGAACAACAAAAGAAACTATTATTATTAGTGTTATGAATGTGTATCTTCAACAGTGTAGTATTTTAAGAATACTTAAACAATTTCAAAATAATTGTTGAACCTTAAATTATTATGCATGACAGCGAAAATATAATAAAAAACATGAGGAACAGTTAAATTCTTAATTTTAAATGGAATTAAAGAAATGAACACCTTTTAAAATTCTATTTTTTGTATTTTACGTATAATGTGTTAATAACCATTACACCATTCAGAACTAGAAAGTCGAAAATAATAGTTGAAATTGTATTTACCAGGAACAGCAATTAAACGGTTACAAGGGTTTTCGGTCGCTGACTGCTAATGAACTACTAAGTATATATTTTAAAAACCAAGCATGACTTATGCAGTTTTGATCATGTATGCAATTTTTGTATACGTTTTAATTAAATGAACTTGGAAAATTTATTAATTGCTTCTCATCGAATCAATAGGACGTTCAAATACAATGACAATTAAAACTAAAAAAAAACGAGTACAGCACTATGTGTTATAATACACAGTAAGTAGTAGAGGTCAAAATACAAGACATTCAGTTACATGTTTAATAAACACAAATGCTGATAATTATTTTGATTTCCTGCGTGAGCGATTAAATTACTGATTTTTAAATGTAATTTACTATGGGAAAAACGGGTGTCCTAATATATTGTTTTATAATAAAAACTATAACCACATGTAGCAATATCATATATTTTATTATATTTTACCTAATATTATTAACTATTTTTAGTCGGTAAAAAAACTTCTTTAGACTTTATTGTAACTATACCTACACAAGAACCAGTTAAATAGTACAATTAACTATATAATAATACCTAATTGTAGAGAAATGGAATTATGTTCTACTTTACTCAAAAACGCTTTAAGTAAAGTCTACCAAACTTCTCAATTAACATACTTAATATACGATGACTGACTACATGTAAATAAAATCTGCGCGAGTTATGCCGGGTGGCATATAAAAATAAACAAAAACGACCGATAAGTTGCATTCACAATTATTTCTATGGTCGCCAAACGAATTGATTACCTACTTCATGAGTAATCGATCATTTTTAAAAAATTGTATAATCATTTTCGGTCCATAAGTATAAGTAGCATTATACGAATAATATATTACATAATTGTATATTAAATTATACGGTTATATATATATATATATATATATGAATACATGATTTACAAAATATACGTCATAGTAATAATTATTGATAATGTTATGAGTTATCAACTTTAACTATGATATTTTTATATTTAAAGTACATACGGTAATTATCTTTAATAATAATTATTGGTAACAAACTAACAAACTATAAAAGAACATTTTTATTTTAAGTATTTATTTGATGTATCTAAACTGTATCATAATTGTGTCTGTTATTTATTCGGACATTGGACGACAGTCCACTACATAAATGAAAAAACAAATAAATAAACTGTAGGTCACAAGTATTTTTCCGAAATTTAAAAGATATTTTTTTGAGGACATTTTACATTTTTGTCCTCTATAACTTTCAATACTAAAAACTTAATAAAAATATTGATATACCTTTTCAAAGCCTAGAGTTCAAAAGTAGCAAAACTAATAACTATACATAGTATATAAATATAATATTATAGTTACGAAAAAAAGTGAGGTGCCTACAATACTCTCATTTATTTTAGAATAATATACTACTCAAACTTGATATAAGATTCCTCACTCTCCTAAACATACTAAAAATTCCAAGCAGTTAAACTTGAGTACTAAAATAAAGGAAATCATCCTTGAAAACATTTCCACTAACGTAAGGAATAAGACCTCAAATGCAGTTTTTCAATCTTTAAGCACTTGTTTACACATTTAGGTTGGCTGATTCGGTAATATGTCATCGACATTTAAACACATCAAAAGGATTCGATTTTCATTCCTAAAACACTCCAACTATAATGACATTATCAGTTTTTATTGTTCGACCGTAAGAAATACTTTTAGACTATTGTTTACTGCAGTTAGATACCCTTTTTTATGTTAGAGCTATTATTTTACCAATAGATTTTTACACATATTATTTGGTCAGCCAATACCGAAAAAAAATATATAAATATATTTTAATGCACAGATAGACGATAAAATGTATCATACATGCTGAAGTTAATTTTTACAGTACTTACAGTTATTATTATTTATTATCGTTACTTTCACTTAACATGCTACGTCCTGTAAAAGACACGGAAATATAACTCATTCAGGCACGAAGTTCTAATTGATTTCCATAAGCGGCTTTTTAATTAATCACAAGAAAATAAATAACACCACTATCTAATATTTATCCATTGGGAGAATGAGGCACATTGTATCGTAATAATATAGTGTTTTTTTTAAATTAAATAAATGTTTGAAAGCGATGATTACAATTAATTAGCATACTAAAACGGTATCAAAAATTCGTTATCAACTTTGAAGTTAAGACATATTCTAATATTATATTTAAGTTCACCGGACTTTAAACTCTCAATAGACAACAAATTATTATTATATAAATCAATGCTAAAACTGGGCTTAGGTATTCAAGTACTGTATTGTGCTAATCCTTCGGCTCCTTTCTAAGTACAAATTATCCAGACCATATAGTCGATTTTCCTTCACAGCAAATAACTTCTGCATCATAATACACCTTAAACCTCATACTCCACAATGGTTTGAAAATGAGAACACTAACACTCTGATCTACATCAGTGATACTCAATATTTTTAGGAACGCGACCCAATTTTTCACCCGAAAATCTATCGTAACCCATACGGTTTTACATTTAATGCATAAAAAAGTAGTTATTAAAAAACAAAATTTGTTCATAATTATGACCGAATTATGAAAAATAGTAATAAAACCCGTCGGTAATTTTTGGTATTTATAATATTTTATATTTCTAAGAGTGGGTTGATACCATTTAAAGGAGCTAAAATTTATTTTAGCAATCTATAGAATTTAAAAAAACCCTTGCGAGTAGCGACCCATCAACTGGCTGACAACCCGTAATTTGAGAAACGCTGGACTGTATATTAATCCTCACCAGAAAATCCTCCACGTCGACTAAAAAGACACTGCAATGGCGGGATCTCTTGAATCCTGACTATTAATTAATTTTTATCGATGTCAGAGGGTTCCCCACTGGTGGGCCTCCCTTTAAATGTACATCAATGTTTTTTTTGTATTATAATTGACATAGCTTGCTTATTGTATAAAAAAAATTACAGATTATAAATATTCTTTATTTTAAATACATTTCAAAATTTCAAGTACACTATACCTCGATGTTTGTTGACAAACGGTGTCATGAATTCATAATATAATCATCAAGCAGTAATAAATCTGGTCCGAATTTGAAAATATTTAATAAAATAATATCCTTATAAAATTATTTCGACGAAATACGACTTAAGACCATTTGAATGTGAGCAACGATCAGTTGTCAAGTTTTCGGAAAATAAATCGAAAAAGTTTTTGGACATCAACGAACGCGTATATTTACTATATATATATACACGAATAGCTGACGATAGTCTAAGATCTAAATCACTAAATCACTAGTGTACTATTTATAACGTTTTGTACTTCCAAAATGTTTTTTCAACACATGCGTTGAACATTTATTTTAGTTTAAAAACATTTCTTATTGTCATTCAGATCGCGAGTCACAAAATAAAATTTAAATTACATCATGGAGTTCCGCAAAAATCACAAATATCAACCGTATTCAGTGGTTCCAGTCCAGAACCCTCGGTGCTATAACCAAAGCACTCTTCTACGTGTCAAATCCGTCCTTACATAATGATCTGGCTAATGATCTTTACTGTCTATGATTTACCAGAAACCTTTTACAGCTACAAAACCACTAAAATCCCTTGATCAGAGATCTTGCATCTATGAAAACGTATCCGGTAATCCACAAAAAAGGTTGAACAGGAGATGGTGTCTGGTCTATTAACCTAGTGCCCGAACAATTCTTTAAAAAATTATTATAATTATGCAAATTTACTAATAAAGTTTCCCCCCTCCTTTTTGTTTTAAACCTAGTTTAAACTGTTTTAACCGTGAAAGTGTTTTCGCTGGAATTCACTTATTGTTCAGATTATGCAACAGATATGAGTCATATTACTTATATTGTTAGATATATAAAATTAATGACATCATAAAAAAATTATTCAATATAGGATACCGATAGTGTGTTTTGTACGTTTTTCTATACTTATACTATCGCTCCTGTAAAGGCATGTCATATTGTGGCGGACGGACAAATTTGGGAAAATAAGCCCGTGCCAACTAATGTGGCTCAATTAAATTGAGTTTATTAAGCCGCTTGGATAAAAAAAAATATGCGCAGTTGTTTTCCAGGATGTGTTATAACAGTTTTATTGCGAACATAAACGTGACGGACAAAAAGGTAGTGACTAAAAAAACGATACGCGAGCCGGCGCTGCTGCCGAGAGCCAGTCGCGGCTATGTATTACCACGGAGACCGGCCATCGTTGACGACCAGTACCGTTCACGACTTCGGGGCGAAGTCATGTGGTGAGCCACAGTAAAATTATAGAAATCGTATACTATACTAGTGAAATAAACTTCGAATGTTGTGTCGGTATTCTTAGAGCTGTCGTGAAAGTGTTATAACCGATAAATCGTCACGATGGTACGGAAAAATGCCATGAAGGTATTGAATAACATATCGAATATAGCTGTCACAAATCGAATCACGTTTTATTAGGGACATTTTGTGTCAGTGTCGACACTTCAAAATTCAAAATAAACAATAATTGTCAAACATTGCTGTACATCTTTTAAAGTCATATTTTATCGCAAATAGATTGTAACGAAATCCGTAACTAAACAATGGATTGTTACGAAACAATCATTAGCACCGTATGATTCAAACTTTAAAAGGTTGGTAAAAAAATCAAAAATCTCTCATTTTTCAATACCACGTAAAACATATTGTATAGTTAACCTCTCGTCACATTTTCAAGACATTAAGCATTCACTTGTTTTAACAAAAGTAATATAAATACTTGACATTTGAAGATTTATTTCTTTACGTTTTTTCAGCTGTTCGTTGATTTTGGAAAAACTTATAATAAACCGGAATAAAAACTTCTTTTAAGAACCCACCGAGTACAACTTATGAGATAAAAATATTATATTTTTGGTACAAGAATACCAACCGAGAAATTGTTAACTGAAAACCAAATAATTATCATTACTCGTGAAAACAAATAATCGTAAAACTTTTAAACTTTAAAAGCTCGTTGTAAACTTATTACATTTCTTGGGAATGTAACGAGAAATTTAAAATTAATGTTGTGCGAGAAATCGTAGAAATTATCTAGTTTTCCCAACCTAAAAAGTCAGGTACTAAATAAAATTAATTCAAATCTTATTTTGACTTCTGTGGTTGTACCTACATTTTTTATAGTTTTTTTTTTTTTTTATTAGAAAATTTACAATCTGTAATAAAAAAAAAACAATAAGTAAAAAGGAAAATTTGTACAATAATATAACATAACAGGTTTATTTTGATGAGGGAGGCTATCCATTGATAGAACCCTTCGTAGCATGATAAATTTTTTATAGTTAAAAGATTTATTATATTAAACACAATACTTATATAGGTATAAAAAATGCAGAACATCAATAAAATAATAAAAGTAAATAATCATAAGAAAGGTACGAAGTGAGAGGTCGACGTAATACGGAAAGGAGGAAGAATGGAGATATAAAATTTGTCTTTTATTTTGTCTGATTAATTTTTGATCCAAGCATCTAAAAAAATAATAAAAATTAAAACGCAATAACTGTTAACAGTTATTTTGCTGAAAGACATTAAGATGATGAAGTTTTCAGATAGTAAAAATAAAAACTGACCATAAAAGTTTTAAGTAGTCGCTGAAACTTACTGAGTAGAAAATGGGTTTGTTAAAATAATTGTTTGGAAATTAGGAAGGGTGGGTGTAATAAAGTGATCGATCGATTCGGTACGAGATTAAAAAAAATGACGGGACTGGAATACATTTCAAGATGAGATAATTTATTCTGCTAGCATTTAAATGAAAATGTCAAGTATTTTTAATACTTCTACGTGTATATATACATAATGTTATAAATAAACAACAAGAGTTTTTTTTTTTAATTCTACTTATTCGTCATTTTAAGTGATAATTTAATTATTACACCAAAATAATTAATGTACAATAATACTTCGTTTGTTATTATTAAAAGCATTTGAATAATACCAAGTTATTATTATTCCCTTTTTTCAAATAAAATTGTGAAAAATAATAAATAGCAAATTTAATTTTAACCCTACAGGCCACAGCTGTCATTTACGATAATGGCCACAACAAACTATATTTTTGGTAGAATCTTTTGTATCTTGATGTAATCTTTTGTTCTATATAAGACTGTAGGGAGGATAATATAAAAATGCGCGATAAATTGTTTTCCTTACTTTTAACCGGAATTAAAAATACAGTTTTATAAATAGATGTTTCTTATATAGAGAGGTATATACTTACGTAGATTAAAGTACCTATATTAAGTCCATCTAATTCGTGGTTTAAACATAAGAACCGTGAAAAAAACCAAGATTATAATACAACAATAGTTAGTTTTATCAGTAATACTAAAATTATATTAATAACTACAATAAGTTAGCCAATTATCTAAAAAGTAAGGTTTAAAGACGTGTTTTCATCTGACAGTTAAGTCTATAAAGATGATTTTGCCAGTACTATATCATAATCGATGGAAAAACGTAACACGCCACTTGATATTTGTTTCTCTACAAGGAAAATCTATAAAACATATATAAATGATTTTGGTGGTTAATAAGGAACTTGAAATATTTTCATGTATATGAAAAATATCGAGTAGCGTGTCGCGTTATAAGTTTTTTTTTACCCAATTACAAATAATTTTACGAAAATTGGTTTGATTTTTAGCATTAGAATGCATAATGTCGAATATCAATAAGACATCTACTTTAATACAGATTATTATAAATAGTTAGTTACAAAATTTTATAATTAATCATGAGACCAAAAACCTTACGAGAATTCAACTAGCAGAAAAAAAATGTTCAACCATGACAAAAACGTATTTATGTTAAAATATAATTTCATCGACATAATATAAAATGTTTTTGACGGATTATTATTGTTATCATAACTTAAAAAATATTTTTTTAAAAACCTTTTTAATATTAATTATTTAACTTCGTGTATTTTAAATTTAATAATGTGTGTAACACATCTTGATTAAGAATATTGTCCGTTTGAAACTGTATTATTATTAATTGATAAACCGAAACATGATAACGAATTATTCATTTATTATTGTAAGTTACCGTACAGAAATGAATTTGTAAAAAGAGTGTTTCAGAAAACCGTCGAGCTGTAACTTGTAAGAACCACGAATAGTGCACAATGTACAAATGTCAAAAAATAATATTACATTATTACCCGTTGTATTAATATAATATCTGTCTGCGAAATGGAATGACCGGAATGGCAAGACAAATTTTGTATAAATTAGTATACATTTTGTCCTGGAGATATTTCCGTTTTTATAACATAACATTCAAATGTCTATTTTTCTGCCGGGGCAGTTATTATAGTTTACATAATAATACTATTCCCGTTATGGGCTAGACTTCCGTTTCGTTTGCAGTGAGTTCGACTTTTTAAACGCGTCATACTGGGCACGGCACACATTTTTACGAAATAGTAATCGTACATTGTACTGAAACGGACCTTTACGTAATTATTATTATAAAAAAATGATTGGACAGTATTTAGGAGAAAGGGCACAAATGACTGGTGCTCAGAGAAATCAAAACACCTTCCAAATAAAACAATAATTTTTTAAATGAAAATTAATATTTGCCTAAATTTAATTCTGTATTTGAAATTTGTATTTTATCTTATTTTTAAAACTGATGATTTGTTTTTAAAATAACTTTTTCTTTATTTTCAATGACATGTGTCACCTGTTGACTTATGCTCATTTGCACACACGTGAAAACATTTGACTACCTACTGTAAGACGATGACTTGCGATCATTCTCACGCACGCAATTCGTTCGATTTTGACTTATGTCTAACCGCACATGACGATGGATTGATAATCGGTAGACAGATACAGGCAGGCGCGGATACAATGGGGGGGGCCATGGGAGCAATGGCCCCCCCCAAATATAAAAAAAAAAGGCTGGTGAAAAATATTATAAGTAATGACATAGGAGATTATATTGGGAAAAATATTGACAACTATACGAAACGTGAACTCTCAATAAATCATTGGGTACCACCAACAAACTACATATTTCCTTTCTCTGAGCATAATAAAAACGGAAAATTAATACGTCGATTTATTGGGCAACAACATTTAAATAATTTTAAATGGTTAGTATTTTCACCATCAAAATAAATACAGAAAAAATAATGTAATTAAATATTTTATAAGCAATAAAATAAAATCTTGAGTAACCTAAATATTTTTAAAAATATTTTTTTTTTATTTATTTTTTGGTCTACTTAAAGATAAACTTCGTCTCAATCATCATTATCTTTTTGTCAAAAAATGTTAATATAATAAACTCTGATAATCTACGTTGATATTTTTTGATGCCCCCCCCCCCGTAAATCTATTCTGGATCCGCGCCTGGATACAGGTATATTACAGTAGGACCGAAATACGCGCCGGCGCCGTACAAACGTCTACAAAATAGTAGTATAATATGAAAATGACCAAAAATGATTCATGCCCTTTGTCCCGAACATCGCACCGCCCGTAATACTACACAGCGTACCTGCAACGACGAAACGCTGAAGTCGAAAGAAACGAAAAATGTCATCGCCCACCCACGTGGCTCTACGACAATCGGTTACTCTCGGGTTGGAGTACATCATTATGGACCTCGACAACGTAATAATATTGCACAGCGAGACTTCACCGCCGGTTAACCCCATTATACCGTCTGTGTGTGCAAGTATTTTATTGTTATATACCATTATGCGCAACGCAGTCAACAAAGTTGTACTCGACTAGTATAATAATAATATAATATATCGTATTGTGTACATATATTCGTGTATACGCACGTGTGTGTTCAAAAGCGCGGTATAGCTACAGTAGTAACGCCTACTCTGGCGTAATTAAATAATAATGCCATTCGATTTCGGCAAACTCTTTTCACGTATATTTTTATGTCCTTCAGATGTTGTTGTGTTTTTAGTTTTTAGTTATTTCTATCTCGAAACATATTATAATTATATATTGTACGATCACTTAATGTCACTCGGGTCTTCTTCTGTGATGCGATATTCAGTATTTCTCATGACTTATTAGTGCTGTAATTTTACAAGATATAATGATCTATGTTCTTCCTCTAGGTCCATGATACGCGTGGCCTTATGAAGTGTTTTATCTACTTATGTTCTCTTTCGGTAAAGTCTGCAACAAGAATTCCTCTGTAGCACATAATTCTACTTCCCCATGATTTTGAGAAAGCCTTTACGAAGACATCTATACTCTATTTTCATCTCATCTCCTATTTTATCGAGATTTTTCATTAATTTCATGGTTCAGACTACAGTTATATTGAAACCGATATGAAATTTGTGATTTCATAATTATAATGGATATATGTATTTTTTTTTTTAGCTCGAAAACAATAATTGTTAACTATGCAACTTTAGTTTTACCTTAACTTAATACAACTAGAAATCAATTTATTTTAATTTAAAACTGAAACGTATATTTACAACCATTTTCTCTTAGGTGTATTTACAATGAAATTGATAAAATATTATCAATCGTGTCTAAATGTATACACCTTATTGTTATTATTTTAAGTCCTTTATTCGAGTAGGTAACTTTTCATTTAACTAAAGTTTAAAATTTACGAGTCAGGAACGTAAGAAACAATGTAAAGTATAAATATGTAAGTGTGCATGTGTGTGTGTGTGTGTGTGTGTGATATATATTTAGTATCCGTATAAGTTCATAAAGAACCACTTTTACGGTACATACATAAGTTATTAGTTATCTAATATAAATGTTGTATATTCTCAGTAAGTACATTACCAACTTTATTCTCCAAATGTTAAACAGTATTTTTATTTTTATTTTTACACTAACACATGTAGACTATAATTTTATATTTTTCACGTTAAAGATTAAAAAAAAAAAAATTATATAATATACATACTTGACTTCAAAATAATACAAATCATACGTTTTTATGATAACTACTGTATGTATTTTATATAACGAATTACTTTACACGGATAGTGTTTGTTTTTAAATCGATGTATTTAAATATTTTTTTGGAATATTACTTGCAAATAATACAATATTCTAACATCACACCAAAACCCCGGCTACTGCAGGCTATTGCACCGCGAAAAATATATTCTTTTTATCATGTTATAAACATGACATCGCGGTAAATTTAACGGGTAATAATTTTTGGATAACAGTTATGATCATGAAAAATCCCTGTGCCATTACTATTTGCACTGCTTATTGTGAGTGTTGTGGATACACAAATTTTAAGTATAAAAATGTCGATTTTCCCTTTTTTTGTTACCCGTTAAATTGCATTAAATAATATGTATCTTTGATAATTCTTCATAATGTATTCAAATAAAATTAATTAACCTAAAATATTCCACAAAACGTCGAATTTAGTTTGAATTTGCCCATTGTTTTAGTATTTAGTACATGTTATAATTGGCAACGAATCCGCTCCAATAGCTTTTTAGGCGGAAAAATAAACGATAAAACATGAAAGTTTAATATCCGAAAACAAGAAAACAAAAAGTTGTTTAAAAACCTATAGTAATTATAATGATTATTAATGTATGTACTATTATTCCATGCACATAAAATGAGATTAATATACAATATTATAAATAATAATACATTATGATCTACGATAAACTATAATATATAAAGCGAAAGACATGATATTGGTGAGGCTTTCCGACCATAATAACCATTCAGTACCTATACTATACATATATATGTGTGTGTCCTATATTAAAAAAAAATTCTTTGTGCTGTTTTTCTTTTAACCGTCCACGGGGAATTTCAAAAAGATCCATTGATGATAAGCAGGTAAGTTTTACAAAGATTGGTATACAAAAACGCTGGCTGCATGGTATATATTATATATTTCGTAGTGAAACTATATAGTTGTTTAGGATTATTATTGTTAAACCTTTGTGTTGAGTGCGGCGTATAATATGGATTTGAACGAGAACAATATTTTCCACTAATTTCAACCGTGGAATATAAGTATCGAAGTATATACCTACATACCCACATACGTCCCATAAAACGGTGGCATAGGTACAATCCCGATATCTATCCTGTACGGAGGAGTAGGTAGTTGTTTAATAAATGTACTTACATGTTTGTGCCTCGTAATTTTTTGTCTCTCTCCTCTCTCGCTTTCTCTCTCTCTCTCTCTCTCTCATAGTCCATTCAAAATCTCACTCGTTATCGATGGACAGTAACGAGATATGTCATTATTTTTCTGTTTTTTATTTTTTTTCGACTCTTCTTTTATTCCATATTCCGAATAGTTAGTCCGAACGTTAGTACATATTTACCTGTATATAATTTGCAGTCATATTTAGTTCGTGCACAGTAAACACGCACGCAAATATTAAATATAAAAATTTAAATTATGAATGTATATTGACGTACTAGGAATAATATAATGCACTTATATACAAGTCGAAACCAGGAAACATAATCTCATATATTATACTATTTCTTTCTCATCTGCATCAAGTCTGTTATTTTTCCTTAGCTCAGGGCGGTAAGGTCTCCCTGTATAAGTATTCAGAGTTACATAATATATGAAATAAAATGTCAAATTTTGATTGGCCAAATTACATGAGAATACAACGGAAACCACTCAAAACGATTAGGACCCTTCGGAGAAAATTCGTAATATTATCTTACACACTCGAGCGTAGCACGTACAATCTTAAACCGTTTGTTTGGTTTACTTTAATGCAACAACATTTGACATCATTTTGGACAGAAAATAATTTTCACTCTTTCTATTAACTAATGATTTTTTTTTCTTTTTTTCTTAAATTTTTTTTTAATCTATGTTATCCCTAGATAGTAGGAAAAATGTTTGAAAAATCAAATTTGGATTTTAGACCCCTAAATCTATTAATTTTTACTTTGTTACCAGTGAGTAACACTCACTAGATTTATGCATTTAAATGTATAATCTCAATGCATTTATGGTCTACGATAGTATTTATCATACGTATTTAGGCATTCCATTGGTACATTATATATTAGCTTATGGTTAAAGTGTAAACCAAAACGGTTTAGTTACCTACAATTACGCAAAATACAACAAATGAACATATACATTTTTATAATTCCGTGCAATAAAAAACTTTGATAACTGCACGTGGAGGCTAAAATCACTTTTAAGGGATTATAAACTCCTCTGTAACACGCCCATAGTTTCGTCAATGTCACTGCTGCAATAAAGGTATAGTATTCATATACATTGCATATACACAACGATTTTCATAATAAAAGTAATCTTTTTTTCGCAGATAGCAATAAAACCCACCTTCCATTTTTTTTCTCATATTTTTAATTGAATTTACTCCTAGGTCGCAGTATGCACTTTTCATTGCCCAGCATCAATTTACATATTCAACTAAATATAATCTAGTTTTATACAAAACTACTGTAGATGAAAAACTCTGAAAGCCAGCTACTTTAAACGTCAAGTAAAATATCTACATTATGTTATAAAAAAATTAATTATTTAAACAAAATGAAAATTCACTTTGACAAACATTCAAACGAATTTGTTTTAATTTTTATTCTAATTTTTAAAAAGCCATCATGATATGGATGCAAATTATCATTTCAATACATTTATGTGCTAAAAGCTGTAATTATTATTGTTAGTGATACTTACACAAGTAGTTTATTCATACTGGCACTGATACGAACATTATAATGAAATTAAGCAATTTATCAAAATCCATCAAGAGGCCATTTTTAAGCTTTAAATAAAATTAAACGAAAGCACATGCTTTGATCAATAACAAAAATCGCCAAATAATAATCAATAATTTTTTTAATAATAATATAACTATAACATAAATAATTGTTGATTTTAAAATAAAAAATAATTTATAAATGTTTTACTTAAAAATAACTTTTAATATAAATAAAAATTTTAATTTTAATCTTAAGGATACTTTTGTTTTTTCTGTCTTGTGGCAACTCAAATTCTTGGGTAACTTAAATGTTTTTGCAGATCCATTGAATTTCGAGTTAACCAAGTTTGACTAAATTGCGTTATAAAACATGTAAATAAATAAATACGTATATTCACTGATTTAATTAGTTCATTTGAAAAAGAAAAAGAAAAAGAAAGTAGAAAATGAAAAATATTTTTATTGTTCAACACAAAGTTTTAAAATTATAAATAAATGCAGAGAAAGTAATTTTATTTAGTATATAAATATAAACTTACAAATATTTATAGTATATATTGTACAACAATAATGAACATTTTATACGATTTTTTCATTATTTTTTTTTTTTTTTTTTAAAGGAGTAAAACGTTTACACTATATAGTGTAGCGAAAATATGTTATATGGTGTAGTAAAGTAAGCTCAATTTATTGTACCACACTTACTATGTGCGATGTGTAGGCCGTAAACTTTACTTGGACCTTATCCCCATAAAAAAATAGGTATGTACGAATATCATTCAAAAGGTGAAGTATAAATGCCCATTGTAGGTACTCAACAAATTTGAAGCAACAAAATTTGAATAAAAGTTTCATAACCAATTTGAATAAAAATTCCATTGTTAGTCAACAATAATATTAAGATAACAAATAGAACTATTAATAATCAAATAAAATTATATTCGGTTTCGCAAAATACGTTATGAATTATATTATAACGCTTTTCCTAAATTAAACATAGTTTTTCATAGCTATCATAAAATTATTTGAAGGACTTTTAATGTTATATTATATATTAAATACGTATACATATAGTTTATACGTTCATATAAAACAAGAAATACTTTACGTTTATTTCGTCTTTTATAAACAACATTATCGGTCACCAAATTATATATTTTTTTTTCCTATTTATTAAATGGCAATGTTGACATTAGTATTGTAAATTGCAAAAGCATAAGATTTAAAATTATTTATGAAAATGTAATGTACAATGACGTGCAAAAACGTTTGGACTGGTATAATGAATTAGCAAAAAATAATTATTATAGCATTCATTTAAAGTGTCTATTATAGTAAGTTAAACATGTAATTTATAATAACCGTGAGAAAGTGTTATAGGATAGACATCATCCATGAATGGATGTATTAAATTAGTGTCAACTTACGATCAAAATATTCCATATGAATATAATATATATATAGGATATATTTGTTGCTAATGTAATAAATGGTATCGCATGTGTCATGTATAATAGCCTAAACGTACGAGCATCGTAGAGACGCAATATCTGACCTGAAAAGTTAGAGTCTAAAGATGGATCTTATACACCTCTTTCGCAACAAATGCTGTTTGCAGAAGTCAAACGTAAACAGCTCTTTTGCTCCATTGCACCGCAGATAACACCTGCATCATCCTTAATAAGTTGAGCCGAATTGCTCGAGAGAAAAAAACACTTGGAAAAGTGATTATAGTCGGGTGAATGAAAAGTGGCCGCTGGCAATATGATAGGAACCTTTTTTTTTCGATAACCGTGGGTTCTCAAAGTGGATCACGCAAAGCGCGATTGATAACAACAACTGGCCGGTGCGCGATAAAAACTTTATTTTTTCCTTTTTAGCTTCGTCCTTAGTTTAGTTATCACTTGTGACCTTCGGCGTTGGTTGTATATTTTAAGGAGGGACCTTATCCCGGCGGGACAACATATTTAAACTACATGAGGAATGTGTATTGTACTATTGTACCCATAACATCTGCTACCCTACCACGATATAGGTCATTCGGCAACGATTTTTGTCCGTGTTATGTTGTGTTTTGTTACATTTGACTTCAGAAAGTGAATTTAACCATTATATTATTATTTACTACTGTTTTTTAGTTAAATTTTTTTTTTAAAAATTCTATAATGGCCGGCAATAGTAGTGATACTCGTAGTCAGAGCAAAAAAATCATTTTTTCGGTGTACAATTTTATAAAAGACTTATCGAAAAAAGATGAAATTGTTCCATCTATGTTTGCTCAAAGCCTAAAGGTAACAGCTGAAGCTTGTGGATTATCAGAACGAACTGTGAGGCGCATATGCAAAGAGGGCAAGGATAGTTTGGATCCAGAACAACAAGTTGCTTCGTTCAAGTCTCCGCGTAAAACGTATAAACTTGCAAAAACCGTTGACTGAATTAGACGATTTTGATGCGGACATAGTACCTAGAACAGTGTACGAGTTCTACAATAGAGGTGAGTACCCAACAGCTCTTACTGTTTTAACGGAGGTAAAGAAGAAGTGCAATTGGGAAGGCTCTGTTTGGTCGATGCGTACGCTCCTTAAAAATCTAAAATTTTCTTTCAAAAAGTGCAACGATGGAAGGAAATTTCTCATGGAAAGGAACGACATCGTTGCACTACGTTGTGCATTTTTAAGAAAAATTTGTACACTTCGAGAACAAAACGACACCCGTCCTGTCGTTTATTTGGACGAGACGTGGATAAACCAAAACCATAGCAGAACACGCATATGGCAAAATGACGAAAACCAATAATTACTCTTAAAATCAGAGAATATGGGGTATATTAAAATTAATAGACATGCTGTGTAGAGCGCATAATGTATGTGGTATATCTACTTATTTTTAGAATCGGGTACCCCGAGGTTCATAGTGTTCCAAAGTCATCAAAACTCGTTATATATCCAACATTTTAAACTGTACGCGTATAATACGTGTGATACAGGTAAATAATATGTCAAACATCAACGTGAAGATCAGTATTTGAACACTCTATAAGTGGTTTTATTGGTATAATCGCAGGACATGAACTTGGTGACAATGTTAATAGCCGTTATATTACGTATACCATCTAAACATCTAAGTATTATTCAGTTTGCCGTTTACAAATTCACGTATACATAGTACATATAATATATCAACTTTATTATTCCGACAAACACTTATAACAATAATGATATTCGAATCATAAATGATTAGAGGGTTTATTTCTTTATATCTCTATGAAATTTGATACAAAATGTAAGGTTTGTTTTTATCAAGTGTAAAGTTTTTTCGTTGTACCGTTAAGTATTTAAAACAAAATTCTCGAAATTTGAGGAGTAAATAAGTCAGCAGGCATTAATTATAAGACTAAAATGTCAAATGTTCAGATTTTTAAAGTTTAAACAGAATTATACAGCAGAGTAATAGAACTCTCAAGTTAGGTCAGAATTTTCCGCCCCCCCCCCTTTGAATTCCCAAGCAACTAAGCATAAAAATGAAATGTATTGAAACTTTTTAAAGTATGGTTTTATATCAAATATCTTTAAGTTTTCTTTACTATTACCATATAACAAACAAAACGTACTTATTTGTATTTTAAATAATGAAAAGTAAAAACAATCAATTACTTTTTTGGAAGTTCGTGTATTTTAACTACAAAGCTTGGATCCATTGAAAAAAATTAGCATATATATTATAAGATAAACTTTTGAGTGCCTAAGTTACAAATTCCTGTATCAATATATTATAATTTATAAATATTGGTAAGGATTAATGAATCGATTTGGAAAGTATTATTTTAGTATTTATTCTTGGTATTGAAATCCTTCAAATGTGATTCATTTATATCGACTTTTTATTTACTGATTTGGTGCGTTGATAACGTACGAGTAGCTAGATAAAAATTAATGAAGCAAATCATTAAACACTAAAAAAAATTAAGTTGATATCACTTATTTTTTTCCTTATAAGAATATTAACTACATATTTTATACTTAAATGAGTACCAGTCGTGTTGTTTTCGTTAAAAGAAAAATGATTACTTCAAAACAAACAAAACCCAAACCAATTTGGAATAACTCACGATAGAAAGTTGATACTAGAGTAAACTCACGAGCAGTTATACAACTGCTATTTGAAGTATATTCTTTCAAAATTAAAAGAAATCCATCATTGAGGACCGTAGGTGCAAAAAAAACAACAAAATAACGAATATTATTATCATCTAAATGTCAACACATAATCAGGGTCAGTGCGGGAGAGAGAGAGAGTTATCGGTTCATCGCGATAGTTTTACAACCGACACGGTTACGAATGTAAAAAAATTTATGTTTTGGTGATTTCGTTAATCACAGTATTCCGTTAAAATTAAATGACGATGACGCTGCACCAAATATACATAAATATTTATAAATCGTATAGAATCAGAATTGGTACTATATAACAGTAATTATTATTGTGACCAAATTATTTGTAAGTACCTAAGTTTGGTTTTGAAATATTTTATCCAAATTGCAAATAAATATTGATTGCGATTGTTTTAAGCTTTAAATGTATTAAATATTAAAATATCCGTTCGGAATTGTAGAATGTTATGATTATTGATCACGAGTTGATATTATATGACAACTCCCATATTACTCAAAGTGGTTATTGACGAGTTATAAATAGGTTTCTTTCTTTTTGCATTAATTGTTCACGACTAAATTAATGTAGTGAACAATGATGTTTGAAAAAAAAAACACTTTATTCGTCATTACCTATAATATTAGTGACGGCTGTTTAAATGTTAAATAAATAACGTACCCCAACAAAATATTAGTTACATTATATCTCACCGTTATAAAATTATAAAACTTAAAAGTTTCAAATGTACAAAAGTATATAAATAACGAGTGGTGCATCATTTTGATACACTATTTGTTGACTGTCAATATTGTGTTTTATGTATGGAAATATGCTAAACTGTACACACGCAAGTGTTTCTTTCCACTCGTCATTCTTTCAATCAAAGCACATTTATGTTTTTACGGTGGACTTGAACGCGTCATATATAATTACCCGGATTTTTTGAACATCTCTGGTTTCGACTTAACTCCGTGAAGGATATCAACCAAATTTTGTTATTCATATACACAAAATAATTAATTGAATTGTAATTAGATCATGATTTGCTTATTATCGGCTGTGTACGTCTTGCACCAATAACAAGCTAACTGTTGATGCCGTACATTACATTCGGTAGGTTTTTCCGAATTAATTTTGTTCACATCATAATTGGTCGAATTTCGCTTAAAATCAAGTAGACAGAAATTGTATAAAAAAATATAATTCGTTTATAGCTTTATACGGGGAAAAAAAAACGTTTATAATATAATTTTATATCGTACGATATACACAGAAGTGAATACCACGCTAAAATAATGTTGCATTTACTCATGTCCCACATAATACTCATCATTTTATATAATAATCACATCGCATTTTAATAATTTTAAGTTCCACAGAAAATGAACAAATCTCTTGAAAAATCCAAATAAATGAACAGTAAACAATAAAAAATAAACATTTACATTAATTGTTAGCATTATACAATATAAAAGTGTGTAGTACCTACCCTCGTATGAAATACCATCATGTTCCATGTATAATTTGTAAAATACAAAATAATTATACTTACAATATTATTTTTTATCAGATAAAGTTTTTGATAAGTACTGAACTATGAATTGTCTACAACTTAGAATTTTAATTTCACATATTGACTGTTGAATTAACTTTTTTCATAATATATATGTATATTAATTATTTTCTCTGATAAACGTAAATTACACCATCCTCGAACATGAGAATAGTACTCAAAAGTTATCCAATCTCAATCGATGTATATTTCAGGTGCGGATTTTGGAGGAGGCTATGGGTGCCTAGACAACCTGCCTGCGACCCCAAATCGCCAATGAAATTGATTCATATCATAAGTCACAAAAATTATTTAATACGAGTATAAGAAAAGTTAATAATGATTTCGGTTATTATCGGTACCGATCGTACCGCAGAAAGAACATTTTCCTTTTTCGTATCAATATTATGATTGTCAACGTAAAAGTACCATTACTTGACCGTACCTATTACAATTTATCGGTTTCTGCACCGTGTTCAACGTTTCCTCTTAGCGAAAGCCGAAGAACCACGTGAAACGAATTAGTTGGTAATTTTCCCGAGTGCCTTTACCGATACCACCCACAAAGCTAAATGGTTCGTGGTTCGTCCTTGATACGGTGTTGGTTATTATTCGTGTTATATACGTTCTCACTAATCGTCTTGTAAAGTATAAATAGAGTATAACGTGTTTTGGTCGTTAAGTTGTAACAATTATCTACATGCGTTTGGATAAGGAGGTGTAAAATAATAATAATAATAATGGTATAACTTAATATAGCCGTGTGCACACTCGAAAACACTTGCCATTTCGTTATACATAACCGGCCCGCGCGGTAACCATTATAAAGAGCTATCGTTGTTTGCGTTTGAAGAGAATATACCTAGTGAATTAAACAAATGACCGGAAAATTTAAAAACTGTAAAATCTGTTTTCATTATCTACGTTTTGTACCAAACTTTTTGAAGTTCCATTTTCTACTTTGGTAGGTTGGAACTTTATCACAGTACATAGGTATAACTGTGTTTCGAAAGTTTTGGAATAAATATGTCAATGTATTGTGCATTATCAGTAAGCTATTCGAATAATATAAAACCTTTTCTGATTTTCGTTTTCGTGTTTGTAACAAAAACGAATTCAAGATAGATACCAGTGTATTTAACATTTATGAGCATGTACTATGTATATATTGTATGTAAACTATTGTTTGGAAAAATCACAAGTGGGACCTAAACTAAGGCGGACATTAATTATTAACCAACAATTCGTATTTCGTTGTTTCGGTGATAATGGTTACCGTGGACTTGAATCGAGTCGAGTAAACTCAAAGTAAAAAAAAATACGCAAATAATTAATAATAAAGCAAAGAAATTAGCAGTAAAATTACATGATCTCACTATGATACCTAGTAGCTGTTATTCTGTTGTCATAAAATGTATAACACAACTTTAAATACCGCTGATTCGAAAATTTATCATGCATTTATTATAATACTCAAGCAATATAATACATTATATTTGACTTCTCAACATATTTTTATAATTCAATAATTTTATTATAACGATTTAAATATTTATAATTCTAAGTTCATTAAAAGCTACCGCTTCAAATAAATTATTGAGACCCTAAAAGCACCCAAAATAAATAAAATAGATGTAAAAGCCAACATGGAAAATATTAATTACATTACATAACAGTATGATCACTGTGTTTATTAAAATTGTCCTGAAAACAATAATAATAATAATATAACAAATTAAAAATAATAGTAAATTAATTAAGTAAATGATTTTAGAATGTTTAAAAGGTTGTTTCAATTTGATTTGATAACCATAATAGAATAAAATAATAATCGAACTATAATAATAAATAGTACTCAATATTAAAACAACAAAATTAAAATAACGTTACTACAATCATAAGCTGCAATCAGTTTATTCATAATATCAAGCACTTTAACATATTACAGCATTTTAGTGTAACGTATTATTAGATTTTTACTATAATGTGATTTAATAATATGTGATTTGAAAATATATGAAATTATATTTTATATTATGTATTTTATTTATTTGTACGCTATTCTAACTTACCCTTATGTGTACCAACATACTATGTACCATTTTAATAGACTGTTAGTGTCATATGTCTATAATATAGTCCTGCAGTAGACATAGTATTTGTTTGAACCAAAGTAAAACAAAGTATATTTTTATAAAAAAAATATGTCGTATAGTATTACACTTAATTTTAAAATTATTGTAAATATATAGAGGTACAAGCACAATATTCTATTTTGCCAAATTATCGTATATAGTAATCTTATTATTCAAAATAATGGTAATCCTACTTGTATTAGTGTATATTTGGCCTTATAATATATGTGAACATTCTAGGATTTTGGCCGTCAGTTAGGCCTATAATATAAGAAATAAAATTACTATTTTACAAAAAGAAAAAAGGATATTTAAAATTAACTGTACACAGAATTACAGGTATAAGGTGTAATAAAGACACACCATGGAAGACAATAGTATATAATTTTCAAACTTCAATCATTAACGTCACTGAAATGCATACTAGAACGCAAACTCAATTAAATCAGTAATCCATTTTAGAGAATATAACGTTAGCTGAAAAATGTCTATTTCGCTAAAGTATGCAAAAGTCCTATTCCGCAAGTAAATGGTTCAACAAATTACACATGTATATATCATCACAAATGATCATATATAGATTCAAAAATACTTATTTAGTTTCGAATACGACTGATTTCAGGTCGACGCAGTTCAAGAGAAAATAGGGCGACCTTACAAGCGAACTGCGGAATAAGCATAATGATATTAATGGACTGATTTATAACCTCATCAAACACAGAGGCAAATAAGCAATGTGGCCCAATGAATGAAAAATGTATTTTACGAAGGTAGTTATGTAAGAACCTCACCAATTTAGAAACGTACCGTTAACGCCTTTAAGAAGTTGAGGATCCCGAAAAAGCTTTAGGTGTCATACATGGTAAACACTAAACATAACCCAGACGGGACATCCACAGGCAATGACCAAGTTGGCTGCTTTAATAATGGTTAATTTGTTTTAATAAACACTCCATATCCTCCAAGATAATTAACTTGTTGTGATAAAATCATCTGCACCACAAGTAGGCTACCAAGAACGCTATGTCTGCTATCTCTACTACTGATCCTAAATAATAAAAAGGTTCATGATGTAAACAAGAATTAAAGAAAGTCAAATTGAAAGCTGTATTTTGCTCTGTATAATCAATAACACGTTATTCCATATAGATCAAAATAGTCAACCTTTACAATAAGAAACTCAATGGAAATCCGTATCACAATCGAGGTATTGTACGACCATATTACGCTAAAAATTACTTAATCGTATCTTTAAAACCAACATAAAAGAAATTGTAATGAAAACAAACCAATAACAACCATTACGTTTGTATTTTTTTTTTTTATGAAAGCTATAGAAGTACGTAAATAGGACTTAGGTAGATGAATTCTGGAATATTAATGTTGTGAAAATATATTGCTCACGGGAAAAGCATTCTTTCATCAAGATCTTCGTCAAACCATTAAGACCAGGAAATTAGACAATGTTCAGTTTATTTAGCCATCATTCCACATCATGACTCCCAAAAGTGTACACCTGGTATTAGGTGATTCCAGAGCAACTTACTAAGGATATGTACTTCACACAGTTTCACTAGGAAATGCAGTGGAAATATATATGGATGAGCTGTGCCCGGCGATTAAATGTTACATGTTCTTGTAACGTAATATGATACATGAGTTTCTAGTTAATTATAATACAAAATTTTATATTTTTGCATAATGCTTCATAATAAGTGACCTATTGAGACAACTTATATAATAACTTCCAAACCAAACTTATTAAAAATAGATTATGATAAATGCTCATAAATCATACTTTAAGTCTAAAACATTAAAATATCCTAATTACATGAACATCGTCATAACTTATAAGCGTTGATGTTTTCGTTCTAGAAAAAACAACCTTCATCGTAATTATTATAATAAGAACAGTGAATAATTGAAAATCAGTACATTACAAAGATTTGTAATAAATCCTTATTTTTTAACATTTGAATTCCAAACACTACGAATTACATGTTATTTCAATCGTGAGATCCCGATATAATGGTTAACAAGTATTAGAATTGTATACTTCGATGATTTTTATCTAGGGTTTTGTACACCTTAGGTGAAATCATATACTTACGATAAGTTTCGACGCATTGAACGCGTTCAAAATAGGTTTTTAAAATTCGTAGCCTTAAAATTTAATTTGGCCATTGATAATCATGATTATACACAAATCAGTTCTTTTCTTAACATTCCAGCCTTATCCACCAGACGTGAAATAGCTGATATATCCTTTATATATAAGTTAATTAATGGTATCGCCGATGATCCTGATCTTTTAAATTGCATCCCCTTTACTATTCCAGCCTACAATAATCGTTCCACATCTCTGTTTTACATTCCAGTATGTAGCACAAACTATTTAAAAAACTCACCTATTCCTAGGGCTATGGCTCTATGTAATACACTTTCGATGAGAGTTGACTTTTTCTTCTATCCCTTAAAGGAGATAATAAACGCTCACATGAATAATGTGAATACGTAATGCTGGGTTTGCCTCTCAAATTTAACACTTTTTTCCCTTTTTGGATTTTTGTATACTTAATATACCTATAAGATATTTGTTGCTTGTAATATTACAAATATTGTATTTTTCTGTATTTGTATTCAAACTTTGCTCTGTACTATTGGGCCTCGGCCCGTTTTATTCTACTGAATAAACTATTATTATAAGTTAAATTTAATAAGAGGTATTCACGTTCCGTACTGTAGACAATAAGCCAGAATTGAAAAAAAACATTTCGCATTAATAGTTTGAATTATCCGTAGACAAAGTAATAGTAGGTGCTCATCATATCTAACCAGAGCGGACTGGCCAGGGAGGCGAGGAGGCAATCGCCTCCCGGGCCCTCGATCATGTCATATAAATAAAAATAATTTATGATATTAAATATAACGGGAAAACACCATTCATTTACTATACATATATTTTACGTTCAATTACTGTTTGAGCCGGTTGCATGAAATGCTATCACGCGCACGCCGGTCACCCTAATAACGCTATTCCGCACCGTGTGTAAAAATGTATTTGTAGCTCAGTCAGAGTAGTTGGGTTCGCCGCGCAAATCTGACGAGCTACGTGGTGTTAGTGAGTGCGTAAATGTGTGTACATTTGTGTTTGTGTTTTGTACTCAAGACTATTGAAAAAATAGGAACTAAAATAATTGAGCAATGGTAATAAAATAGTAACTATGATGCTGTATAGTAAAAATAATCGGCCCTTCCGGCCCAACAATTAATAGTTATAATAATAAATGTACAGCCCTTTTGGCTCAACAATAGGTTGGTACTGTAAAATAATAATATTAAAAGAACGATGAAACTAGAACAAATAAATATGTAAATTTAAGCTAATAGTGACACAAAATTTGGTAATTAGTACCGCCTCTCGCACTAACACACTGTCGCTATTAGAGCCGTGTTTCACAAAAACAAAAATAAATAAATTAATAATCGTTCTAATAAATAAAATATAAATCGATAATTGTAATTAAAAAAAACTCACAATTTGTGGAGCGCAATACTGGCCAGCTGCAGATACCTCCTAATCCATATAAATATCAAAATGGCCGATCAACGCACACAAAAAAATACGGTATAAAGTTAAAAATTCACGACGGTGATTTAGCGCAAGAAAACGTATATTTTTTTTTTTTTGAAATTTGTGCTAACAATTAATTTCGACAATTACTCGTATATACTAATGTGACTATATAAGCAACCCGGAATCGATAAAGAATGAAATGGTAGCGGTAACGGCAGTGACGGATTGAGAATTAAGTATCTGACGAGTATCGGGTGTGATATTAAGAGAATGAAAGGGTGAGAATAATTGAGAACGCTCTGAAGATAGGAAGGGACAGTCGAACAAAATATGGTTTATATCACAAACCGCAGGGGTATGAGGAAAAATACAGAGAGGCGAGTCGTTTAAGGATAATTTAAAGGAGTGCGAAGGAAGTAAAAACGTATATTAATAAGAAACACAATCAAATGGGCGATTAGCGCTCGAGAAAAAGATATAATAATAATAAAAAAAACTGGTTGTTAAACGGACGGCACACATCAAGATTCAACGCACGACAGACAGTGAAAATATAACTCGCACGCGAAAAGATGACAGTTATAATACACGTATATTCGAATTTTCGATTGTAAAATAATTCACGACACTAACGCAAATGACGAATATTAAAATTAACATAGGGCCGTTCTTACAATGTCCGACGGGTTTCCACTATACACATTTCCGTGTGCGTGCGTACAAATCCTTTGCTGTGATTGGTTGGTAACCATGGTATACTATTGGTATACCATAGTATTTTGACGTGTATACCGCACGGTGAACCACATCACCATGTTCTTGATGTCAGTTCAACGATTTCCGTGTAAACGGTCCAACCATCTATAGTAAAATACTAATATGAAAAGATTATCACATATTTTTTTTTTTCGTTTTCCGTGTTTTCACTTCCACACTTTTGTGAACCGCCACTTCCGACTAAGGCAGGCATGTCAAACTCAAAGTATCAGGTGGGCCAAATATATTGAAAAGTTTACTATTTGGGCCGCACATAAAAATTTAGCGAAAAAATAAATATTTTGTACACATCAGAAGATAAGACAGTATAATAATGTATATCAAATAAACCATTCTCTAAGAATCTAAAACAGTCATTACACGACATTAATATTTTCTTTTTTGCACATTAATATTGATAGCCGCGGGCCACAAAAAAATGGGCTGCGGGCCGCATGTTTGACATGCCTGGACTAAGGTCTTCCCAATTATATTAAACATGGAATCGTCCCCAATTACTAGTTAATTCCAATGTATTATTGAATTTTCATGTATATATTTATTAATTAACTATGTTAATTTACTTTTAATTGAAGATGGCCTAACCTTAAATCCGACGTTTTTCATAAGGAAACCAATATCACCTGAGGAAAAATTGGCAGTTACATTGAGGTAAGTTAAATTTGCTAAATGTGGTCATTGTGGCACTCATTGTTGAAAGACACGACCCATGTAAACCAGCAGTCAGTTATAAAATGAGTGTCATGTCATAATTTGTTTTCAACACAACAAATAAATCGCGGCGCGAACGCGATTTGACTGCTCTTCTTCAAGCAGTCAGTTCGTGTTCGCGCCACGAACAAATTCGGATCGCCGATCGCAACCGCGCGAGGAAAACCAACTATTGCATTGTATCAGTACAGTAGTCGCGCGATCTTATACCTATATTATATGACCATATAAGCCATATAAGTATAGGCTAAATCCCGGACTACTCGACACCCAGTCCGCCCCTGTATCAACAACGGAAACATGTTTGTATACAAAAAATCAAAATCTTCAGAGACATTTAAATTTCAATATTGAATCAGCGTATAATATTGTAAAGGGAATTCATTCATTGAAATTATTTGAGTTCAAACAGTATTTCGATTATTATACAAATTATTCTAGTTTTATTTTATAAAAAAATACATAATGTACATCATAATAAGTTAGTTAATATTATAGTAATTCTTGTAACATTTAAACATTTAATTATACTAAATATTCAAATAATCTCTAATATCATGGTCGTATAATTTCATAAATGAAGTTAGGTTTGAAATTATTAAAGTTTATAAAGTGAAATCATCCGTTAACAATGATACTATTAGTGTCTTGTTCAACCATGCTGAATGTTAACCTATCAACAACAGTCGGATTAGTAGGTACTATAGGAAACATTCATTTTCTGATATTCTGGTATTGTGTCGATACTCCCTAACTATGGACATAATTATAAATTAAAAGCAATACGAGCATGTATAATCTAATATATAAATGTGAAAATGAAAACCTTTGAGTGATATGTTCTCGGAAACTACTGAACCGAACGTTATGATTTTTGTTTTAAAATTGAAGAGCTCATTGCGGAGAAGGTTTATGGCTTTCGATCGATTCTCTAACTTTAAAAACAAAGAAGTTATCAACTATCATAAATTATGACCTGTTACGTAGACTTAGTGGGTAAATAAAATGTATTTGTTGATTCGTGGGTTACCTTGGAAACTAAAGAATTATATCTCAAGATACAAGAGTTGTTGCCAGGCGATTTAGTGTCATACAAATCAATTGATACAATTTGCGATGCGAACGAAGCTGTAAATTATGCAACAGAGTTTTTGAAACCATTGGATTTGCCAGGCACGCTGACGCTCTATCTACAACTGAAAGTTTTATCAGTATCCGGTTTTTCATAATGAAGTACTTAAATTTGTCTTATTTGTGTGTGTGTGTGTGTGTGATGCCAGCAAGACGCAAAGAGGCAAATTTGAGCCGTCGAATAAATGCGACTACAAACTAGAGAAACAGAATAGCGCAAATAACGGAAGAACAAATGCAATCCGAAGATATGAATGTGCGTGTGAGTATGGCGCAATTTTGTGAATTTCAACCATAAGAGGCACGAGCTGAACGCAATGAACAACGACGATTGGAGCAAAGACTAGCGTGCCGTTTTGTTATAAGTTGTTATATATTTATACCCATATCCTATCTATTTCTTTCTTTCTTTCTTTCTTCCTTCTGCCTTTAAGATTATAAGACCTTAATTTTTACTGACTTATGCGATATTGCATTTCAAGTAATTCATCCATTCCATAGACCGTTGTGAGAGTGAACAATCGTGTTGTGAATACTGCCCTGTACTGTTTTTGCTATTAAAAATTATTGTATACATTTATAATTTTAATAATCCAAATAAATTGTTTTCGTGGGCAATGGCAATGGCATGTAAAGGTATGGGCAATGGCCTAGATAATTCGTGTCATAATATACTTGCCAGTGATCATAACCCCCTTCAAAAGCTGTATATCTGATCGATGTTAAAGGATTCAGATAGAACCTGATATAATCTATGTTGGTGATCTATAATTTCGATTGGAACACACCATGTTTTTCACACGGACAATTAAACGTGGCATGCTCTCGAGTGGGTAAACCATCCAGTTTGTGTTAGCTAAAGATGGACTTACAAAATATATTGTTCACGCTATAGCATTAAGAAATTGATATTGTTTGTTAGTGTTACTGTCGTAATTAATTATTAATCTATAATATAAAAATGAATCGCAAAATGTGTTGGTAAGCGCATAACTCAACAACGCCTGGACCAATTTGGCCAAATCTTTTTTTCAAATGTTCGTTGAAGTTCAAGGATGGTTTTTACGGCGAGAAAAATTAGAATTATTGCTGGAAAAACCCTAAAAATAGCCCTTTTCTTTTTCTAATACAAATGATTTTTGAAAGAATTTTCAATTTCTTTGAAAGAATTAATTCAAACAAATCTTCCACTGTTAAATGAACAACAGAAGTATGTATTTGAAACTCTTATGAAAGTAACAAATGATGAAACTGGAGGGATTTACTTCTTAGATGCACCTGGTGGTACAGGAAAAACTTTTTTGATTTCATTAATATTAGCAACAATTCGCTCACAAAATAAAATTGCACTTGCACTCGCTTCGTCGGGAATCGCAGCAACTTTGCTTGAAGGTGGTCGAACAGCCCATTCAGCACTAAAATTTCCATTAAATATGCAAAGCAATGAAACTCCAACCTGCAACGTTTCGAAGAACTCTGCAATGGCAAAGGTTTTGCAGCAATGTAAATTGATTGTTTGGGATGAATGCACGATGGCACATAAAAAATCTTTGGAGGCTTTGGACAGAACCTTAAAAGATCTACGGAGCAATAATCACCGATTTGGTGGTGCAATGATTTTATTAGCAGGAGATTTTCGTCAAACATTGCCGGTGATTCCACGATCAACGCCAGCTGATGAACTCAATGCATGTCTAAAGTCCTCCAGTTTGTGGAAACATGTCAAAGTACTTCATTTAAGCAAGAATATGCGTGTCGAGTTGCAAAATGACCAATCTGGAAACATATTCTCTAAACAACTCATTGACATTGGTAATGGCAAATTTCCTATAGACATGTTGACTGGCTGCATTAACTTTCCTCAAAGTTTTTGTCAGTTAACTCGATCAAAAGATGAACTTATTCAGAAGGTGTTTCCAGATGTTTCTCAAAATTACAGAAACCATGATTGGTTGAGCAAACGAGCTATACTGGCTGCAAAAAACATAGATGTAAATGAATTAAATTTCAAAATTCAAGAACAAATTACAGGCGAATTGAGGATATATAAATCAGTTGATTCGGCTACTAATCAAGATGATGTAGTCAACTATCCACCGGAATTTTTAAACTCGCTGGATTTGCCAGGATTGCCACCTCACAATCTTCAATTAAAGGTTGGATCGGTGGTTATAATGTTGCGAAATATCAACCAACCGCGTCTTTGCAACGGTACACGGTTAGCGATAAAAAAATTACTAAACAATGTGATAGAAGCAACTATACTCAAAGGAAAGTATAAAGGAGAAGATGTTCTCATACCGCGCATCCCAATGATTCCGACTGATGTGCCATTTGAGTTTAAACGACTACAGTTTCCAGTGCGTCTTGCTTTTGCTATGACTATAAACAAGTCCCAGGGGCAATCATTAAGTGTTTGTGGTATTAATCTAGAAAACCCATGTTTCTCCCATGGTCAATTGTATGTTGCCTGTTCCCGTGTTGGAAAACCATCAGATTTGTTTATCTATGCGCCAGGTAATCAAATAAAAATCATCGTATACCACAAAGCACTACAATGATAATAATAATAATTATGATTCACATGATTAACAATAAAGCGATTACTTACTTTTAAATCCTTATATATGTTTTATTTAATTATTTTTTATTCACAACGCCCTATCACCAGGGTGACGGTTCTGTTCAGGAGAATTTTTTAAAATACGTAGGCACAAAAACTGCCACATTACAAATCTTTTTGACAGGACGAATTCTGTCGGGTCAGCTATGATATATATAATTTTGAAGAATAAATTATGATAAATTTCAAAAATTAATGTTTGCTGTTTTTTTTTTTTTTTATATTCCCTCATCACATCACTTACATTGCCTCTTTCACTCATTTACCACATCCTTACACACTTACAATAAGTTAGTTATATTTTTTCTACACTATAAATTCCCTAGAAATAATTTATATGGCAAAACAACGTTTGCCGGGTCAGCTAGTATATATATATGTGTGTAATATAATAAATTAACAATTATTTAGAAAATGTTTAAAATGTCTTTAGAAATTGATTAATATTTTTGAATGATATAAATTGGTTATGAGTGGAAATGACAGGTAGTCATGATGAATATCGCGCCAAAATATTTTATTGAGTAACCTGGAATTCATTTACTTTTTGCATCCCTTTTTATTCACGGCGTATTGTGTATAGTTAAAATAGTATTGACGAAGAAGCACATCTAACATTCTAACCAAGTATTTAAGTTTGAACATTTTTGTATGACTTTTTTCGTTAATAAGTTATTAAATTAATCATATTATTTGCTAACCTTACATTATTATATTAAATCATGATAGTGTTCAATTTATAACCTTACTTTTCTACATAAAGAATGTTATTTTTTTCGATTATTGAATAAGTGATAAGCTTTGCTGATAAGTTAACTAAATTTATTTTTACATAAATAACTTCATTTGTCAAATTTGCATTGGAATATCTAATATTGTATTTAATTAAAATCGAATTAAAGCTAAAAAGATATAATACTGACACTATGTTTATTTGATATTCTCTAAAATGTCAAAGGAACTTCTAAGTAATGAATATATTTTAAACAATAACAGTAACAGTATATACAAATAGAGATACAATTGTTTCAAATAATTCAGGACAAATAGAAATTGCATTAGAAGTTCACACATAGGAATGCGTCTAAAATAAACATGAATGAATCAATCTTGAAGTTCGAAGAAACTTTATAAAACGTTATTATAATTAAATTCAGCAACTTTCTCATCGAAAGTTTATTGTAAAAACACTTTAGGTCGGACAAAATTCAGATTCTTTAAAACAAACGAATGACTTTTTTTCTAATATAGAAAATTGATTCGAAGTATCTTCATTTAAAATGTAAACCTTAGTGTAACTATGAGTTTGTCCACAAGCAAACAACCTAGCTTCCTGATTAAAAACACTTACCTGAAAGTACAAAACGATTTTACACGCTAAAGTGCCCATGAACCATGTCTCTGTAACATCCCACAGCACAGTTGGTGGTAAGCAGATTAGAATAACTAAAAAGTCAGCCACTGCCAAGTTGACGATGAAATAGTTGGTAACTGTTCGCATGGTTCGGTTCCTGAAACATAAAATCGCAAAGTGAATAAAGTAAAAAAAATGCATATAAAATGTTGTGTACAAAATCCTTCGTTGGGTGATATAAAGTGTTATAAAAATACAAGAGAAACGGAAAATATGAAAAATAATTTTTATCTCATCCCGGATAGTTTTTTTTTTAGTACAAATAATGGCTCAGATATTATTAAGAATAAATCCACTAGACATAAGAAGATAAATATTGCAAATGTCCAATGAGCATAATACAAATTACATGTAAAAAGTCTCACAGAATTACGTTTATAATTACTCACAAATCATTATACCTCAAAAATAACAAAACTCATGAACTTGAAATTTGACTTAATGATTCCTCATACTCTGAAATACAGTGAATTAATAACACTGAATTATATGTACAATAAAAGAGAATTTTTCGAAAATCACATTCTTAACTGTCGGAACAGTTTGGATTGAATTTATAAAATTTTAACTTTTTGGTTACTTAAAAAATATCATATTTTGTTTAACATGTTGATTTTGAATTAACCAATTTAGTATAATCAAACAAAAATAAATATTATCATAATATACGATAATTATTGCTTTTTTAACCCAATTTTTTTTTTTTTTTACATTGAAATACACTTAATATTGCTCTAATAGTTCAATCTTAAATATTAAAATATCCCCCGGGAGAGACTAGATTTTTCCTAGCCTTTATCTGTATTATATATAGTGCCGGTACTAACGGGTGATAGGTTCACAGCGCCGCCAAAGGGCCTTTGTTTAGAAAACATTTTAGCCCCAACATTCGTCAAACTCTATAGGTCTATAAAGTAAATTTGAGAGAAGGTTGCAGTAAATAATAAAAGCCAAAAGTCTCATAAACAGGGTACATTGTAATTATACATAGGTGCTATACCTATAATTTGTTCTGAAAAATCACTTGATTTTGGCAAAATGGGAAGCTACTATTTCTGTAATATTAAATGTTGTTTTCATTCTGTGTAATATAAATAGTGCTAAAATGTCTAGGTAACAAAAACAAGTTCAGCTATGAACAGGTCATAATGAAACAGTAGTGTAAAAAAAAGCTCTCATCTATGATTATATTTTAGAAAGGGTAGGGCCACGAGGGACCACATACAATTGTTTGCACCTGGGTCCAGGACCCCACAGAACCTAGTTGCGGCACTGATTATACAGAGATGTTTTAGATGAAATAAACATAAAAATATAAGCATTTGGGGTGAAAGTTATACTCTGTTCATTTTAATTTGTACTTTGTAGTTATATCTTTCAAGTAGTAGGTTCTATTCTATGTTACGATACAAATCAACTGAGTCACATTTTAAGTAACGTTCGTAATTTTGTTGTCAATCGAAAATATTTGGGTAACATATAGTTGTATAAAAATTGCTATAATTTCATTTGAAGTAGGTAATTATTCCGTTGTTTCATAATGGTTGTATTTGTATTATTTTTACAACGCTAAACAGTATTTTTAAATGTAAAGTGATTGTTAAAAAAATGCATTAAGACGCAACTTTCGAAATCAAATTTTTCTTACCAAAAATGTGTCTAGTGTAGAATATACATTTTTTTTCGTCGATTTACGAGCACTAACATTCCGGTAGTGCAAATAGTATACCCGTCGGAGAGATAATTATTTGCAAGCGTAACTCATATATACATTATAATCTGATGGTTAATAATAACGAGTCGTTTTTCTTTGTCAGCCAAAATACTGTCTACCATGGTATTGATTTTTATGCAGATTGTTTTCAAATATAGGCGTGACATTGCATAATAAACAACTGTCTCAAACAAATAAATGGCCTTTGGAAAAATAAAATACTTAATTATTGCGATTAATGTACGTCACAGGGGTTAAAAACAGCTGTGTGGTCGTCCAGTATATGCAACGGCCAACATATTGTTGATATACAGACTTAAAAAATGTATAATTATCAGGGTTGGGATTTTATAGCATTTGCATATTTCTTATGAGATGATTAAAAAATAGCAGAGTAAGCTAAAAATGTGTTTCATGATACAGAGAACTCAAATTAAAAATTTTATTTTGCTTTTTTTTGCATATTTTACGATTTTTTAGTTTTTACTGCTTTTTTGGGGTTTTTTGAGCCTTTTTTGCATTTTTACCTGTTTTTGAATCAAAATCTGTCAATATTTTATGAAATTATATTTTAGTAAACGTGTTTTTAGATTTTAGTCAATTGAATTATCAAATAAATTGTAAATGTACCTATAGATTAAGTAAATAGGCCGATTACGATGATACAGCGTTAGTATATAAGTATAATACGAGTATAATACTACGATAATATCGTATTAGGTATTTGGTTCTAATTTTTGTTATCTGCTTATTTTGTTGGGTTTTTTTTTGTCGATTTCTACTGCAATTATTAATCGCCGATTATCAACGTTGTATTACAAGTAACTACCTATAATAATTTCAAATTTGTAAGCGATTAATTAATAAATTTCCTTTTTTTTCATATTTTGTTGTTTTTATTGCATATTTTTAACGCATATTTAGCGATAGTTAAGGTCATATTATAGCGCATATTTAAGCAATTTTAAGTGCTATAAAATCCCAACCCTGATAATTATATATATATAATATATTGGCAACTATTGATACTGAATTTCGTATAGCAACCTTTTATGCCTTCTGGTCCTGTATTTTTAACTATTTTTTAATTTATTTATTTATTCAATATCAAAGAAAATATTACTGATTCTCACCGCCAGTGGAAACTTAGTGTGGTGGCTCAGAAATTATCTTATATTTACAATTGTTGTTGATAAATACACATAATATTTCACAAACATATATCAAACAACCTTTTTAAAACATGAGAAAATTAATTAAAATACTATTAATTACTACAATTACCTTTAATTGCTTCGTATTCATATAGAAGTAAGTGGGTATGGTATATTTTGAACATAGGTGACATTAAGTTATGTACTTGAATCCTTTCGGCTTACAATATTTTGGTATACTTTCTGGTTTTTTGAAAACATACGATAATATACATATAAGTCGTCCAGCAGTGTAAAGATAGTACAATTTATGATAACATATATTAACATTTATAATATTATATTTATTACGATGTACTGCAAGAACTTTCAATTTTATAGAACAAATAAATTACCATCGCAAACGATCTCACTACATTAAAATGTAAACAATTGATAAAAATAATAAGTAGATTACCAAATAAGATCTAGGTGGAAAAATACAGGTACCATTTAATGGAAAATTGAAAATATTATTTAAAGATATTACACATAATATATTCCGAACACAAAAATTATAAAAGTGCATTGAAATCAAATTATTTACAAGTAATTTATATTATTATTATTATTATTATTATTATTAATTTATTTATTCATACGTTGAATTGAAAGCTATCACTACAATGTGAAAATTTAGATGATGAGAAACGTCAATTTCTTAATGATATTTCATTACTACACCTAAATGAAATAAAAACTTGGAATATCTACTGTGATTAATTAGAACAACGGAGAGTTTGTAATGTTTGTATGCGTTTTAATGTTGAAAATGCACTATGTTCAAGGATTAAAGGAGGGTCCTCACAATGATTTTTTGACTATTGCGATAGTTGTTCAAAACTATCATGCATAAACGATAGCAGCTAATTGGATAAATTGATAGTCCCCATCACTCTGTTCGGTAATGGTTCTCGATAGTCACTTGGTACAATAGCATTACCACGAAAGCAACTACATCATCGTGTGAACCCGGTTAAATAGACTTAAAAGGCTTATAAGAGACTTTAAATGACGAAGCTGAACCAATATACTTTAAGCTGATTGTAAATACAATATATTGTATGCTATAGCATTTCAGCTAAGTGCCAACGAAAAGATTCAGTCTGATGAATAATTGTATTACAATTTTAAGTTCATTTTTGCTCATTTCAAATGTATTAAATTTAGTTTTGAACAAATCTACTGGCCAACCTATTCAAGAATTAACCAAGAAAGTTACGTGAGGTCGTTGCAGGAAAAACATCATTCAGCTAATGATCAATCATGAATTGTTTCACAGGAAGTAGGTAGGCACGAAATTGGAATCAAGAGAACTTATTTTATTTTATTTTTCATTTATTTATGGGATATTTTTCAATACAATATAATATTAAAATTAATTTTATAAATCATTTTTTTTTGTACGTTTCTTTTTTGATTATAAATCAATGTTTTATATTACTATTCGAGTTTATAAAAGTTATAAGTATAACATACGGCTTTAAGATATGTCCATAACTGCGCCTCTTTGGGGTATTATAATAACATACCCTCTGCATTGTGTACGATTCCAGTAATGGTTGCTATTTAACTACATGAATAAATATGTAATTTCATTACCGCGATACAGTTATGTCTACTTTGTACAGATAAACGTATTAATATTTATTATTCATATTCAATTGTAAATGTAGATTTTCAAATAGGTATATACCATTAATAAAATAACATATATATATATATAGGTATGCTACTAGTATTTATTTAAGTAAATCATTTAAATTCTATAAATAAATGACGTATGCAAATACTTTTGCAGAAAATGATTGTTGTGCCGTAATTCTTCCATTTTCCTACGTAAAATGTCAATCATAAAATAACCAAAATGTAAATATGTCAGATTATAATAAATTATAATGTCCGAAAAAATTGTCCAACAATTACAATACTAGAAGTTTTAAAGTAAAATACCATCGGGCGAAATGTCAATTAAATAATATGAAATCTATTTTGAAAATTGACCTTTCTAAAATATCATCAGTGCCTTTTTCTAAGGGACAATATGTCATACTAGAAGATTTTTTTCGCGGGCAAAGTATGATTAACGTCAAAAATTAACCATATGCCACATGTAATTCACTAACTAAATAATAAATAAAATAAACAATAGATAATGAACTCTTTCTAAGACGAACCACGAACAGGCTAGAAACCTGTCAAAAATGGAAAATGTAATCCGCCCCCGTCACAAACTATATGTCATAGATCAGTACTGGATAAACCAAAAACTTATCTAAAACTGAATATTTTTTAGGTCCCATGCGATTCCGTTTCAGACAGTTTTCGCTGAAAAACTTATATTAGGTATCTTCAATCCCACAATAATTTGAAAATGCCTAAATAAAGTTAAAACTGATTAAAAACAACTTAATAGGTTAAAACTTAAAAGTTCTGCAGCACATAAAATTGTTTGTCGGTTGTTGACAAAAATCTAATACTTATACAACTTTTGACCGATTAATAGCTATATAAATTATAGATATTTTGTCTCTGATTTTTGAACTTTGGACAAAATGTGTAAGTTTTAATTCATGTTATAACGTAATTATATAAACGAGTGCAAGAATTAATTCAAAATAAACTAATCGACTGGGCGTCAAAAATCAGGAATTCAATAATAATAAATATGTAGCGTACTCGTTAAACATTGGTGATAATTTAAAATATTCAACAAAAAATATTAATATAAATATATTACAAGACATCTTCGATGTAGATATTTTGGAGGTTATACTATTCTTCGAAATTATTTTCTCGCCTTATAAATAATAAATTGCATTTTACCTGATTTGATAATATCGAAGAAATATATAAAAATCTACCATGTGCATTTGGTAGGTGGAAATACCGTAAATTTATTAAAATAATTACATTTTGAATATTCATAACAATATTCCAATCATAAATAATAATGGCATTCATACTGAACGCTTCGCGAATTCGTACTACGCAGATCGGGCTTAACATTAAAACGTATATTTAAATTATATTTATACATAGGTAGCTGTATAATCTACTCGCAATTGGTCAATCTCTATAATCAGTGGCAGTAGTGGCACATCGACGAAGTGGGGTTGTTGAAAGATACAACTAACTTACCCTAAACGTGTGTGATCTGTTTCTAATAGCACTTGTCAATTTTTTTTTTTTTTGCACCAAAGAAATAGGATGGCCACCCTTGCACTATAGTGCCTACTACTATCAATACATCTTTGATATATTATTTTTGAGACACTTGTGTTTGGAAAAACATCTAAATAAAATGTTATTGACAGTGAAAAGATTTAGACGGAAATGCATGACAATTTCATGATATAGATAAAAAAAGTATTCTTATTATTTCGTAATCAAGTTGGTTGTATTATAACTTATAATACTTATAATAATACGAGTATAATATTACATACCAACGTTTACAACCACATAAAAACTAACGTTGTAATCTTTGGACTGTTAAAATTATTGTTAGACATATGTTTATGTTTCAAAAGGCCTGCGACACAGATACACTAAAAACAAAATAAATTTAATAAATTTAATAAAAATATGTATATCACCATCAACAATTTTAAAATATATATTTTTTGCCTTACTCAAAATCTAAAAAAAAACATTTCCGTTTAACTCACAATGCTTACCGCAATAGTTTAATGATGAAATGCAAATCGCAAATCCGACTGTATTTTTTTTTTTCGTTATTACAAACTCGATAGTATTTAATAAGGTTCTGCGGCGAATCTCTACATCGGACTTGAATAATTCTCACCGTTCGGTTATCGCCTTTACCACCTCCCTTTAAATAAAATCAACCCGGGGCGCTTTTCCGAAACCTCACAGCCCTTTCCGTCGGGTAAAAAGAAATCATCGTGGCACCATCCACGCGTCTGTTTCAATATTGACCCATGGTGACTGATACGTGTAGTAATTTCCCAGTTGGCCGACAGTTATTATTATTTTTAAATTTGCCAGATAATACGTTTGACCCCAAATGAAGGAGATATTTCACGGTGCCAATGTACTCAATAATAGTAATAATATCGTTTCCTTTCAACCTGAAATATAATTTTCTTTTATACAACTTGACTTCTTAAAATCCAAAGCGAAAAAACTGTTCTATTTTATATTATTAAACATCGTCCCCTGTCACAATTCATAGCCGTTTTAACGGTTTCTGGTTTTTACCAGATATTCCGTTACCCCCTGAACCAGTACTAACCAGATGGGGAACGTGGTTGGAAGCTGCTATTTTTAATTGTAATAATTTCCAAGGTTTAAAAAAAGTTATTGAACAATTAAGTAGCCAAAAGTCCCCCAGTCAGTCATACTTAAATGTAAAACAGTTTTTGACATATAAACCATAGAAAACGATCTAATATTTATTAAGGCCCATTTTCTTGTTCTCGTAACATCCATCAAAAGTTTGGAAAAGTTTAATGTGTCTCTTGTTGATTCGATAAATCTAATTGAAAATACAATTGGTCAACTTCAAAAAATACCCGGAGAAAATGGAAATAAAATAAAAATAAAAATTGATCAACTTCAACAAAAAAATCAAGGGCTCATCATTTTGAAAAACGTAGCTAAAGTTTTGAATGGAAATAATGAAGTTCAACTTATAGACAACTTTTCACCGGCTATGATTACTGATTTGCAAAATGCTCCCATGACTTCAGTTGACGTCGAACGTTCATTTAGAACGTATAAAAACATATTAACAGACCGTCGTACAAATATGACACCGGAACATAATATGGAGCAAAATATAGTTGTTAACTGTTTTCAAAAATGTTCGTAATTACAAATACCTTATTGTTATTAATATAATTTAATCAATTTTTTTAACATGTATTATTTTGGTTATTTTTCGCATATTATTTCTTATCATATTATACTTATTTATATCAGTTTTTCGTTGTATTATTTTGCATATAAATGAATATTTTTATTTCAAGAGAATATATTAATAAAAAAGCATATTTTTTTAGAGAATATTAGCATCTTATTTTGGCTATTTTAAAAGAATATAATTCCGGCCCCTAATTATCACATTAACAGCGCGTGCGGTTCCACACCTGTAGACGGCCACGCAGACCAATGCGTTGCCGATGAGTCCGACCACGAACACCATCGAGTGCATGACGATGAACACCCATTCGGACTTCTGCGGCGTGATGTAGTCGACCAGGTAGTTCTGGTACTCCTCGTCCGTCATGTTGGCCATCTCGTCGTACTCGGTCACGTTGTCCACTGCCAGCGGCGGCGCGGTCGCGTTCGCGTTCGCGTGTCCTTCGGCCGCGCTCGCCGCCGCGCAGACCGCGATCGCCGCCAGGACCAGTGCCCGTTCCGACCACGACATCGTTCTCGGTCTGGTCTGTAAAAACGGAAAGTTTTTGAAAAAATATGATTAATAATTTAACGCATAATTACACTATGATAACGATGGTCATAACCAGGCCCGACGAGAGGGGGGGGGGGGCAGCCGGGGCTTGGGCCTTGGGGCCCAGTACTCAAATAGGGGCCCAGCCAAAGCAATTAGGTCTTATATTTTACCGAAATATTATATTAATATAAACATTTTTTTTAGTTTTAATTCATAATTTTACTTAATTTTATATTTTTTAAGGAACTATGTGAATAATAAAATAAATAATAATTACTTTATATCTTATTAATAACGCCATTAATTGTATAATAATTAATTTGTACCATATCCCATGACACATGTGTAACAATATGATTTTTGCTTTTTAATTTCTGATATACCTCTGACCAATATTATTTTTCCTTTACATATTTTAAAAGAACGAGTAACGACGCAGTGTGATGCGAGTATTAGAAGTGAGTTAAATTACATTATGAGCGGCCCGAATTAATTTGTCCCTGGGGCCCTTAATTTCTCTCCATGGCCCTGGTCATAACCAGGACTTGTGTTGCAAACAAATGTTTTTTTTTTTTTGCCGTGACCAGATAAATAATCAATGCGTGATAAATTGGCTTCGAATGATTTTTTAAATACTGAGCGATATATTTCGTTGTAAATATACGTGTTTTTTTCTTTTACATAATTTCCCGTTTGCCGCAATAATTTCAGATCAAATTAGCTAACGTTCATCGGTTCAAATGTATTTACTTCAATTTACCAGATTTAATACACATTTTTAAATCCCTTGTACATGGATGATACAGGTTTTATCGAGTTTTATGATCTTGAAAAATGAATTTTGATGTAAGATTAAACGTCAATACTACCGCGCGGTGTTGCACAACACACGAACCGATCGTTTCCCGTGTAAAACCACGCAGACCGCGGTGTTTGTACGGCTTGTGCACGTGTACAAGACAAAGAAAACACTCGAAACGGCAAAACCAAACAAACTTAATCCACCGTGGGACATAATGTGGTATATTTGTACGAATTTGTGAAACTGTTTTGCCTTAATGTTTTATACCTGTGTATTGTGCGGAACATGAATATAAGGTCTGAGTGCTTCCGAGCAATCCAAGCACAAACGGTACGCGATCGAATTCAGAAAACCAACATATCTTATATTATGTCGGTTTTTACAGAAACGAACATGTTATATATACGATTATAATTGCATAATTGTTGGAATTTAAACTTTTGAATTCGATATCGGTTTCAACATCTCGTTGCAAATGATAATACAAAGTGAAAATGTTACTTACGCAATGTTCTCGCTTTCATTGAAAGCGTTGAAAGCACAACGTAAATTGATAATTTTCTAGAAGTGGTATAAAATGAATGATTTTGTGTTATGCTGTGGTTAAATAATATTAAACCCTATTCATGAGCACAACAAATGAGTGTGTCAATTTTGCAGAAAAGTTTTTTACTCGACTTTTTATGACTTTTCATTAAACGCTTAAATGTGAGCCCCAAAGCAATTCGACAAACGAGTCTTTGATTAGCTCGGGGAAACCATTTTACCAACACTCAGCGTTTTAGAAGAGCTTTTATTCTAACAGCTTAATAATAAAATTACTTTTTAACCATTTTCCGTAAAGACTTACGTACGTCGAAAAATAACTCATTAAACATAGTGTATTCAAGACGATCTTGGAGAACAAAAAAAAATAAAAATGATTCTTTTGTTATTAATAGTACACTATAGCACAATGAACAATTATACATCTTCCATTCATCAGTTGACTCCGTAAGAGCAAAGGGAATAAAATGTTTAAATATTTAAACACGATTGAATTTGTAATTCCTCAAACAAATGTGAGTCAGTTTCAGATCGTGACAAGTTTAATACTAATATTTGTTTTGAACGGTAATGTTTTGTTGACAATTTATTCAGACTTCTACGAATATTTGGCCGTTTGTTTTTATTTACAACACGGTTAAAAATAAAATTGTATTTATTTATTTCCAAGTTAACACAATTATTTAGTATATGATTAAATTTGCGCCATCATGGATATTGTGCTGTTTACTCGAAAAGCTCAAAATTTAACGACACAATTTCATTCATAAAATGTATACGTAAAATTGCATCGACGTCGAATACAAAAAAATATTCTAAATAAAAGTAACGAGTTCACGGAACAAACAACGAGCTATTTATTCAAAACGGTATGAAACCCGGTATTGAAAGAGAACAAAACTAAATTTTTCCGAACAAAATGTTTAAAGTTTCTATAGGAAAAACTGCAGAATTACGATGAACAAATAACGTTTATACACACAATTAATAGTAGAATCCTATACTTCAAAAATACGAGCCCTTAATTAAGTTCTAAGTATTAAGTAAGGAATTAATAAAGAGGTCTTTTGATAAGTTTCTCTTAAGTTTTTAAACGGTAGGTGGAAGGGGTGTTTGGAAATACGACTATGTATAATTACGAACTTATTTTGTTATTTCTTTATCATTACATTATTTTTTTCTTTTTTTAACTTAAACTTAAACCCTACAAGTTATTATAGTCATAAACAAACGAAAGTGAAATTTGAAGTCTACCTAATATTATAATAGCGTATTCTATCTTTTAAACGCAGACAATTTAACTTTCCACCAACATGCCACTACTTTTTATTAATGTATAATAAGCAATAATAATTTCATGACCTATTACTATTATTATTATTCACAATCGTAAGACCATAAACACACTATCTCCGACTAAAAGTATATTTGAGAATATTGTGTTATAATTGATGATAAAAAAAAATCTACAAATTATTTATACCTACAAGCAGTTTAACAATAGTTATGTCACGATAAATATTATACATATAAATATATACATATATATATATATATAAATAAATATATGAGTATATTATAAGGTATTACATTTGATAAGAATAAAATGTTAAAAAATAAAAATAAAACGTTCAGCTGAATAAAAAAACCAACCAGTGATAGAATTTCTTTCGACGACTTGTGCTTCAGTTAATGTTATTATTATTATTTATGATGGGAAGTCTTTGCAACGTTTTCATTTCGATCGGCAATCTTATCGGATGCCAGGTCAGTGATTAAAAGGGTTTGGAGCCTGTTTCGGAATCTTTTGCAATTAAGCTCGGCTACTTAATTTACAACGAGAGAAGATTACTTTCTACTTAACAACATCCATCTTTTAGGATTTGAACATACATCAATACTATTCATAAATAACACAACCAAATAAGTGTGTGTATCTACAGCAGGGGTCTCTAAACTATGGCCCGCGGGCCGAATCCGGCCCGCCAAATGACGGTACATAATCTAAAAATATGTATTAACAAAAAGAGGAAAAGCATTTACTGATGGCAGTTTAATAAAATAATGTATAATTCAAGCAGAAGATTCTACAGTACTGTTTATTTATTTAAATCTAAGAAAATTAACAAACGAAAGAATAATTTACATAAGCTGATAGACATAAAAATGTACTTTGATATGTAAATATGTTTGATTGTTTACTGGGCTTTTTGAATTTATTTGACTTTAAGAGATTGACATTAGTCGAACAGGTATGATGTTTCAAATGTTATTGTGCAATCAAAACGGTGGCTATAGCATAACGCGTATGATGATATATGGTTAAGTGCTAACTTGATTAAAATAAAAGACATACGAGTACTCCAAGCCCTTTTTTTTCGTTTAATTTTCAAACGTTCTATTTCTAATGATCGGTTATTTTATGTCATTGCATTGTTTATGGATCTCTAGTTTCCAATGAATATACTGTTTACAGTTTTTGATTTTTTTTTTTTTTGTGTATCACAAATACACCCTATCATTAATCAAATGAGCTCAATCGATTTTGTTAGAACAAATGTACGTCAATATAATCTATAAATATAATAATAAACAATATTAACTGCATAACTGTGCCTAATTGTATAAATCAAAATTAATATTGATATCCTTATTTCTACTAACATATCCCTTGACAACTCGTGTAAGGCTATGAAAGTATTCCCGAAATGAGTACACAATAATCGTGTTTTAAATAAATTTATGATTTCGAAAATACAAAAATATATTTGTGTAAAACATCTTACAAAAGTAATTCGTATTTTACTTTGGATACATCGTCATAAGTCGCACAGATAAAGCAATAGACAACGATAACAAATTAAATCGTACTATAAAAATAGCAGTTAAATTTAAAATAATAAAAAATGCGTTATGCTAGCTAACCCTGTTGATAAAACTGTTGATTTACCCAAAAATAATTTTTATAATTTATATCAGTACGGTGTTGGCGGGGAAAAAATTGCGAATAAGATACCCTCCAAATTTCAAGATTTTATTGTTGAACATTTTATTATTAATTGAAAAAAATAACGGTCCTATAAACCCTCAACTATATTTATTATTATAACTATTATTTTTCTAATTATATATTCACGTAAAAAATACCATTGTTACTTCCTTTGACTCCCTTAGGGGTGGATAAGAGTAAATTTATATAAAGGTATTTTCATTGGCTACCTTAGGTATAAAATTCGGAATATATCAATAAAAGGTAATAATATGTTATTCCCGTTCCTACCCTGAGATCGTTTAGGTAGGATTGGGGTAAAATAATTTCTTATACCACCCCTATACCATTAGAAATATATACAACAAACATTTCAAGTCTCTAGGTTCAGTGGTTTAAATGTTTAATGTGAACGTTGATGAGAGAGTGTATCGGAAATCTTCTTTAATATATGCTGGGTGATATTTCAACCATGATCACCCTCTTTTTAAGATGTAAAAATAATTATAATTAGATTTTTTTTTAATGTACAAGTAACCATAAGACCTATGTTTTCTGTAACTTTTCTTTTCATGCCAACTTGTTGGCCTATGGCAATACAAACTTTGTTTTTTTTTTTAAATGTGAACACCATATTTTTACGTAAAATACAGTTTTATGATTTGGAATTTCATAATTCTAATTTGTGATACAGCACCCGCACTATTAAACCGAACATAAATTGAATTCACTTTGACGCGTATACACACGCCCGTCACGACTCCGCTTTATAATAACACACGAAATATTATTTATTTCTCACCACATTTTTAACCACACGGCGTGTTAGTCTTTAATGTACGCTGATAGTACACCACCAGTAGAATGACCATTCGGATCCCCTAGGGAAGTTCCAGCAGGCCAGCGTTTAGACCTCGCCGAAAACTGTTTATTTCGGTGTACAGGAATTAAGAAGTGTAATAATCGTGTGGAGCAGGGCTTCCTATTAATAAAGTAGATGAAAAACTCGTTGAAGATATCTGAACAACGGTTTGCCGGCCGTTTCTCGCGGCTACTTTGTTATAATATGTAACTAAGACAATAGGCGTTTATAATGCAGATATAGTGACGTGTAAGCCCGCGCTGTCTTGGCACGTCACTATGCGGATTGTCAGCATAATATCGTTCCGGACGCGATTGTAACCACACGTCGTTCTTCATTGTTATTTTTAAATAATCATTTCTTGCGCACGATACAACGCACAATTTCATTGTTGCGATCAAGAATGCAGGTTTGAAAAAACAAAAGGAAAATGCACAATATTTATTCACAATTTTTCAAATATGCTCTCTATATTATTGTACCCACAACAGCAAATCATTATAAGACTACTTATCGAAGTGCTTGGCGTCAATATAATAATAACAATGCGACTTTAGGGTTCATTTTTATTTTTTGTTTTTACATTTTCGACTCCATAACTTATAACAACATAAAACTGAAAGCTCGTAGTGTGAAATAAAACGAAATCCGTGTATATATATGTATCAGTTCAATGTACGTCATATACACACTGAAATATCAAAATAAATAAAAATAACAATGGATCGAAAAAAGAAATAACAATAATAATAATTCTGATTGACAAAATGTTTTCACTTTGAAAAAAAAAAGGGTGAGGGGTAGGAGTACTTTTCCAATATTTTTATAAAAGATTTATATAATATTCATATGATTAATGAATTCTCATAATATTAAAATTTTTCTTTATAACCTATATAAGTGTATAATATAGAAAATTTTCCGAGGATTTAGTCAAAAATTTTACGTAGACTCGTAAAATATTCGAATAAAAGTATCTGCGCGTCCTTTTTATTCTTCCAATACTATTTTGAGTACTGTGCCAGAAGGGACTTACGCTATCTGGTACACTAGATCTCATAAATTGTAGAAATTGTTTTATTTTTTCAGTTACCATAACAATAAATAACATTATACATATATATATATATAGAGTGATTTTTAACCACGCTTAACCCCTTATTTGACCGTTAAATTTCTAAAATTTAGATTTTTTCTCTTTTTTTAATGTTCAAATCACCATATAAGCCTTGTTTTCCATAAATTTGTTTGCATGTAACCCTAAAGGTGTTTTGTACCGATACAAACTTTCTTTTCAAATGGAAACACCCTTTTTCACTAAATCTTAATAATGGTATAAATTATTTTCTTGGTAGGAAAGTTTAGTATATCAGTTCAGGTTATAACTACGATAATCGACGATGACGATATTACCAGCGACGATATTATACGTATATACCACATCGGTATTTTACTAATTAAATATGATATGAAATAATTTATTTACTATTATTTTTTACTATATTTGCCGTACCTAAAATTATTTATGGACAAAACAATTTTTGCCGGGTCAGCAAGTTCTACATCAAGTACCTTCTTGATTTAATTGTTTATCAAATACAATTTCGAATGAGATTTTTGTGACCTTTTCACAGAAAAAAAAGGATAATATTATGATACCAATATATTGTTTCTATTGCTCGGAATCAAAAGCAATCAATATAAAAATAACTGCTTTTTACCAAAATCAAACGACACATTATATACGGAATTAGATCAAAGACTAATATTTTATTATGTATTCATTGAAAATAGGTGTTCACGTTGTATCATTTAATATAATTTATGTATAGGTAATTACAGCTTTAAATTTTTTTTTGTGAAAAAGGTCAATAAAATGTTGTTATCCATTATTTATATGAAAAAACCTATTTATCCATGATAAAGTCAAAAAGTCAAAAATATATCTTTATATAATAGATTTATATATAGATAGAGATAGTTTCCTTGTAAAATCTCAAAAAACCTTTCACGACTAAAACCAACCAACTATTGAAAACTGTAGCTGTAACAAACCAGCTGTTATAAGGGCTGAATACATACATACATATTTGTTATATAATATAATACAATAAAAGGCAACCTAACCTAACATGACCACAAATGTGGTCACGTAAAATGCGTTTCATAAATTTGAAATCTACCGAGGAAAAAATGTAGTATAAATATTATCCGACAAACAATGGCACATTCTATTTTTTTCACTACTAGAATCCACCGCGGTGCCACGGTGTAAACTTGTTATACAAAAAAAAGGCGAATAGTGCGTTCGATTATAACTATTAGCTTTATGAATGTAATCTATATGTAATATAATGAAGCCAGAATGATCTTTTTGAGCCGTGTCTTTCAATCTGTATAAAAATAGTTAGTAATAATACATAATTTACATATACTTAATAGAAAATATGGTTTGCTATAATCTATATGTATTTGAAATATCCGAAATAATTTTTTTGGTATTATTCTATGGAATAATGTGATATTATAGGATTATATCATAACATATCATTAAAAGTGAATCATTTTTACATTCGAGTACAAGGAGTGGCTTTCATTTGGGATGACTTTTCCAAAGTTATTTATCATTTGGGCGAAATTTATAAGATCACCTATTACTTCTAATACATCGTTTGAAGGAATTTTCATAATCCATCATTTGGGCAAAAAACATGGTAAAATAATATATGAAATAGAATTTAATTATTTTTTAATGAAAAAGAACAGTTTCCTCCCCATTTTTCGAGACTTTTAAGATCATTTTAGAATACAGTTTTTATAGTAGCCCTTAAGACATCCTGGTTCATGCGTGACAAACTGACAAGCAGCTCCATAACGACACCGGAGTACCATACCTGGACATATGGATCAAAGACCAATTTAAAAAATTCCCATCAAGGCTCAACTCAATCTGAATTCTCGTAACCACTCTGAATATATTATAGTATAGATTTTATTTTTACCTATTCTCTATCTCTATGTATATATTATATTGTCTTCAATGAAACCACGAGAAAAATAATAATTCGAAACTAACTGTTGAAATAATTGTGAAAACAAAAATTAGTTGAAACGATTAATTTAATAAATATAAAAAAAAATTATTTTCACCAATATGGTATTCCGTGTACTAATATATACGTCATATGCTCATAACGAACCAAAATTAATTTATCATACGAGTGTCCCAATTTATCTTATTAGCTTTAATTACGGACGCGATATAATACGAGTATAATTATGAATATATAATACCAGCAGTCTTGTTGAGTACTCAAAACGTATTTTAAACATTTTACCAGAGTATCTGTATTTTAAACAAATACTATTTTCAAATCCTTTTTTAAGCCTATATCAGCTTATATATTTATCAACCATTTTCAGGATGTGTAGTATTAGTTTAAAGTCTTAGTAGCGTTACCTATGTTCTTTGCATCTAGATGAATAAACTATAAATAGTATAAAACTATACTATATATCATATACGTATGTATATTTTATACATTTCGATGATTCTTTGTCACATCCTCTACATAATTGATGCAATACATGAATATATTTTAAAAGTGCGTTTAAATTTTTTTTATGATTTTAAGGTAAACAAAATAATGAAATTTTTTTAAGTATTTGAAAGTATCTATGAATACTTTTTTGAAGTATCTGTATTCGTACTCGAATACTATTTTTATCAAGTATTCTGAAATGTATTTTAAATATTTTTGAGATCAAGTACCTTTATCTGTATTTGAATAATTTTAAAAAGTATCTCTTACGAGACTGAATACCAGATATTATTATATTTTCCGCGTTGATACTTATTCTTCTTCGTCGGGATATCAGTATACTCATGTAATACATTTAATAAATTAATAATATAAAACATTTTTTTTCCACAAATTCACTAAAATGATTGTTTAACTTCTCGCACAAACGATAAATCGATTTATGTAAGACTCGTGTAATTCGCCCGAGTAAATAACTCCCACTACAGGCGGATATAGTGAACAAAATATAATATGATAACGAATCTTACAGAAGAACAAACGGTTTTTGGTATGAGAAAACTTAATATACTTATAATAAGTATTCTATGAATACACCAACACCACACATTGGATCTAATGAGTAATGCCTAAAAGTTTAAAATCTTATATCAAATATTTGGTTATAACTTGTATGTTATTTTATATATATATATATATATATTTTAAAGTAATTATGTTTCTAATTTTGTATTAGGTAATTAATTTTGGAAGTTAAGACACTTTAAAAAGTAAGACATAACTACTTAACATGTTTTAGTTGCTACTAAACACGAGTTAATAATAATCGATTGTTTTAATAGTTCACAGTAGGTACAGAAAAACATAAATATTTAATTCAACAATTAAATCAAAATTGTTCATAAACCATTATAAAGTTTTTTCTATAGATAAAAAATTCAAGTGTTTTTTCGTCGACTCGCTGGTTTTTAAATGATTAATGAAAAGCACGTTGAAAATAATTCTAAAATAATTTATATATTTCTAAAAGAATCTATACTCGCGATTGATTAATTTTCCAACGAATTCACTTAAAAAAAAATTATTTCTTATCAATATTTTAAAAACCACTTGTTATATTATAACTTTGTCATCAGTAAAATTTAAAATAGTATTGCGTTCTGAATTTCTAAAATGTTTTAATTCTTAAGCATGCCTAATTAATAATTTATTTTATTGATTAATTATAGATATATTATATCTTCTAAAATACTTCATATTTCACTTCATTAATAATAATCAAAACATATATTTGTATGATGAAATCATAAATTAAAATTCGTAGTTTTCTTATAGAAATAGAGTAGTACTGTGTAATTTATAAAAAATAAAAAATGTACATGTTTAAAAGTGATAGATAATTCCACCGAATAACAAACTTTTATGAAATAAATAATAACTTCAAATTATGTGTATAAAATTGTATATCAACATTGTTAAGCAAAATATAAAACTATTTCAAATTCATAGGACATATTACCTATAACAGTATATTGAAACTATTTGTATTAAGTAAAATATTTATTTCTTAAATATTTTGTTGTAAAAATATTATTATGTAAAAACGGACGAAACTCCATAGCCAGGTGAGATGTATGGATAGATTTTTTAAACTACAAACCAAGGTACTATTGCTCTCGAAAAAAATAAGTGAAAGAGGTTGGTTGGATCAGTTTATGTTTCTAAGGATGGTGGATATAATAGGAGAACCAAATTCCTTGTTTTGTTGAACTTTTAATATTCTGGACGATAAAATACATGAATGTTTCGATCGCTACGATTAATATTTATAAAATAACGACCAAATAAAGAAAATCTTATTAAAAATAAACAAGTGGATAGTGCATGACGAAAATACTATATAGGCGGTGCAGTACATACAGAAGTTGATTTCGAAGGTTTTTCCAATTTTTTCACTGTTTTTCTTAATTATTCTGAGAACTGTTTAGAAGTTAAAAAAAATGACCTCCACAAAGTACCAAATAGATAAGATTACCTTTCATAAAAGTACCAGGTTTGTATATATCAGTGCATCCTTTTGGTCGAGATCGTGTACACAGATATACAAAAAGAAAAAACACACATCATGATAAAACCAATATTTTCGTTCAACTCAGAATCTAAAAATAAAAACAAATAGAGACTGACTACGTGTACTTCTCGAACTACGCTTCACTTAACCAAAAACAGTCTTACAATATTATTATAAATCGTATATCACAGGGAAAACTATTTCCAGCAGAATTATTCAATTAACTATTAATTAATAGTAATAAATTCAACAGTTTTAAATGCTCTAAAAAAGTGTGATTTTAAGATTTGAAATATTTGACATTGGTGGGCAGATTAAAACGTGCGTTATATGATTGCCTAATTCACCGTGTTTTACGACTGAAATACCTTGTAAATATAATCAAAATTAATTTTATGTTAATTTTTTTTTAACTCATTTTAAAATTTAAACGTCATTTACTCAGAATGTCAATAACGATACTTGATTTCAAAGGATTATTTGGTTAAATTAAATGTGTGTTTTCTGTAAATGTTGTATAAATATCAATTTTAAATTCCGATTTATTATGGACATCGTATTGTTATTCTTTAAATTTGGATTTGGTAACCTTAATCCTGTTAGTTGTATTACTTTAATACATTTGAAAGCAAAACCGATTGATGAATTTTGAAAAACAATATTTGTACTTTGTAGCGTTGATTTTTCTATAAACAATAATTTATGCAATATTTCAAACTAAAAAGCTTTTAAAAAAAATTGACTGGTTAAACATTATAAATCTTTTAAAAAAATATATTTTAAGATTAACCTTGAATTAAATTGCTATACGATCAACATAATTGTATTACTTGTTCGATAAAAAGCAAAAAAGTTTAAGCTCGTAAAAAAAATCTAAATATTAATTTATTAATTGAATTTAGTTGAAATATAATAACCTTACGTGCATGTTTTAAAGTTGAACAATTATAATTTGGCTTGTATATAAATAAATAGCAGGAAAAAAATTATAATACACGTTATTGAAAATAATATGTTTAAAAAGTAACAATGAAAAAAGTTTTTATTTAAAATTCAGATTTGTAACTGCTGCACATAAAAAATATAAACTGTAAAGTAAATTCCATTTTATATAAATCTAAATCCATTTCCTCTTGAATCTCTGAGAATTATCAAAAATGACCTATGCAAAGTAGGTAGCATTTTATCCACTTTTCAATCAATGGTAAAATTATACAAAACTCTTAAGGAATTTTTATCGCCCGAAAAATCGTTTAATATAAAATGCACATTATCATTGTAAGACCTTTTTGATGTGCCCCAACACCGAAAATTACAAACGCGGTGATGATTGAAACGCGTAATTCGGCGATCCTTAAAACCCATTAGCTACGTACACTATGTTTCTATTCAGGCGGAATGTATATGTAGTTTGTATAGTTGTACGGTGTATATTATCGGATTAACTCAAACCTCAAGATGTGATTACATCACTGACGTTACTAAAAATATTGAAATTTTACATGTTGTAATATCACATTTATGACAGCACTCTAGCTGTGAATACCGTATAATAGATATTCATTTCCGAAGAGCGTGTTCTTCAAAATAATAGAAATAATGTACAAGATCCACAACGCACACCATTCGAATGAATTAACTCAAAAACATAATTCATCGTCGAGTAATTCAAAGAAATTGTGTTTCACAAATATAACAAAGTAGAGAGATAAATGTTTTGATAACATATGCACCTATCTACTTCAAATGTAGACATTTAATTTTTCTGATTAAAACAAGGTGTTACGGTTTAACATTGTTATAAATATAAAAATATTTTTTATGCGTTAAATTCTACTGATATTTCGAAATACCTATTCATCTATTATATATTCTAAATCATGGTAGTATCATTGATTTTAGAATATACACAAATATAATAGTATGTACCCTACGGCCTACGTTACTCTATATTTTATACATTAAATTAAATATGACCCGAACTAAAACTTACTAACTATGTATATCAAGTAAATTAAAATCCTCGACTTTTCACGGGAATTAAAGAAAAGAAAAGAAAAATTCACATTAATCAAATAATTATTGTTCAAAAATCAATTACTGATTTATTAAAACTATAATCCCGCCGATTAGGTCAAGTTAAAAATGTAATAAGCCCACGTCAAAAATGAAAACTAATGAAACCAATAATATATATATAGATATATAATTGAAGCATCAGCTCACAACAAAAACATTTGAATTTAATAATAACTAAAAAAAAAGTCTTAAGAAACTGTATTCCAACAAATCATACTTCAATTGTTTTAAACTCAAATACCAACCAAAAATAGAAATTAGTTTCATTAAATTAAAATACACCTATTACGTAACACCAATACAGCTTTAATATCGTTATTGAAAAATATAAATCTTTTTTTTGGAGTAAAATAAGATGATTTTTTCCAATAAAAATTAATTTACAGATAAATTTGCCGCACATTATAATTATTAAACCAAGAAATGTTAATGATTTATTGAAACCAAATTCAATATGTATATTAAAAAAGGAATCTACAAAAACTAATTATAAAATATGTCTAAACTTAAGTACATTATTAAAATAGTTCTATAAAATATTTAATAATACATTACGAAGTTTAACGGTACACCCATAGAGAATAAATATTTACAAAAATCGAATAATTAGATCTAAATCATTTTCAAACGATAAAAAAATAAAAATTCACTTGAAGGATGATGTCCAATAAGACCCGATTTTAATTCAATAAGCAACTATCAATCTAATAATGATCCTATAATAAAATTACATAATAATAATTATTGTATAATATTGCTGATGTAGCCTCATTGAACTCGGGAGTAGTTATTTACTATGAGTAATTCGATTTTAACCTGGAACTAAAACTTGAAAATGCATGTGCCTTGAGAGATAAAAAAGGAAAAACTTTAAGTATAACCCTCATAGAGATATTTTCTAAATTATCTTAACTTGTATAAGTTGCTTTTTTAGATAAAAAAGTCAAATCCTATAGATTATTCTGAAAAATTATTGAAATAGGTTCTATTTTATAATTTATTATGCCTCATCGTATTTACCACTAATATAGGCAATTTGTTTGTTGTTAAAAGTGTTCAACAATTGTATAAAACATATTAATAGCAACTTTAACGTAAGTTCAATCTATTTGCCATTTGGTAGAAACTTTAAATGTTCAACAACTATATACATTGTATAAATATGTATTCGAATATGTAGTAAGATTAATGTTTTTCTTTGGTAATATTTACATAATAAGAACTTCAAACTACATACAGTACTTTATACTATTGTATAGCACATTAAATTATCTGTAATACATTTGTGTGACTAGGAAGTAAAATAAAAATACAGAACAGAAATTAAGTACTGAATTAAAAGTTATTAAAAAGAATCATAAAACAATAATAACTTTTATAATAAAATACAAATATTTTATTCGAGTTATTTTTAGTACATCCAAACAATTTAAATTCGTCGAGTTACTCGTTAAAGTAATTAAGTACTAGTTTTATGTTTAAGTTTATCAAGTTCTTCAAACTTCTAAGCACGTAATAATAGCTTTTTAATTTAAGATTAAATTTAAATTAAATTTAAAAAAAAAGTATTAAAATAACATTTCAAAATTTTATTAACCGTTAAACCCTTAATTATTCAACAATTATCTAGTCAGGTGATAAAAGTAAACGATCAATTTTTCATCAAATGATTTATAATTATAGGTCATTAAACTTAAATTGTAATTATTAAATGCCAAAATAAAGTCTTATATTACATATTCAGCAATTGTATTAATTAGAAGTTGTTCTTTTACGTTTTTAATTCAACCAACTATATTAGATATGATAGATTATATTTGATATGTTTGTAATAAATGATAAAAAAAATGTAGTACATATAAAATCGTAGGAATGTCGACATTTCACAATTCGTTTTAATTGAACTATTAATTTTAATATTAAATTAACAGTGTGCGAAATAATGTAAAATATAATAATTTAAGTATATATTAGATAAGTCTAACATAAGTATATAAGTATATACGATATAGTAGTATGATATATAGTATATGAAGTATATGATAAATTTCACGTACGGATTTAATTTTTGATTCAAATAAGTCGTGTGTTTAAAATGTACTCTTAAATACTATTACAGTATAACATGGTATTAACACGAGTTTGAAACAAATACAAACAACTCAATCATTTTTTTTTTCGGTGAATAAAATTACAGTGAAATAGCGTAATAACCAAATTCAAAAAAGTTTAATTATTTAAGTCGTCATTCGTAAAATAAAAATACTCAACCTACCTAATTGATATTTATTAAATCCGTCAAAATAACACAACTCATTTGTGGGAATGTTTATCATAAGTTCATAATAATAATTGAAAATCATTAATGATATTTCGGTACTTATTTACAATGACACGCATATTATTACATTTTATTTATAAGTGTACATGAACTCAAACGTTTATACACGAGAATAATTCTAAGAAGGTCGTTTTCAAATTATCTTCGCAAAACTATCATATTATGTTCGAATAGTAAACATAATATCTATAATATATTATTGTTTATTTAAAAAAAAAAAAAATTTTATGCCGGACCATTCATTACGGGTTTCAATGTGTTTTCGCATACCATACAAATCAACAATCGTAATTGTAATGAATATTTATTGATATTTTCGTTGTCAATAGAGCGTAATAACAAAATTTAAAATTGCACAACAAATGTTCATTTACCACAACGATATAGTTATATCATATTGTACCGACGAATCCCCCTAATCGATTAGACTTAAAACAAAATATTTTGCATTTTAGTCCTCAATGTTTGTGAACAACGGCGTGGTTATATAATTGATAAATAATATATGTGGTGCCTCGTATTATATTATTATCTCACGCATAAGCTGGGCGCCGTGAATCAAATCTGACAAAATTCCTCGTCCACCATAACTGAAAATCAAACGGCGGGATCCTACTCGGAAAGTCCAATCGGCAGGTTCACGGGAATTTTTCGGGAGACTGTGGCGGTAAAAAAAAATAATCCCTATACGTAAAAATTGCGGCTGTGATTAACTTTATAAAGTTTCTGTCGTCTGTGTTAGGGGTAATATGTGAAATGTTTGAAGTATACTTCCAACGTTAAAGAGTATAAACGAACGTACTGTACAAAGTACACGCGCTGCAGTATGTATCTGTGACTTGGTGCGAGAAAGGCCAATGTTACATTTTGACGAAATTGAGATGATCGGAACATTGTTATTTTTTCCCCAACACGTTTAAGTTTTAGTAAAAGGATACATTTCTACAACGAATTGTGGCCAAATTACAACTAAGATTAAACTGTTGTCCAACGTTATTGTCTAAACAAAACTTACACGTATGTAAACAAAATGCAGTCTCCCTACTTTAATTTCAAATATTTGACGTACATTTTAAAAAATTGGCCAATTGACGTTTCTTTGAATTCCTGGTCATTATCAAAATACGACATTGGCCTTTCTTGCCCCGATCCACAGATTATAAGATCATTATAATACCAATTACCACGACTTGTTATTAGGTACTCAAAACTTTGAACAGTTTTTTAATACGTGTTCCACGCACGGTGTATACAAACCTATACTCGTACCCAACGCGTATAAAGTAGATACCTGAATATAATTTCATATTTTCAAAACTATGCATTTATCAGTCCTATTATATTACTATACTTTCGCCGCTAACCTTCGATAAACACGTCTTTCATATAATCGTCATGACCTAGCGTGCATAATGCATGTAGATATTATAGGTAGTGCGATAGCTTATGTAACACATGTGTGTATAAAAAATTAGTTTGTTAACCGAGAACAACGCAGATCGATTTATTATATCCATCCATCGCCGATGTCCTGTTAACACTACAAGCTCGCAGTGGCGGCTCGTAACAATTTTTTTACGAGCGTGTATAGCATTTAAAAAAATTAAGAGAAAAAAGAGCTCATAATCGACTTGGAATACACAACAATTGTTCGGACACAACAGTCCGAGCGTAATACGGCACATAAGTCCCATATAAAACGATGTTTAAATAACGATGTTATCGCTCACTTGACGCCCGCTTGACATCAGCGGGTGACGATATACGCGAAGGTCGTCGATATTCGGCGCCATGCCGAAATATTTGGTTATCGATGAACACGATAATATAGGTGCACAATAATTAATAACACGTGAGCATTGCGGTCCATGTCAACATAACTATATGGACGGACATCATCGTACTACGATATTCGAAAACCTGCATAAATCTATTATATACTGAACACCACAGCCAATTAGTTGATGAATAGAACACGATATTGTGTAGTCCGTGATAAATTTCGATAAAAGCATATTATTATTATTAATCAACAATCGGGAATAAAACGATATACATGTTTGGATACACAATTCACGAACATTCGCGGATGACATGAAGCGTATTATACGAGCATTATATTATGATTTCGGTGTTCGTTTCGGATTCGTCGAATTCGCCGGTATCAAAAAAAAAATAAGTTACTGGCGTGATTATAGTATCAGACATATCATCGACGTCTAATTCCCGCCACCCCCTCCCCCGTCATTCGCAGATCGCATCGCAACTATTGATGCATATTGGTTCTGACGACACGCTGCGGTTGGCTTTCTTCAAATGTGTAATGTTTTTTTTTTTTTCTTTTATTCAAACAGAAAATGTACAAACTGTAACAAGTGTGTACAATAAGCAAATGTGTTTTTAGAAATGGTTGCATCGTGACGTCGAATAGCATGAGGAGAGGGAGGCTGCCCAGGGGCGGAACCCTCAATTCATAGTGATAAAAAAAAACTCACATCTCTTATTTCCGGCCATTAAAACTTTGGCGTAACACGTATTGCATACCTAATGATATCAACAAGTTTAGTTCATCACCACTAGTCGGTGTATTATTATCGTATTATACTCGTACGCTCGAAGCACGAAAATATATATAATTTATATTGTATAGGTATTATATACATTTATACGTTTCGGAGTATTTCAAAAAACAATATTGTCCGTGTCAAATTTTACATATACGAGTATATACATAAAAAATGTTAAACATATTTTGATCAAAAAATATATGTAGAAACCCAGAATAATCGCGGGTTCTAATCACCTATCAAATGCAATTTTTTAAAAAACTATTATAAAATATGTAGTATTAACATGTTATGAATAGAGTTGTCATTGGTGTCATAAAAAGATAAATTTATTATATTTTTATATTTTTTACTAAGGACGTTAAAATAATTTTAAATCGCATTGGATCATCACTGGTTTAGTCCTATTTTAATATATTGGTGATTACTGATTACATTGTATTTTAATAAATTCAACCATTCAACACAAAAAATTACTGGAATCAACATAATGTATTTATTCAGATATTTTTCTTATTTTCTGAATTGTAAAGGCTTTTAATATTTATTCACTTAATTAGAGTACAAAGAGATAATATATTGATATTTACTTATCATTCGCTAACAGACACAAAAGAACGTCTTTCTGCATTCCTACTCAACCGCGGTTTTAGGATTTCGCGATACCCAGATACTTAATTATTTGATTTCTTATTATCGTTATCATTTGGGGCATAATCTTCTTCTCCGTCATTCCTACCGCTTCTCTCTTAATTTTACCCTTGAAAAAAAGCTATTTATGATCACATCTTTTTATTGTGCTTTCTTATTCATTATTATATCAGTAGGATTCTTTGTTTGTCTCATATCTTTTCTCTTAGCTATCCCATTCGCGGCGCATTTCCCATCTGTTATTGTTTTTCACTAATTTATTTTATTTCTATATTCAATTGTTTCATTTTTATATAAAAAAAAAATCTCTTATGCATTCAACGATTTAACTTATTATTATATAAATTATGTACAATGTGCTTAATTTAATACCTATAATAATTTATTTGAAGTAATGTATCCAATTTTTTGGAAAAAAGATTGCAAATTTAAAACGTAAAGTCAATGACTTGACCATAACAATGTATGTGAAGTTTACCTACATATTTTATATTAAACTTATTCATATTCTAAAAAGAAAAACCTCGATTTTTATGGATCGATATTATCAGAAGTGCATTTGAACAAAGAAACTAGCACTAGAATTTTAATTAAACAATTATCAATAATTATAATTGCAAAATTTCAATAATATTCTACTACTTGACATACTTTTACTTTATATCGTCTGTGATAATTTAACTCGTACAATATTTAATTGACTGAAATGTATACTATAACTGCAACATAACATTGCAATTAAATAAATTAGTAAAATATTAACACATAACATCAACTTATAATAGAACATTGTTTATTTTAATATATTTTACCATTTTATCACAATATTAACTAAGACTTTTAACGTTTTGATCCTGACCATATGAAAATAAACATGACCCCACTCGATAATAAATCTTATGTGTTGTACGCGTATTTCTTACCAATATTTAATAGTGAAATAACAAGGAAAACGAGTAGATAACTATAGGTACCTATTTGTTACCCATGTGTGTAATAAATAATGTATAGTGCACAACTCTCCTTCAAAATAATTGCCATTGATATTAAATGAAAATACGTGGACATATACGATTAATAATAAACATTAAATAGGTGTATATATGTGTATAATATTGTACGTTATAATTCAAGTCGAATTGAAAATATACAACTAAATACTACGCACTAACCATTTTAATTAATCACGGCCTACGGGTGAACATTTCGGAAGTATTGTCCGACCATGTGTACCGCATAGTCGAGGGTCATACAATTATGTAAATCGTATTTATTCGGGCATGGATTCAAATCTTAAGGGTATATAGTCTCTTCAAAGTTGCTCAGAATACTGGTTTTATATTTTGTATAATATAAACTAACTTTTAAATTGACTTTTTTGACTCAATAATTGTTATAGTGCTCTATTTAGATATTACTAGCACGTTTTTCATTAAATTTGATAAACTTGAGCAATATTTGATTACTCGTTTTAAAATCAATATTTAAAAGCCTCTACACAGGATTTATAAATAATAAAATAATTTGCTTAAAAGTCCTTCAAAAGTTGTTTTTCAAGGTAATATAAGTAATGCTCAGATCTTATAGCACAATAATTTGACTGTGGTCTATACAGAATCGTGGTAAAAATATAATACTTGTCATTTTCTTGAATAATCTTGTATTCTTTATATTAGTAATTATAAAATAGATTTAAAAATAATTCATAACTGCCATCTATAGACTGTTCAATATGCCTGTGTACTGAAAATAATATCTTTCAAGGTACAAACGTTTAATAATAATAATCTCATTATTTCTTTTCACTAAACAATAATATTCCTGAACAAAAATTATTGTTTTACGTATTAATAATTTTCCTCAAACTTTCTGAGTAATAGTTTGCATGCGAATAATATTCTGTGTATTATATTCGATTTTAATTCACCTCCGTATGACCCATCTCCGTATAGACTAAGTATATGTACCTATCAATCCCTATCGCCACCATCATAATAACATCATAACTCAATCGAAGCTTACAATTTCAACATTTCACATCAATTATCCCGTATTCGTTCAAAATAAGAGTTTATTATTTCCTCTCCTTTCTAGTCTCGGGATGGATCGGAAATCCATTCCGTACCTTCAATTACATTTTTCAATGACTACATTATCATCCAAGCAAGAATACTTTATTTTAATACATCAAACGTATTTTCTATCTTATAACTAATTTTCCTAAGGCTAGTACCAACTTACTACTCACGAACTATAACATATTTTATACAGCGTATATAGGTATATTATTTTTAACTTTATAATAGTGTATAGTGCCGAAACTTAATGAATGCATTGTGAAGAAAAGCTTTTATTAATAATTTTAAATTTCATAAAGTATAATTTGTAGAAAACCTACATATTAAAAAGTTGGGTAATAATGTACAATTATGACCTTAAACCCAATTATAATAACTACTTTAAAATTGGGGAAGAGGTCCATTGTCAACACCCTCATATAATTTGTTATTAATTTAATTTAAGATGACTGAGACATTTTATTGCAATAGGTCACGCGACCCGTTTCTTATTAGGAGTCGTTCTGGGTTTTCAGGTAGGATGAGAGAGAACTTATTTTTATAAGAGGGTTTATGTGGGAGTCCAGTCAATGATACCATAGTAAATTAATTCTTGTGGGCACTCTGGTAATAATATTCATCATTGGAATAGTAATTATTCCGTATATGCCATTAATTGCATGTCTCTAACTGTTGTTATCAGGAACAGTATACAATATACACAATACTAAATCATTATCAATACGTATGCATACCTCGCTTAATTCGATAATAGTCAAAGAACATATTTTACAATATGTTAAACTAAATCATCCTGATGTTGTCTTGTAGTAAAACAAAACTATATTTTAACCATTTTAATAATTCATCATGTGTATAAATTACATCAAGTCAGGCACGAACGCAAGAGAGATGGGGGTGAGGGTCAAAGCACTGAAAAACCAAAAAATATCAGGTGACTAACGGAGAAGTCATTGATATATAAGTAATAGCCAAAGTACCAAGAGTGTTTTTTTTTTTTTGTTATTAATTAGTTTTTGATTAAATCTGTCACACGTGGGACAATAAGAACAATTTGTGATAATGAGAGTGAAAAAAATAAATTAATAATAGGACATGGATAAAAGATTGTAGAGGACTCATACGTAAGGATATTATTTTATTATACAGGGTGTCCCGTTTACGATTTACCCATCGTAATATCTCCTCAGATAATGAAGATATTCAAATTATGTTTGGTCTATTTTTTTTTTTAGTCATTTTTATCAAAACATCAATTCAATTAAAATATAAAATATCAGTAGTCCTAGTACCTGTGAGTGTTCAAAAAAAACAGAATTATAATACCTGTATTATCTCAGGAGACATCACAACGAGTAAATCCTCGGTGGGACACCCTGTATAATTATTTATAAAGATACGTATTATATATGTATAAATAAAGAGTAATAAAGTATGCTATTTATGAAAATTTTATATTTTTCACCCCCCCCCCCGCTCGTGACCTGCGTTCGCTCATGCATTAAGCCATTACGACATTAATACAAAAACGGAATAAACAAAATTGTATAACCCTATAGTAATCTGGTAGTATTTTAATCGTAGTTTTGTGCTTTAATATAAATATTATATAAGTAGGACCTTTTGCGGTAGATAATTTAATAATTTAGTGTTCACAATATGTAAATTTTTAATATTTTGTAAATTTATTGTATATAATAATTGTATTGCTGTAATGTCTCTGATAATGGCAAAATAAAAAAAAAAAAAAAAAAAAAAAAAATATGTAAAGAATAATATATGATTTTATTGAGAAGGATGTAATTTTATTTAGAATTTTTTACAAACCATCATATGATTTTTCGCCTTAACATAACAAGGTATTACGATGTGAAAACTTATTACTGTTATAAATCCACACCATATTTCTTATTATGCCGTTTCTCGTTAGTCCAACAGTTTCGTACATATATAGCTATTCATATGTATTTCTATACAACACAACATTCCCACGTAGTTCCAAGTTTTTTGAAAGATTTGGACTTCTCTGGATTGTTAACAAGCACCTTCTAAAAGACTATTAGTATACTACTAGTATATGTTTCAATATGAAATTACGAATAATTACGAATAATATGGTTTATACTTTATTGTAAATACATTTAAGTATTTGATATATATTAACACATATATGAAGTGAAGTGTCTTGCCATAATATCCATAAATATACACCTATATGGCTCTATATATTCTATACGTTATAACATTTTCGTGCAAGACGTAAATAGATAAAAATATTAATTAGTGAATCCCCGTGACCATAACATTCTTAAATTATTTAAATTTTTTTTTAAATAAAGAGAAATTTCAATCAGACGTTTTTTTAAGCTTTTAATAAATATAAAGTAATTGGTCGGGTACTTTAAGGCCCGATATTATCTGTAATTAAAAAGCGAAACACGTCCCCTAATATTTTTGTAAAAGATTTATATTTAATTCAAATACATTTTTAGATTTAAAACTTTTTTCGTTCAAATAAATATATTAATATGGATTATTTTTTTGTTACTGAACACTTATTAGGATAACAAAAGTATTTCAAAAGTTCTTTCGAAAGTTTTTGACTGACAATTGTGAAAATCGTAGAAAGTATTTCTTCCGAAATATGGTTTTGAATGAACTATAACAACGCATCTTCATTCTTCACTCATGTTGCTCTTAAATTAATAGTCTATTCACATGCAGAATGTATATTTACACATTTTTTATGAAGAAATTTACATGAAAAACTAAATGAGATTCGGGTATTTTTACATGCGTATATACTGGTTGTACAGTCGAAAATTTACCCATTGCAATAATGAGGCTATTCAAATGTTGTTCCTTATACGAGGTGCATGAGGACAAGGACTATAAATGTTTAAAATTTTAAATTAAATTCATTTTTCGGTAAAAAAGTTATAAAAATTATTTTTCGTCATATTACTTTCAAAACATTTAAAGGTACCAATTTTATAGAGTTTATTTTGACTAAAATATTTTATTTTCATTAATCTAATGATTTTAAATATTTTTTTAAATTTCCAGAAAAATCATGTGTTATTTAATACCTACCAAAGTAGTAATAACTTATGTTTTAACTTTTTTACTAAAACATTAAATTCAATTAAAATATAAAATATCTATATTCCTAATCCATAGGTTAGGTTAGGTTTAAAAAATTTGAAATATTTTTTTACAACTATGGTATTAAATAATACACAATCTTTCTGTAATCTGAAAAAATAATTAAAAATCATGAGGTTAATAAAAATTAAATGTTTAAACGTCAACATTTTGATAAAAATAAACTCTATAATATGGTCCTTCAAATTTTTCGAAAATCATAAAATAAAAAATAATTTTTTTAACTTTACAAAAAAAATTAATTTATCTAAAATTTGGAATACTTGTCCTTGTGTATCCTATATAAAAAAACAGAATTTGAATATCTTCATTATCTCAGGATATATCGGAATTGGAAATCCTCGGTGGGACACCCTGTGTATATATATATATATATATATATATATATATATATATAATATATATATAATATGTATATGCATTTATTTAAAATATCTCATCTGACATGACGAATAAAAAAAAAACCAATAAAAGTGTTTTATTATATTTGACTTTTTGATCTTTTTGTGCCGGCAAAAATGTTCAGTCTTTGATGATATTCTTTGGAGGATAAAACAAAAATAATAACAATATAATATTATTTTTCCGAGATCCACATCGAACACACAATAAATTACTTTGTTATTGCTTATTATACCCATACACTTGACATTCACAATGGTACGGCTATTTTGATAAAATAGAACGTTATTTGTTGGATTATTTTGTTTTTACATTTAAACTTTGTATACACAATTTGTTTCAACAATTAGGTAAACAGAAAATTTGTAGGTATATAAATGTATGTAACAGAATTATTATTAATCAGTTTTATGATTTTATCAAATAACCTAAAACACTGATTATAATTGTCAACGAAACAAATCGTTTTCAACAAAAAAAAAAAGTCAAAGACAATGAGTCAAGACTATCTATGCAAACGAGGTCTATTTTTCTCATTGTCAAACGTATTAAAAGAGAATATTAATTCTAATTGTACGTGGAATGTTTTCTCTGTTGTAAGCGAATTTGTAACGAAATCCAAATTCTGATATATAATACAGATATTAAAACTCACAGAAAGGCTGAGCATTTAAAAAACATAGTTAAAAACGATTAAAAAAATAATACAATCAAAAGTACATACTTGTATGCGTGATTTTGTGGATAACACGTTAATATAGTTAATACGATTAATATAGACAAATATTTTTATAAAAATATTTTCTCTAGTAGAATAAATATAATAACATTTTTTATAGGTCAAATATTCAAAAAAAATTTGCGTTATCGAATAAATAGAAATAATCTGAAACAAATAACTAAGAAAAGAAACTGAAGAAACCATATTATGTGATTGAATTAAATTGATGAATCTCAAAAAGTTTTACGAACTGAATATGTATATACTAGGTAGGTAATCTTGTTTTTTATTATTATAAAAATATTTTAGAATAAGGATTTTTGAATTTATTGAAATATAGTAAAAAGAAACAACAAAGATATAAAAATGTAAAAGTTCTAAGTACAGTAAAAAAAACCAACCGCTTAAAAATAGGTACAAACAATTTATGTTTTTTTGACTATTATTTTCATCAAATACGAGAAAATTAAAAAATTTATCCGAAGAATTTAAAATCTCAACATTTTTTTATTTGAATTTGACAACTCTTTAAGATATCAAGCACATATTATATTATATTAAAAATGAAAAATCATATTCTCTGTTCTAATCATAATTTAAATTAAGTCCCAAACTAAAATTATGAATTATAATTTTTACCCGTCAGGCCGAAGTAATATATCGTATTGTTTATCTAAATATTATATTGAAAAACGTCACTTAAAAAATACCACTGGAAACTACATGCAAATTTTAGTCTATAGTTCTACTAAAAATCTCAAATAAATCATTTTTTAGACTTTTAGCATAAAAGGATTAATTCACTATAGTTATTTGTAAATTACTATAACACATTTAGTACACACAAATATTGAGGAATAAAATACAATAAGCATTAACTCGTTTCAATAAAAAATATAGTTTTAGAATGTAATATAAGTAATAAAGTAATATTACGATAAAACTATGAATTGTAATAAAAATTATGTATAAAAAAAAAACCAACGGGCTTTTCAAAAGTGTTGAAGTAAAGATTGTAGATATTCTTATACAAATCGTACAACATTCCACGGTAAATTACAATTGTTTTAAGATGGTATCAAAAATCAATTGACTGCATCACAAACATTTATGTAATGAAGAACACCTGAATGCTGCACATTTACAAACAGTATGTCTTTAAATGGTATCAAAATCCAAAATGTATTTATACTTCTTCGCAGACCCACTTGATAAAAACTTCTAATTAATACGCACGACTTTTATAGCCGTGATTAGCGTAAATAATACCTATATATAGGCACGCATTAGTCTCGCTCTGCTCGCGAGACTCGACTCAACAAATATTGGGAAATTCTAAAAAAAAAAAAATAAATGATTCTTGTCGACATCCTATGGTAACTTTACACATTTATTTAAGCGTACAAATTAATTTGAATGGTAGGTAGTAAAAGTACCTAACTAAAACAATAAAATGTAAATTTTCAATTACTTAGTTCTGAATATTAAGCAAACGGAACAATTTTTGGTGGTAGTAATATCGCTATATTGGAATAACACCCGTAAGTTTTGAAAAACTTTTTTTATATTTATTTAATTTAAAATTAAAATACTTATGATCCCGCATCCTTCCGGTACCGTAAGAACTTATGTTACGAGTAAAACAGTATCAGTTATGAATATATCTTATAAAATCGCTTAAATTGTCGGCATCACAGTAAGTGTTTGACGTTAAAATATTATAATACATAGTAGTGATGATGGTAATATCTTACATTCTTGTGATAACTGTACACCGTATACACGATAGTAAACTGAGATTTAAATAAAAAATAAAATAAGTTATACGTATTATTTTATATTATTTTTGAGACACAACTACGAAGTAAATAATTATTACGAGATACATTTTATGTCATGACTTACAATAATATTGTTTTAATTAATAAACATACATTTTAGACAATCGAAAACTCTTTTTTAGAGTAGAAGGTAAACAATCGTAATATTTAAAATATATTATTTAAGTAACACGCGGAATTCGTATAAGCTGTATGTGTAATCTTATTAATCTTCATAGGTATACCGAGAAAACGGTTTCAAGAAATCATGATCACATTAGAAATATTTAGTTCTTATAAACGTTGTGCACTGAGAAAAACCTATTCATATAACATGTTGACGCGTACAAATGATTATACTCATTTTGTAGGTGAAAAAATACACAAATATTTTTAACGAAGACTGCAATAACCAAATTTTAAAAAAAAACCATCGATTCAATTGATATTTATTGCCATTCTTTCGCTGCGGATTTTATGTCATCATTTTTTTTATTTGTATTTAAAAAATATTGATGTATTTACGCACTCATCGTTTAAATTTGAAAAGTTAAAAAATAAATCTCAGCGTATAACTTACGATTTCAATAAGATTTAAAATATGTCTACTGGTTTTGGAATAATTGTTTCGTCATCGTCAGTATACCATTTCGAACGTAGTTGTGAAACAATTTCTTTTTCAATTCAGGAAAACCCGTAAAGTAAGACTGTGTAACCAAGTACTATACAAATGAAGTTGGTGTGTAATTGTAGATCACAATAATTATAAAATTAACAAATGACAATTTATTAGTACGTTTAGGTAAATTGTTG